>CALNHX010001009.1:0-260949 GCA_940337035.1 Agriotes lineatus
TTGGAGTTTCAAAAATGGTATGAGATCATTACGTGATACCGAGCATATTTAAAATAGTTATATTTGCTTCTAAAGTCTTCTTAGTCCTATGTTACACAAGAGCACATGATCTTGTTAATGTTGAACCACTCTATCTGAATGCCATTGTTTGATGCATCATTGAAAATAAAATAATAATAGCTAGTGATAACGCATGTAGCAACTTACATATTTTTACGTATATTAAATCAGCTTTTTTAAGTAAATTTTTTGTAACAACTAATTAACCAATAACATATTGATCTTATTATAAAAATTATAACTATCGATGTAGGCATGTTTCGGATGTAGTAAATTAAGTCACATTGTCTTTAGAGCAACTTGATATTAGCGTGTTACGTATTAATTACATGCTTGCATAAACGCATTATCTGTCGACACATGTGAGAACGCTGATAATGAGTTTATCTTGTCTTACGGATGTCCCACGTAATTGTTATCACTAGTTCAGTTGCATCGCAGACTTCGTGCATAAAACATTGTATTTTTGCTTTGTAACCCGTAAGGTAATAAATTGAATAAAAAAGGATTTTTTTTTATTATCTTTCGTCAATCAATAAACATCTCTGGCGCAGTCGTACGGATAGTAGAAAATTACCCCAAATTCGCGTAATTTTGTGTGTTAACACTTCGTCTACTATCGAACAAAATCCAACCCGGTTCCAAGTGAAGACTGGACATCGCTTCCAAGTGGACCAGCCCAGCCGAAGACAAGCATCGCCGAAGCTGAGCAGCACAACCCCGCAACGCAGAGGACAAAAATCGCCGAAGCCGAGCAATACAGCACCGCGACGCAGAGGACAAGAATCGCCGAAGCGGAGCATCCAAACAGCAATATGAAAATTTGCCTGCTACTAATGTAAGTCGCTAATCAATTTGCAGCAAGAAGATAAAATTTTAGAATTAAGTTTTGCCATTTAAAACAAAGTGAAATAAAATTTAAACTACTGCTAAACCTTAATAATAATATAGTTTTAGCTCTGATTTTGGCAAGTGCTACCTTGTGATCTTAAAATTCTCAGGAGAATTTAGATCTAAAGATACTCTTGCGAAAACTAAGGAGAACGCTTAATATTTTAAAACAATATTCCCGTTTCACATAAGCGAGACTACAGGTGTCCGTTGACTTAATTTATGCCTGTATACTCTTGTGAAACAATAAATTAATTAATAAATGCGGTAAATAAAAATCCATGTCTGAATTTGAGGAAACCCTGGCCAATCAACTAGCCAACCTTGCTATAAATCCATTTGCAATTCCTAACACATCCACGCAACCAAACCTGCCGATACAACAAACAGCTGCTGTACAAGAGAATATACTCGAACGACAAAACACAAGAAGAATGGCAGTACCAGCTTTCCATTTCGAATATTTAAAGACCATTCCCGAGTTTGGAGGAGATCCCACTCAACTTGCAAGATTTTTCAAAGCAGCCGATCTCATCTACAATCAATTTTCAACTGCCAACAATGAAGACTACATCAATCATCTTCTGTTATCCGGCATCGAAAGCAAACTAACCGGACAAGCCGTATTAGTAACTGCAGGATATACCATCGGAAGTTATAAAGAACTCAAAGAAATTTTAAAAAACAATTTTGGCGACCGAAGATCCGAAGACAGCCTTCTTCAAGATTTACTACACCTCAGACAAGGAAATCACGAAAACCCAATCGACTTTTACAACTCGTGCATAAGAATGAGAGCCGCCCTATTTTCACATTTAAGTACCAACACAACAGACGAAGCTACAATTAAGGTTAAAGGAGACTTGTACACCAATTTAACTTTAAAGACTTTTCTAAGTGGATTAAGAAACCCCCTTGGATCATTCATACGGAGTCAACGACCAACCACTATGGAAAATGCCCTCAAATATATTAATGAAGAACAAAACGTATGGCATTTGCAATCAGGAAATCAAAGCATTGCAAAACCCCATCAGAAACCAAATGTGACACAGAAGTCAAATCAGCCAAATCAGCAAAATTATTACTTCCATCGTCAACCAATGCCAATGTTTCAAACGCAGTATAGACCAACGATGCAGCCCGTTCACCCACAATTCCAAGTACAACGCCAACATTTTCCAGCACCAATAAGGACACTTCCTGCTTTACCACCACAGCAATCGTCTACAAAACAATTCCCATCAAAACAGTTCCCATCGCAACCAATTGTTTTTGGAAACCAGAAACCAACAGGAACCAACGTATTTAAGCCTCGAAATATCCAACCTCTCGAGAAGCCTACTCCTATGGATATATCGCGTACTATTAAACAGCCATATTATATTCGACAATCCAATCAACCTAGGAACTTCATTTCCGAAGAACTTTTCTACCATGATCAAGGACCTGTCGAAACCGAAGTACAAGAAGAAGATAACGCTTATGGACCTGCACCTGACGCTGAATGTAATTATTATGAACAACCCGAAGAAGACCACAGTTGGATCCAAGCATCAGAAAATGACCCCGAACAGGATTTTTCCCTGACCAGCCCGAACAACAACCTGACCTAATATACGTTAACAATTCGGCATCACCTAAACTACCTTACATATACTTACCGGAACTCAACGCAAAACTCATGATTGACACTGGATCTATGAAAACATTGTTAAATCCCGCTTTTGTACACAAGTATTACTCCGATTATTTTATTCGTAGAGATTTCAGCCAATCAAAAGGCTGCATTTAGTTAAGTTATCTTGTATAATTTCGATTATACAAAATCGATTATACTATAGTAACTTCACTAGGCAACGCAATACATAACTTTTGTCAACTTGATGTTATTTTCATGGAGATGACTTTCAGCTAGGTTAATTCAAACAAATCGAGCTGCCAATAAAATATTTATTTGTTCCTAATATTAAAATTTACTCACAAAATAATCAAATCGAATACAATGCGTACTTCGAACAGGTTATACGTCTCAAACTTCCTGCACAATAACAAATCGTGTCAGTTTGACAGAATAATCCTCCCGCTGACGCGGTCGGACTATTTAACCTGTCAAACTGACACTCTTTTATTATTGTGCAACAAGTTATCGACATATAACCCGATAATATCGAAGTACTTATAGTATTACTTCTGAATATATTTACAACGAACCTTTCCAAATTAGCACTGCACATGCAACGTCAATTCATGATGAAGTAGCTAATATACCATTACCAAGATCCTTCAAGACAAATCAAATGCACAAAATCTACTTATTCAATTTTAATGACAACTACGAAGGACTCATTGGACTCGATTTGTTAAAACAATTGAACGCAAGAATCGATTTATCTACTAATCAGCTAATTACAAGTAACTGTACTTTGCCACTCCATATTCAACCATCACATGATGAAAAAATACCTACAAGGAAACAGGATAAATTTGAAATAAATATTCCGCCTCGATCAGAAAGTATAATTCGACTACCCACCGACAGCCAACTAAAAGAAGCACTATGTGAAAAAAGAAACTTTGGACCAGATTTAATAATCCCAGAAGCATATGTCAAGATTGAAAATAATGCATTTTTGACTACAGTTATAAATACACGAAACGAACCAATTCAACTTAATTTAAAGAAACCAATTCAATTACAACCAATAGTTGAACCTAAGACTATCGAATTAAATCATATTAGTACAAAAGATGTCAAAATCAAATTACGAGAAAACTTAAACAATTTAAGAACAGATCACATGAATGACGAAGAAAAAACGTTAATAACAAATTTATGTGAGGAATACCGAGATATATTTTATTGCAAAGACATTCCATTATCATTTACTAATAAAATTAAGCATAAAATTCGAACAACTGACAATGAACCCGTATTTACGAAAAATTATCGTTATCCATACATTCATAAAAAAGAAGTTCAAACTCAAATGGCCAAAATGTTGAAGGACAACATTATCAAACCTAGCGAATCGCCTTGGAACGCACCCATATGGATTGTACCCAAAAAATTGGATGCATCAAAACAACAAAAGTGGCGAATAGTAGTGGACTATCGGAAATTGAATGAAAAAACAATTGAAGATAAGTTTCCTATCCCCAATATCAACGATATATTAGATAAACTAGGACGAAGCCAATATTTTACCACCCTAGACCTAGCTTCAGGCTTCCATCAAGTGGAAATTGACCCGGAAGACAGAGAAAAGACTGCCTTTTCTACAGATGACGGACATTTTGAATTTTTACGCATGCCCTTTGGCCTTAAAAACAGCCCAGCTACGTTTCAAAGGATTATGACCAACGTGCTAAAAGGACTAACAGATAGCCAATGCTTAGTATACTTAGACGACGTTATAATTTTTTCTACCTCACTTCCAGAACACATTACAAGATTACGTAACGTATTTAATAGAATCAGAGAAAACAATTTGAAAATTCAGCTAGACAAAAGTGAATTCCTACGTAAAGAAGTAGCATATCTTGGACATATAGTAACACCACAAGGAGTTAAACCAAACCCCGACAAAATAAAAGCCATGCAAAATTATCCAATCCCAACAACCCAGAAAGAAATCAAAGGATTCCTTGGACTTTTGGGATATTACCGAAAATTCATAAAGGATTTCGCAAAAATGACTAAATCTCTTACGAACTGTCTAAAGAAAGGTAAAAAGGTAGAACACACCCCAGACTTTGTAAAATCATTTCAAAGTGCGCAAAATATACTACTAAATGACCCGATACTTCAATACCCGGATTTTGATAAGCAATTTATTCTCACAACCGACGCATCCAATGTCGCCCTTGGAGCAATTTTATCTCAAGGTACACCTGGAAAAGACCTACCAGTAGCATACGCATCTAGAACCCTCAACGAAACGGAGCAAAGGTATTCGACCATAGAAAAAGAATTACTCGCTATAATTTGGGCCACCAAATATTTCCGCCCTTATCTTTATGGAAGAAAATTCACCATTGTTACAGATCACAGACCACTCATTTGGTTAAATTCACTTAAAGAACCCAATTCTAAACTAACACGTTGGAGACTCAAACTGGAAGAATATAATTACGATATTATTTACAAAAAAGGAACCAAAAATTCTAATGCTGACGCCCTCTCTCGCATACAAATTAATCCCATTACACATACAACAAATATTTCTATGATAGCAAATGAAGACGAAGAACTCGACCAACTCCTGGACGAAATTGTAAACAGTGAACGCTTAAACACACCTGAACCACGACCTGTAATAAATCGACCCGCAAGAATACCAACACCAATCGATCTCGAAGAATTAATACCTATAACAAGAATCCACCAACCAGAAGACACAGATTCAAATACACAACATACCCAGGAATCATCGACACCTACAATACCTATTTGTGAGGATGCCCTGGAAACGAAAGAAAACCAAATAATATTTCATATGGTTCACGACGAGCCATCGACCCCAAAAATTAAAATGCAAGAAGGACACAAGATTTTGAATGTGGAAATAAATACAACGAATCCTCTGCCTACCCTACGAAAAATATTTTTAGAATTTTGCAAACCCGACACATCATACTACCTGTTCTTTCCAGAAGATGAATTATACAAGATTACATGCCGATTAACAATCGAATTGTTCAGTGTAAACAAACCAAGATTATTTAGATGTTTAAATAGAGTTAAACACATTATCGACAAAGAAGAACAATATGGACAAATAAAACTGTACCACGAAGGAAAAACTAATCACCGTGGAATTCAAGCAACTTTATTAGCGTTAAAGCGTAAATTCTATTGGAAGAACATGGAAAAAACAATCTCAGACTACATTAATAACTGTGCAGAATGCAAAAAACAAAAATATGATAGACAACCTACTAAAGCCCCTTATAATGTCACGGACACTCCGGATAAACCGATGCAAGAATGCCACATAGACATATTTTATATCGACAATAATATGTTCTTAACAATTATCGATAAACTTTCAAAATTTGCACAAGTATATCACCTGAAAGATCGAAACAACGTAACCATAGTTCGAAAAATAACGAAATTTATATCACAATATGGTACACCAATAAAAATTATAGGAGACGGAGAATTTAACGGAATAATAATACAAGAACTACTTGCTTTTCACAAAATTAATTTGCACATTACAACGCCTGGACATCATGAATCCAACAGTCCCATAGAAAGACTACATTCAACCCTGATAGAGCACTATCGATTATTAAAAAGTCGACATCCTAAGGAAGAACCTAAAACTTTAATGCGATATGCCATAATCGCATACAATAACACTATTCATACAAGCACCAAAATGACACCCCACGAATTACTTTTCGGACATACTATGTCACAGGATCCCTTTTCAGCTGATTTCGAACAACAACGAGTATGGTATTATACCGCTAATCACACTGAAAAAATGAAATATTTATATGAACAAATTAAAAGACAGCAACAGCAATTAAAAGAAAATTACATTTTAAAATTGAATGCAAAAGAAAATAGAAAACACTCCTACCAAGTTGGACAACAAGTTTTACTAAAAACCGATTCCCGAAGAGGAAAAGCCAAACCAAAATTTATCGGACCCTACGAAATTATATCTATAACGCCGCATCATGTATGCACACTTAAAAATAATAAAGGAACAAGACAGGCACATGTCAACAATTTACGGCCCTTTGTTACAGATTCCTCTGCTTTAGAATCTGCTACCCCGCAGAACCAGGATTCACGAACCTCAAAAACAATCCAGGTCTTTACTTCAACAGGCTTGGTACAGCACAAATAAAAAAGGACCAATGGACCCTCATTAAGACTATCGATTGTTCACCTTTACTAATCGAATATGAAAAACTAAAAGAAAACGTAAATTACCTCAAAAAACCATTAGAATCGGAAAATCATGGACCCATATATAAATTAGAAAGTCATAATTATCTGCTCGTTTTGGAAAGTCTATTAATAGAAATTCCAAAGAAAATTGAACATTTGTTTCCCAATCACGTTCGGAAAGTCAAAAGAGGAGCAATAGACGGTTTAGGAAGCCTAATCAGCTTTATTACTGGTAACCTCGATGCTGAAGACGGAAAAAGAATAGATCAAGCCTTAAATTCCCTTCAAAAGAATCAACATAAATTAGAAGAGATCACAATACGCCAAACGTCATTGATGACCCAAGCTATCGACAAGTACAATCAAACATTATTTAAATTAGAAACTAACCAGAAAATTCTTCAATTTCGACTTCTACAAATTGAATCAGCCATCAAAACTACAGCATTACACGATATCGAAAATTATGCACTAATTAATCTCCATTCGGTACAACTTCAGTTGGCCACTTTATTGAATCTTCTGTTAGAAATTCTGGATACGCTTGAAGAAGCAATCACCTTCGCTAAATTAAATATTTTACACCCTTCTATCGTGGAACTTAAGGATCTACGAACTGAACTTGAATTTATCTCAAAACAACATATACTGTACAGACTCCCATATGAACCTTCGATTGATCTTAGTGAATACGATCATTTAATCGACGTAAAGGCATATAGAAAAGGAACTAATTTAGTCTTCATACTCGAAATACCTCTGAGTGCTAATGACACTTACGACTACTATCAATTGATTCCCTTACCAATACCAAACAACAACACTTTCCACATGATAATTCCTTCAAAACCATACATCCTATTCAATAATAAATTCAGTGTAACAATTAATAATATGTGCACAAAAGTGAAACAAGGCCTCTATTTCTGTGAAAACGTTGATCAAGATTTAGAAAAAGACGAAAGATGTGCGGTTGACCTTCTTAATTTTAAGGGAACCACAGATTGTAAAATCTATAGATTTAAGTTAAATACAGTTAAAATGCATAAAATAAGTAATAATGCCTGGTTATTGATCACTCCTAAAGAATTAATATTCGATGTAAGTTGCAGTAATAATAGTCCTTACAAACAACCTCTTTTTGGAACTTATTTAATACAATTGCCGAAAGAATGCAAGGTAACCAATCATGATATACCTTATCGACAAATAATTATAAGAATGAATTCATTAGAATATTAACCTGCCTTCTTTAAACATAACAATGTATACACTTAAAATTACTTTCAGAAACACCTACCATTGAATTAAAACAAATCGATTTAAATGATTTTCAGTCAATAAAAAATCAATTCACTCAATTATCTAAAGAAATTGTCCACAATGGACTATGTACTGCCCACGCATTTCGGAATAAGCTCTTTAACACTTGTAGTTATATTTTTGTTTGCTTTTGTTATGTTTAGTATAATATTATATTGTAAACGTAACTGCCTCTTAGACAAGTTGACCAACATCATAAATAAATCGAATCCAAAAGAGATTCCTTTAGAACTGCAAAAATTGAAAAATCCTATTCCATAGATGATTTTCCAATCTCGGTCGGGAGGTGTTACGTATTAATTACATGCTTGCATAAACGCATTATCTGTCGACACATGTGAGAACGCTGATAATGAGTTTATCTTGTCTTACGGATGTCCCACGTAATTGTTATCACTAGTTCAGTTGCATCGCAGACTTCGTGCATAAAACATTGTATTTTTGCTTTGTAACCCGTAAGGTAATAAATTGAATAAAAAAGATTTTTTTTTATTATCTTTCGTCAATCAATAAACATCTCTCATGCAATCGTGGCCAGGGTCGGCTTTAGTCAGTGCGCCGGATTCAGGCATTTTGAAGGTTGCGCGTTTCAAAACGGTTATCTTGGCGTTTTATTTGAATCTTATTTTATGTATGAAATATTAATGTGATCAGCGTCATGTTATATCGTTTTAAAAGTTTTTTAGGATTGGCTAATCATTCTAGGTTTTAATCTTATTTTCTTCGTGGTTTTATATGTGTTTAAAGTAAATATATTTGTGTAAACAAATTGACTTTTCTTGTGTATGCTGCTTGAAGTCAGTTTCAGCCCGAGAACACCACAGCTTCCTGTTTTTTACAAATAGTAATTATTGGTAACCACGATTGTAGTATTTGAGGGTGCTATCTATATACACTGAGCTAGCTAGGTAATCAATTATTAAAAATACTAAGGCGATAATTCGTTTAATTTAAGAGATACGTCCCGATGGAGAGGCAGAACTAACATATCGTTACAGAAATGGCTTGCAACGGTGGGGCTCGAACTACCGCATGACCATAGATACCATTACAGTCGCAGTAGATAGGCGGAAGAGTGAACGACTATAACGTATATTTATATGAATTTTAACTGAATTTGTTCTTTGAACTTATTACGAAATCATTAACGTCTATTTAAACTTTTATTTGAAATTTCAAAACGACTAATATTAGATTCCAAATATTTGTCTACATATTAGTTATTAATTTAAACGATTGCATGTATAAACATTTTGTGTTGACAATTATACTTATTCTTCTAACAAGCCAAGATTTTAATGTTGTCTTCCTTGATACGATCGCGAAATACTTGCAGACATCCATGCATCAATAATTTAACGATGATTTGAGTCAGACATAAAATTAAAAAAACTACATAAAAATAATATGGATACCTTCCCGTCGCTGGTCTGATATTAATTTTCCCAAAACCCTAGCTTTATTTTTTTTTAATTTTCAGCATAAAAAAATATCCACCAAAACTTTCCAAACTGCAACAAGACTGCGGAGATTATCCAAGTCGAAGTGCACGGACGGAAATTTCACCGCTGGCGAATGATAAAGCGCAACATGGTTGCTAATACAAATTAGAGATTAGAGAAAGCGCCAAGTCAAGAGCACCATTTTTCATCCCTGCTGGATCTCTTCGCTCATTTACCACCGCGGCTTTGTCCTTTGACCAGGGACGTATTACTGCGGATTTGTAAATCTGACGCAGACAAATTGTAAATTAGGGTAGCACTTTTTATATTGCCTTCAAGTGGGCGAAGTAAATTTATTATTTCGAGCACTCCAAGAAACGCGGAAACGCAAACACTTGATGGAGCTTCCTCGCTCGGCGTAAATGAAAAATAGAACTGCGTATTACTAACTGCGCGTTTTTATCCGACCACCGACGGAAAGCTTCTTTCCACATATGATTTATAATGGTGCTTTGGATTCCGACTGTGGGACAGCTTTACAGCGCAGTTAATTAAGCGTGCAGCAGCATTTTTGGGCTTCCACTTCTTCCATAATTTAGTTATAACAGGGTAGCGTACAAATGCACCCTCACAATTTTGAAACCCTCACATTTATTCTTATAGTCCAGAATAAATGCAGATAAAATAGATCTAATCTAAGAAAGCAACAACTGTAGGTACCTGGTGTATTATATTGTAATGATACCCTTAACTATAAAGGCTTTAGTAAATTAAAAAAAATAAATAGGACAGCATATCACTACAAATTACAAATTAAATAATTTTAATAAAAGAAATCAATATTGTGTCAATCTCAATGCTTATTAAAATTACGTTATAATAAACATTTACATAATAAATGGTTTATTGCTCTTTCTATTTCATTCATTTGCAATCAATAAAATAACGCTTCGGTCTTGCATGAGGAAAAGCTTATTTTCAAAGGGGTAGGTTCAACACTCAGTATTACAATTACTTTTGAGTAGGGCTTATTAACATGTATATCAATTGCTTGAATTTGTATCTGACAGCTTTAACCTTAAAATTGACTGTACACACAGATGATCTGCTGGTACAAGAAAATAGCGTAATTGAATTAAAACACAAAAAAGCGAAAAAAGCCTTAGGTAAATGCAATGCAATTAATGTGACGGCTAACCTGTTTTGTTTCAGTGACGTAGGGCACACCAAACCCTGCATTTGTTTAGCTTCCTGCAATTCTCTAAATCTCCGGCTCAAATCACAAAGGACGCTAGCTCGATTATAAAACCCTGGATGCATCTATGCAGCTGGGACTACGTTCACGACCTCGTACGATGTTTAATCTTACGAAACCCAAAGCTAGTGGGTCTTCTGCAACGGATTGCCTGTGAAATTTACCTTTCAAGGGCAGCTTCGATGTCGGCTCGCAGAATGAAGAGACGCCACGGCAATTACAAACTTAGTGATGGCCGCTGCTCCAAATTTCTGCACCTAGGTATTCAGAAGGGTCTGCTCCAAACGTAGCACAAAAATTCTAGCTGGCCGATGTCTCAACAATTTCAAAATTGGCCTCGATGTTAACTGTACTTCGGCGAATCTGCGCAGAGCTGATTCCTTTTCACTGGGATGTGTCACCACAATAAAAATTGCACACACAGATGCTCTGCAAACTGGTGCATATAAAAAACCATTTATTGGCTCACACAGAAAATTTTTATTATGAAAATTTACTAAAAAACTGGGAGCACCTCTTGCACCCAGCACAAATTTTACAAGACTTGTTTAGTCATTAACAATTGAATGTTTTGTGAAATAAGTTTTGATATAATGTTTTTACTTAAGAACTAAACTGTCCTTTTTTTGGAAATTGTCAATCGTAACACTTTACTCTGCTTTTATACAATTAGTTTTTAAGTGCACTGTTTCACATGTTTATAAATAGCACTTTACTCTTTTCTGTGTTCTATAATAGGTTGCCTTATATTTGCTCTTTGTAATCTTTGCTTTCTTGTACTGCTTTGCACTGTTTCTTTACCCGTCAGTTGTCTTACCGTTTATTGGTGATATAATTTTTAATACTAACGCTCATATAATTTTCATAACTTCACAAACCATCTCTGTATCATTTTAAATTTACATTATTGTATTGACGTTAACAAATCGAATCTGCCAGCTATATAAATTAAGCTGCGCTTGCCATTCTAAACATCAATTATGAATAAAACGTTAAACGTAACCCTTTTGGTTCTGCCTGATCTCATGCTAACCTTTCTCAATCAAATTGTAGTTGCTGCTAATCATATCACGTGCATTTATTAGTGTAAAATACAGACTCTATCTTGCAATAAAAAAATATTAATTATGTGCTCACTTTGAAATATTCTTTCATTTTGGTGTTAGTTAGGCAACCAGAACTGCTGTGGGCAGTATATACTGCTTCGGTATTTCAATTATTCCTTTAATTATGCAATTTTGATTGCATATGTTTCAAGAAGTTTTAAAAAGCGACCTTTTCCTCAAGATTTCTAAAATATATCTTGGGCGATACGATACATACTATTCTAGCGGTCTCCAAATTTACACTGCCGTAACCATGGTGAGTTCGTTTCTGATTTCTCAGGGGTATCTGTGCTTGTTGATAATGAAAGCCAACTACTTCAGCATGCTCTATATTATTAATGTAATCCTTTGAGTTAAAATAAATTTAAATGCATAAATCTGTGAAGGTAAAATATATTCTTAAAGTTTGTAAACATTTTAAATTTTAGCAACTGTACAATGTTATTGTTACTAAAAATATCACTCGCTAATACTTATTGTGTAGTAGATTTGAAATTAATTACTATTAAATCAATACTTTTCAATTAACCTATAGCTATATAGCTATTGCTTCTAATTGCTGTAAAGAAATGTCAATACAATGATTAATTACTGAATAACGGGCAACTCCCAAGGACTTACTTTGTAAATAATTTCATGGGTTTCACGTAAATGTAATCATTGCCAAAATAATGGAAAAAGCCGGTTTTTGTTAATTTTTACAAAACGGTGAGGTTTCCTCTGTAAACTGTTTATGTGGAATTAACTTGTTCGTTTCTTGAATTCTGTTTTAGCTCCTACGATCGGTACTAGTCGAAGAACAGTTCATGACTGGGACGAGTTGTATTATATTTTAGTGGTTAGTTATATAATCTATTCTATTGTTCGCAATTTTGTAGTGTGGACTTTTCCATATTCCTTTCTGTTTACGCTTTTGTATAAACAAGGAGTTATTGAGATATTGCATATGCTGTACGTATTCCCTTTTCTGTTATGTCAACAGTTAGACCATATCAAAGACATGAACTTTACGATGGCCTATCTCTAGGAGGAAGCTTTACAAAGTAGACTGAAAATAAATTGTGCAAAAAAAGTTATGCAGTACCAGCTACAACAATAAAAATACAAAATAAAAAAGACAAAGACACAACAGTTACTTAGAGTCCAATGCGAAAGATCAATAAATATACTGCTATACCCCTTTTGCTTTTACTTTACTGATGCTATCTAGTTTATTTAATTTAACCAACTCGTGTAGACTAAGGACTATATAAAACTGTATGATTTTAATTTTTATATTATAACAAATTTCTGTTTTAGATGAATTTAAGTAAACTATATGCCCTTTTGTATAACATTATTGATTATTAGTTCTATTAAATATTTCTAGCTCCAGCAGAACAATCACTCTAAACTCAGGTTAGGTTCATGCATTATCAAAACTGATTACACTTGAAAAATCGTTTTGTATAATGAAAACATACTTCAAACATTATATGACAGTTTTATAACTGTCAACGTCAAAACTATGAAAGTGGAAAGTCAGTCGAAAGCACATTTGTTACAATTATTATCATTTGATAAACATGAAAAATGTAAGTACTTCCTTCTTATTATCTTATTCACTCTATTACATCTTTTTACTTTAACCTCTTTCAACAAATACCTGCAGTAGCTACCTCTCCAAACACTTCAATCTGCCTCTTCACTGAACCAAGCGTATTCTACCTGCTTACAAAAGTTCTGAGACACCCATGCAAGTACAGCCTCTTACCTCATCAACCCAAGTATAGATGCAATCAACCACCATTAACAGTGACTGCAATGCTTCTTTTCCAAATCTCCAACAAAAAGCTCAATGAGGTCGACTACCAGTAACTGAAACGCCTTTTATCCAATTCACATGATGCAACCAACGAACAATAAATTCAGTACAGCACCCAATTCCAGAAAATACTATTTTGTAGATTACCGTAGTTTAACTTTTTATTGTACTTCTACCATATCCATTATATCTTTTATTTTAAAATTCACTTCTTTATTATGTATTCCCTTTTATATACCAATTAGATTAATAAAAATCATTTCATAAAAGGGTTTTATTTTAAAATTTTAAACTTTCATAAAATAGATTTACATGTTTAGAATCAAATACCGTTGTTATTTTTTAATAATAATTTTTCCATAGTAATATATATCATGCATTTTTTTTTAATTTCACACTCCTGGATTACATACTAGTATATTTATTTATCCCTGACATATTGAATGACTTCTTCAAATAATTATTCGACTTTAGTTTTCCACCTTAATTCAAGCAATATTTAAATCATATGTTAGAACCTTTCTGTTTCTTAATTTCCATCTTTCGACTGGATTTGAAATCTAATCCGCAAATTTACTAAACAAACCTTTGAATAAATAATTATACTGTTCTTTTTTTATATTTAAATTCATTTTGGTATTTTTAATAATAATTAAGTAGTTTTATCATTTTATAAATAATGTCATACCTAGGGATTAATTTTCACAAACAAACTATATGTCTTGCTATACAACCACCACAATACATATTTAGGGACCTTGCATACAAATGAATGAAGAATACCATTGACCAGAAGGGAAAAATAAATCTAAGATGAACCGCTTTCGGTAAATTAAATCATGTTGTTTTGCTAAGTGGATTATTTCTTCCAACGTTACCATACGATGTCGATGTTCAACTGATCAACTGAAATTTGAGTCTATTGTCTATTGCAACTTTGGCAAAAAAGCAAGTACATCAACACTAACCATTATTTAGTGTTTATGTTCATTAATTTAGTTGGCGAAAGAAGCAACTGCATCAACACTAACCAATGCTTGGAATTTATGTTTACATTTTTCAGTGTTTCGAGAAAGTGCGGTTTGTTTTAATGTGTGAATCTGTCTTTTCTGTGAAGTGTTAGCGTTTTCCAATCTTTTTTCAGTGGTTTGTTTATTTGAAGGTATATAAAAAAGCCAACCGCATCAACAGTAACCCTTGTTTGGTGTGGATGTATTTATTTTAGTGTTTCGTGAAAGTGTGTGTGCTTTTAATGTATGAGTCTGTATTTCATGTAAAGTTTTAGAGTTTTGCTGTCTTGTTTTATAATATTAAATGTCCTGTCTGTTAGAACGTTAACAGAAAGGGTAACTACATCAGCACTAAGCACTGTTTCATGTGTAGGTTTACCTATTTTGATGTTTCGAGAAATTGTGGTGTAAGTAATATATGAGTCCGTATTTCGTGTGAAGTATGGGTGTTTTTCAGTCTTGTTTCATGTTGCTGACAGTTTTGTCTATTGGAACGCTGATAAAGCGGATAACTAACACAATACTAACCATTGTTTGATGTTTATGTTTATTTCTTTCAGTTTTTCAAGGAAGTATGGTGTGTTTTTAATATATAAGTCTGTTTTGCCGCCTTGCTCAATAATGTTGAGTGTTTTGTGTATTGGAACATTGGTGGAAAGGGTAACTACTTCAACATTATCCGTTGCTTGGTGTTTATTTTTATTTTTTTTTGGTGTTTCGAGAATTTGTGGTATGTTTCTAATGTAAGCGTCGGTATTACCTGTGAAGTGTTAGCAGAAAGAGGTAAGCACATCAACACTAACGATGATTTGGTTTTTGTGTTAATTATTTCAATATTTGGAGAAAGCGTCATGAGTTCTTAATGTATGACTCTGTTTTGTCTATTGGAAAGTTAGCGAAAGGGGCGATTACAACAACAGTAACCATTGTTTGGTATTTACGTCTATTTCTTTTAGTGTTTCAAGAAGGCATGGTGTTTTTAATGTACGAGTCTGTTTTGCAGCCTTGATCAATAATATTGAGTGTTTTGTGTATTGGAACGTTGGTGGAAAGGGTAAGTACATCAACATTAACCGTTGCTTGGTCTTTGTTTTAATTTCTTTTCGTGTTTCAAGAAGGTATGGTGTGTTTTTAATGTATAAGTCTGTTTCTCCGCCTTGATCACTAATGTTGAGTGTTTTGTGTATTGTAACGTCGGTGAAATTAACCGTTGCTTGGTGTTTATTTTTATTTCTTTTAGTGTTTCAAGAAAGTATGATGTATTTTTAATGTATTAGTCTTGATATTTATTTTTATTACTTTTGGTGTTTCGAGAATTTGTAGTATGTTTCTAATGTAAGCTTTTGTATTACCTGTGAAGTGTTAGCAGAAAGAGGTAAGCACATCAACACTAACGATGATTTGGTTTTTGTGTTAATTATTTCAATATTTGGAGAAAGCGTCATGAGTTCTTAATGTATGACTCTGTTTTGTCTATTGGAAAGTTAGCGAAAGGGGCGATTACAACAACAGTAACCATTGTTTGGTATTTACGTCTATTTCTTTTAGTGTTTCAAGAAGGCATGGTGTTTTTAATGTACGAGTCTGTTTTGCAGCCTTGATCAATAATATTGAGTGTTTTGTGTATTGGAACGTTGGTGGAAAGGGTAAGTACATCAACATTAACCGTTGCTTGGTCTTTGTTTTAATTTCTTTTCGTGTTTCAAGAAGGTATGGTGTGTTTTTAATGTATAAGTCTGTTTCTCCGCCTTGATCACTAATGTTGAGTGTTTTGTGTATTGTAACGTCGGTGAAATTAACCGTTGCTTGGTGTTTATTTTTATTTCTTTTAGTGTTTCAAGAAAGTATGATGTATTTTTAATGTATTAGTCTTGATATTTATTTTTATTACTTTTGGTGTTTCGAGAATTTGTAGTATGTTTCTAATGTAAGCTTTTGTATTACCTGTGAAGTGTTAGCAGAAAGAGGTAAGCACATCAACACTAACGATGATTTGGTTTTTGTGTTAATTATTTCAATATTTGGAGAAAGCGTCATGAGTTCTTAATGTATGACTCTGTTTTGTCTATTGGAAAGTTAGCGAAAGGGGCGATTACAACAACAGTAACCATTGTTTGGTATTTACGTCTATTTCTTTTAGTGTTTCAAGAAGGCATGGTGTTTTTAATGTACGAGTCTGTTTTGCAGCCTTGATCAATAATATTGAGTGTTTTGTGTATTGGAACGTTGGTGGAAAGGGTAAGTACATCAACATTAACCGTTGCTTGGTCTTTGTTTTAATTTCTTTTCGTGTTTCAAGAAGGTATGGTGTGTTTTTAATGTATAAGTCTGTTTCTCCGCCTTGATCACTAATGTTGAGTGTTTTGTGTATTGTAACGTCGGTGAAATTAACCGTTGCTTGGTGTTTATTTTTATTTCTTTTAGTGTTTCAAGAAAGTATGATGTATTTTTAATGTATTAGTCTTGATATTTATTTTTATTACTTTTGGTGTTTCGAGAATTTGTAGTATGTTTCTAATGTAAGCTTTTGTATTACCTGTGAAGTGTTAGCAGAAAGAGGTAAGCACATCAACACTAACGATGATTTGGTATTTATGTTAACTATTTCAATATTTGGAGAAAGCGTCATGAGTTCTTAATGTATTACTCTGTTTTGTCTATTGGAACGTTAGCGAAAGGGGCGATTACAACAACAGTAACCATTGTTTGGTATTTACGTCTATTTCTTTTAGTGTTTCAAGAAAGCATGGTGTTTTTAATGTATGAGTCTGTTTTGCTGCCTTGATCAATAGTATTGAGTGTTTTGTGTATTGGAACGTTGGTGGAAAGAGTAAGTACATCAACATTAACCGTTGCTTGGTCTTTATTTTAATTTCTTTTAGTGTTTCAAGAAGGTATGGGTTTTTTTTAATGTATAAGTCTGTTTCTCCGCCTTGATCAATAATGTTGAGTGTTTTGTGTATTGTAACGTCGGTGGAATTAACCGTTGCTTGGTGTTTATTTTTATTTCTTTTAGTGTTTCAAGAAGGTATGATGTATTTTTAATGTATTAGTCTTGATATTTATTTTTATTACTATTGGTGTTTCGATAATTTGTAGTATGTTTCTAATGTAAGCTTTTGTATTACCTGTGAAGTGTCTTTTCTCACGATGTAGAGTGTTTTTTTATTAGCACGTTAGCGAAAGGGGTAATCACATCAACAATAACCATTACTTGTGTATTAATATTAATCTATTTTAGTGTTTTGAGGAAGCCTGGTGAGTTTTTAATGAATGGTTCTGTATTTCCCGTGAAGTGTTGGCGTTTTGGAGTCTTGATGAATGACGTTAAGTATTTTGTCTATTGGAACGTTAACGAACGGGGCGATTACAACAACAACCATTGTTTGGTGTTTGTGTCTATTTATTTTGGTGTTTTGAGAAAGTTTGATGTGCCTTTAATGAATGAGTCTGTATTCTCTGTAAAGTGTTGGCGTTTTATAGGCTTGCTTCATGATGTTCGGTATTTTTTTTATGGAAGGTTGGTAAATATTAACCATTATTTGGTGTTTTGTGTTTCATTCGGTGTTTCGAGAAAACGTGGTATGTTCTTAGCGAATGAGTCTGTGTTTTCTGTAAAGTGTTAGCGCTTTGCAATCTTCTTTTAGTTATTTGCCTATTGTAACGTTGATGACACGGATGACTAAATCAACACTAACCATAATTTGGTGTCTATGTTTATTTCTTTCAGTATTTCATGAGAGTGTGGTGTGTTTTTGATGTATGAGTCTGTAATTCCTGTGAAGTAGAATGATTTTTACATCTTGATCAATGATGTTGAGTGGTTGCGTATTGGAACGTTGGTGGAAAGGGTAACTGCATCAACACTGACCATTGCTTAATGATAATGTTTATTTATTTTAGTATTTGGAGAAAGTGTTTTGTTTTTAATGTATGAGTTTGTATTTCATGTAAAGTGTTATCGTTTTTCACTCTTGTTTCTGATGTTAAGTGTGTTGTCTATTGGAACGTTAACGAAAAAGTAACTACATCAATATTAAGCATTGTTTGGTAAATATATTTATTTATTATTATTTTAGTGTTTGGATAAAGTGTGGTGAGCCTTTAATGTATGATTCTCTATTTCTTGTGATGTGTTGGCGTTTTGAAGTATTGCTTAATGACGTTAAGTGTTTTGTCTATTCAAACGTTGATAAATGGGGCAACTGCAACAACAGTAATCATTGTTTGGTGTTTATATTTAATTATTTTAGTGTTTTCAGAAGGTTTGGTGTGCCTTTAATGTATGAGTTTCTATTTTTTGTTGAGTGTTAGCGTTTTTCAGTCTTGTTTTATGACGTTTAGTATTTTGTCTATTGGAACGGCGGTAGAAACAAATTGGTACTGATATTAACCAATGTTTGGTATTTATTTTTATTCTTATTGGTATTACGAGGGAGTGTGGTCTGTCTTTAATGTATGAGTTTGTATTTTCTGTAAAGCGTTTGCATTTTGCACCTTTTATTTTCGATGTTAAGTGCTTTATTTATTAAAATGTTGGTGAAAAGAATAACCACATCAACGTTAACGATTGCTTGGTGTTTATTTTTATTTCTTTTTGTGTTTTGAAAATGTGTGGTATGTTTCTAATGTAAGCGTCTGTATTATCTATAAAACTATAAAGATTTTACAGTCTTGATCAATGATGCTGGGTGTTTTGTGTATTGGGACGTTGGTGAAAGGGTAACTATAGCAACATTAACCATTTATTGGTGTTAATGTTTATTTACTTTGGTGCTTAGAAAAGATGTACTGTGCTTTCAAGGTATGCGTCTGTATTTTCTGTGAACTGTTGTCGATTTCAGTCTTGATTCATGATGTTAAAAGTTTTCTGTACTGGAACGTCAGTGAAACGGTAACTACAGCAACATTAATAATAGTTTGGTGTTTATGTTTATTTATTTTAGTATTTAGAGAAAGAGTGGTGTGTTTCTAATGTATGAGTGTGTACCTATATGATGTGAAGTGTGATCGTGATGTATTGCCAGTTTGTAGTCTTGTTTCATGATGTTGAATGTTTTGTTTATTGGAACGTTGATAAAAACGAATTACATTTACTTTAACCATTGTTTGATGTTTATGTCTATCTCTTTTGGTATTTCGAGAAACTGTGGTCTCTATATGTTGGTATGAACTCTATTTCTTGTGAAGTGCTACAATCTTGCTTTATGATGTTTGTCTTTTGTCTATGTGAACATTGGTGTAAAGGTAAATAAACCAACATTAACTATTTTTTCGTGTTGACGTTTATTTATTTTAGTGTTTGGAGAAAACGTGTTATTTTTAGCGTATGAGTCTGTACTTTCTGTGAAGTTTTATCGTGTTTTTCGTAGTATTAAATGTTTTGTCTGTTGGAACGTAAGTGAAAGGGTAATTACATCAACATTAAGCATTGTTTGATGTTAATGTTTATTTATTTTAGTCTTTGAAGAAGGTGTGGTGCGTATTTAATGTATAAGCATGTATTTTTCTATAAAGTTTTATCGTTTTTCGTCTTGCTTCATGATATTGAATGAATCAGTCGACCTTCTTTTAGTGATATGTCTATTGGATGGTTGGGAAAAAGATAACCACATCAGCACCAGCAATTATTTGGTGTTTAGGTTTAAGTCAATTAGTACTTCGAGAATATGTGGTGTGTTTTTAATGTATGGATTTGCATTTTTTATGAATTGTTAGTGTTTTACTGCCTCGCTTCATGATGTTCAATATTTTGTCTATTGGAATGTTGCCGAAAGAGTGACTATATCAACAGTAATCATTGTTTTATGTTTATTTTGACTTTTTTTTAATGTTTGGAGAAAGTGTCTTGGATGTCAATATTTAATATATTGGGTTAATCTTGTGTGAGATATTGCCATGTCTTAAATGTGTGTTTTAATATATCAACACAGTTATGCATAAGGACGGAATACATTTTTCCCAAAACGGCCACGCCCGCTTGTTACTGTTTTTAATCTTGTGTGCCGAAACACTGAAAATCATGAATAAGCTAAGACGTAAGCATCAGCGTTTTAAAGTTGTTTTCCTTGCAGGAAAATAGTAAAACAGGTCGCAGGTTTTAATTAAGGTAAAACATGCAGAGAGCAAACCCTGACAATGCCGTTACCACCATAAACTATAAAACAGCGCAATTAATTATGAAAAGCTCCGCCGCATTTTTCATGTGGCTCTGCTGAAGTAAATTACAGCGGGCATTAAAACTACTTCCCTATTCCGGGTAATCGACGAGTCAAAAGAAAAGCAAAGGGACGGAGACTTACGGTCCGTATAAATGGCTCGCCATGCATGCAACCCATTAGACCTGGATGCAATGCACGTCGAAGCATAATAGTTCCCGCACAAAATAGAATTCTTGCCAGATATTTATGTTCGGGGGAACAATATTTTCCGTTTATGCTAGACAGCACCTAGGTGAGGCTATTGCTTTTCTTCAAGCTTGGAGCTGGGGCCGTGTAAACATTAAAGGCTGTTATTGGCCTGACAGTTGGGTATGAGTTACCGATAATGTATCTGGTTAATGGGGTGTTCCGATATAACACAAGCAGCTTAAAGGCTCGAGTTGCTATTTGTTTACTGGGGATGTTTGGCCGGTTATTATTTTTGTTAAGCTGACATTCTTAGGATTATGATACTGCCCTTTTCTTTTCGTATTTACGCGTGGATTTAAGTGGCAGCAACAGGGTTTTATTGAAAAACATACAAATTTCAAAACGGTGACTGCTCTTATAGAGTATTCATATTTTACTAGCGAAATCTTGAACTATTACAGTGGCTTATGTCTCCATCTAGACTCGCTAAAGGTCTCAATATCAGAAATTATAAAATCAAATGTCACGATATATTCTGATTTACCGTATATACCAAAGAATAAGTTTAGAAACTTTAATAGCCTTTACAAAATAAAAAGAAATTGATTTCGCACTGAATTTTGCAGAACAATTTCAGCTAGATAATAAAGAGTTTTCAGAAAATACGCACTTGTTTTTAAAAAATACATTAATTTTTCAATAGATTTGCAATCAATTATCAGTAAGTTATTACGAGTCAAAAGTCACTTATAAGTATTTACGTATTTAATTACCCTCTCTTTGATAAATATTATCTACACTATAATTTAAACTTAAGTTTCATATGTCATATGTCATACGCTATTTCCTACATTTCAAGCTCCATGGCATTTTGGTTGCCTGTCTTAGTTTCTCAAGGTTTTTCAAATTCTGGGTTAGCCCCTTACCTTTTTCGACCATTTGCCAATGTGTGCTGCAGTAGGAAGGCATGTAAAGTGAACTCAAATGTTCCACTTTTATTTGGGAATTTTCGCTTACATCCTATATTGAGGATTCGCTTTTGGGGGTGCGATTTCTTTGGAGGAATGTTAATGGAGTTCCTGGAAGAGATACTATTCTCAAAATCAGACATGTTTCTAGATTTCTACTTAAACGAGCATATGTTACTATTTTGGCAAACGGAGCTAAAACATCTCAAAGGTAGGCTTCCTTTGTTGTGTCATTCGTTTACGTTCTATGCGCTCCATTTTTAGCTCCTTCTAGTTATGGGGAAACACATTTTGTCGTGTCACCCAATGCCCCCCTCTTCGTTTGACGAATTTGTGTATGAGGATTTCGTTTATGCAAGCACCAGGGTTTGTAATGTTGAACAACCATTCTAATCTAAAGCAGACACTTGGTTTCCGTTGTGGCTTATCGTCACGGCTTTGCTTCTGACCAGCTTCCGATGTGCCTGCTTTCTACCTGGTGACCAGCGACAGCTCTGTTTAACCTAACCTCTTCCCTTGCATTAAGGAATTGGGTCACAAAATATCTACGACCTCGACATAACCTGTAATTATGGAATTCTTTATAATAACATTATCGCGGTAATACCTTTACCGACTAACCTACTGGTAATACGAATTGCTAATTTTACTTGTTTTCATATTACTTATATATATTAAATATTCATAAATTGATTATATACTTTTTTTAAAAGACTCTCTGTGTACTGTGATATTTTCCCTGTGATATTTGATCTTGTCATGCTTTATTGTTGTGCTTTGTGTCTGTACTATTAAATACTCTTGACTAATATAATTATTCGATCCAAATATTAACGCCTGCGAATTTTATTTGTGCCCTTGCAGTTTTCTTTCGGCTTCAGGAATTGGTTAGTAGCGCCTTTCGATGTATACTTTAATTTGATTAACAAAGTGCTGGGTTACTTGCTTCGGCTGTTTTTGCTTCTCCCCTATTTACTATCAGAGTAACGGTAACATTCTCCCCTGAAGTTTCCAGTAAATATTTGACAAATTTGCAGAAAATTTTCAACCACATCCTCACATTTTTGTTTTCAGTAAGAAAGTAGTTAATTTTCGGTAGATTTGCAGCTCATTCTAAAAGTATCCGGTAAACTTTTTGCTAGCTTACAGTAAATTTGTGGAAAATATTTGACATTATCAGTGCGATTGCAACACATTTTCAGTAAGTTTTAAAATATTTTCAACTAATTTGCCATGAATTGTTGAAACATTTGCAGCAAGGTAGAAATTAGCTTTGAATCGCAAATTTTACAAAATTTCCAGAAGATGTTTGGAAAATTTCAATCAAATTTTCAACCAACTTTGTAGAATACTTACCACATTTTCTAGCACAATTTAAATCAATTTTCAGTAATCGCAAAGCTAACTTTCAATAGATTTCTAAGTCAGGAAGTTTTCAGTAAACTTGCAAGAAGAGTGTAGCAAGTTTACATACTTTTTTCAGTAACGTTGCAGTACATTATTGTATAAAGTTTGTAGTATATATTCAGTACGATTGTAGGAAGTTCTAAAATATTTTAGACTATTTTGGAAATGTGCAATACAAACAGAAAAGTTGTGATCAATTTCATTGCAATTGTAAACAGTTTCCAACACAATTTTGACTAAGTTAGCATTTTCAGTTTAATTATCATATAATGTCAACAAGCTTGCAAAAAAGTTTTAAAAAGTCAAATAGATTGCAGCAAATGCATAACATTTAATTGCACGATTTCAATATTTTTTATCAGGAATAGTTAATAATAGTTTTTGAACATGATTTGAATAAAATTTCAGCAAACATGTGGCGAAGTTGCAGGAATCTGCAACGAAGTTTTACTAAATTTTCAGCAGGTTTAAAGCAGATCTCCAGGATTTATCAGCCCAAGTTCAACAAATCGAGGATATTTGCAACTAGTTTTCAGCAAGGTTTTGGTAAAGTTTTAATTATTCTAGTCGACATTTGTAGCACTTTTAGCGCCATATCGATGACTTAGTAAACAGCCAATTTTCAGAAGTACTGCAGTTCAGTTTCAGTAACTTTCCAGTCAACTTTCAGCAGCTTTACGGCAAAGCAGCAAGATTCAGTACCACAATTTGAATCCATTTTACGTAAGCGATCAAGTATTCAGTAAATAGCAATATTTTTCAGCACGATCTCAACAAAATTGTCAGAAATCAAGTAGCTAATTGTCAGGAGTACTTCAATCAATTTTCAGTACATTTCGGGAAAACTCCAGGCAGACTCATTAGCACAATTTATAGACATTTTCAGCAGGCGATCAATTAATTTTCAGCAAGTTTTCAGTAAACCTTCTGTCATTTTTACGAGATTTTCAGTAAATTTAATCAGCTTTAAGGGAAGGCAGCAAGATTAGCACAATTTCAATAAGTTTTAAGTAAACGATCAACTATTTTATATAAAAAAACAATACTTTTCAGCATGATTTTAATAAATTGTCAGCATAAACAGCCAGTTTTCCGAAAGAATGCAATTCATTTTTAGTAAATTTCCAGTAAACTTTTCAGCGGCTTTAGAGCAAATCGAAAAAAATCATCAGCACAATTTTAATTAACTTTCAGCAAGCGCTCAAGTAATTTTCAACATATTTGCAACTAATTTTTAGCAATGTTTTAATAAACCTTGCGTAATTTCCAGGAGTATGCAACGAAATTTCAGTAAATCTCGGTAAAGTTCCAGCAGCTTTAAATCAAAACAGCAACATTCATTATAAGCAAGCTATCAACTAATGTTCAGTAAGCCTTCCATAAATTTTGAATAATTTAACTGCAAAGGTGGGTAACTTTTTAGCACAGTATCAATAAAGTTTTAGCTAGCGATCAAATAATTTTCAGTATTCAGTAACTTTTCAACAAACCTTCAGCAATTTTACAGCAAAGTTGCTTTTATTAGCACGAATTCAACAAATTTTCTGCAAGAAACAGCTAATATTCAGAAAGAGTGCAACTAAATTTCTGATAAACCTTTAGCAGCTTTAAAGCAAGTCCACAAAATACACTAGCGCGATATCAATAATTGTTCAACTAGCGATTAACTAATTTTCAGCACATTTTTAACAAATGTTCAGTAACTTTCCAGTAAACTTCGGTAATTTTATAGTAAATTTGCTACATTCATTAGTCCGATTTCAATGCATTTTCAGAAAGAAAATAGCTAATTTTCAGAGTGATTGCTACTAACATATTAAAACAACTTCAATAATTCCGCAGATAGCATATTTGCAACTAATTTCAGTAAAACTTCGGTAGTTGTACAGTAAATTTGGGATATCCTTCCGCAGGGTTTTATTGCATTTTCAGTAAACAAACGGCTAATTTTCCGAGGTATTACAACTTATTTTCAGTAAAATTCAGTAAACTTTAAGCAACTTCTAAGCAAATCCGCAAAAATTAGTTAGTACAATCTTAATAAACATTCAACAATATGCATCTTTTCTGAACACTTCTTTTGTCATTTTCAGAAGTACGCAACGAAATTCTAGTAAATTTTCAGCAGATTTAAAATCACAAAAACTTATTCGTATAATTTTAATAAACGTTCATCAAGTGATCAACTAAATTTTAGTACATTTTTTTATAACTTATGTGTAATTTAACTGGAAATATGGATAACTTTTTAGCACAATTTCAATAAATATTCATCACCCTAAAAAATAATGTTTTGAAGTAGAAGTATAAGTGCTCAATACCTTTTCAGTAAACTTTCCACAATGTTGCAGCAATATTAGCACAAATGTATACAATTTTTAGGAAGTAAACAGATCATTTTCAGAAAAATCGTAACTAACTTTCCGTAAATTTCCGGTAAACCTTTAGCAGCTTTTAAGCAAATCCACAAATTCATTAGCACAATTTCACTAAACCTTAAGCTAGAGAAAAGCAACTCTCAGCATATTTGTAGCAAATGTTCAGTATCTTCCCAGTAAAATTTAAATAATAATACAGCAAATGTTTTTAAAAAATTTCGCACGATTTTAATATTTAGCAAGCAAGCAGCTAAATTTAAAAGATATTGTAACTATTTTTCAGTAAATCTTCAGTCAACTTTAGCAGTTTTAAGGAAAAATAAGATTTTATGAAAGCGATCAAATAATTTTCTGAAAGTTTTCAATAATTTTACAACAAATTATCAATAAATTACAGCGTGATTTCAATAATTTGTTAGTGAGCAAGCAGCTAATTTTCAGGAATATTGCGATTAATTATTATCAATAAATTTCCGGTAAACTTTCAGCAGCTTTAGAAATCTGCAAGATACATTAGCACAATTCAATAAATTTTCAGCTAGCCATAAATCAATTTCCAGCACATTTGTAACAAACGTTACCAATATGTTGCAAACTTCCAGCAGTTTTAAAGAAATTCAGCAAGACTCGTTAGCACAATTTCAATAAATTTTACGTAAGAGTTCAAGTATTCAGTAAAATGTCGGTCAGTTTACAGCATATTTGCAATACTTGTAAGCACGATATCAAATAGACAATTTTAATCTAATTTTTAGTAAACTTTTAACAGCTTTAGAACAAATTTGCAGGATTCATTACCGCAAGTGAAATAAATTCATACCAAGCGATCAACTAATTTTCAACTACTTTTCAAAAAGCTTTCAGTAAACCTGCAGTAAGTCTATTTTCAGCCTATTTTTAACATTTTCATCTCGAATTTAATACATTTTCAGAATTCAAACAGCCAAGTTTTAGGACCACTGCAACTAATTTTGTTCTATTGAACAGTTTTAAAACAAATTTGCTACATCCATTAACACAGTTGTAGTAAATTTTCAGCAAGTGATCTACTGATTTTCGGCTCATTTGTAATTAATCTTCAGTAAAGTTGCTAGTAAACCTTCTCTAACTTTGTTACACCACGAAAACATCGTTACGACATGAATTTGACATCCAAGATACTCAACCGTCAGCTACCCGATAAAATGACACAAATCGGAGAATTCTCGGATCCGTTGCTCCAAATATGTTACGATGGGTTGTAAAAAAAGTTGCAGATTAAGAGTCAGAAGAAGAAGGGGAGGTTTAATACGACCTAAATTAGGACAACGTCTAGGTAAACGAAATAAAGATGTTAATTGTCAGACGTCACCACTTTACTAAATCGAGAAAACACAGGTGGGCTCACCGAGAAAGTAGAAGCGGTGAACCAACCTTTCCGATCCAACCTTGGCAATGCTCGAGCGATGGTTCACGTACAGCTGCGTTGGACTTACCTTGCTTGCAGTTTCCTACAGCTGCTTGAACTCCTTTTAGCGAGGAAAATATCACAAAATACACCTGAAAACGTAATAAATCTACTAAAGGAAAGCACAACTGATTGAAAAATGAACTACATTAACAGGGAAATATGTATGTGAACAATAAACATTAAATGAAATACTCGATAAAGGTTAGCGCTGTTAATTGCGCATCCCTTAATCTAAATACAGGCGGTAAATTTGACAGCAAATGATCTAACTAACTCAAAAACGGTAACAACTTTAATTGCGCAATAAAACTACTTACAAACAATAAATCTTGAAGGTAAACAGTCAAATCTGACCCAATGATGGTAATTGCTCTAATCCCACAACGTTAAGCTAAGTGCAAACATTAAGCCTTAGCAATAAATACTCAAATTGACTTAAGGGCAGTAACGACAGTTCAAACGCTTAAGTTTAAATTATCAGCAGTGCTACGTAAAATGACGACACTTCAAAAATCACTCTTCACTGCACCCAAATGCTTATTAAGAGTATACATAGAAAACACAATACGTTGTAGGGGTTCAGCTTACTCTGATTATGATGTCCAACCATGCTGCAGGCCGTGCCCAAGCGGCTGCGCCAGAATGCTTGAAGAAATGGCCTAGGGTGCTATCTATCGATCGGGCCTAGACGATGTTAACATTCCCAAAGAGGATAGGAAATGAAGAACATAGTGGGCATGCAAGATTGCGATACGGTACACGTAACTTCATTAAAAGCGATTAGAGCGAAAGAGGTTCCCATTAATAATCCGCCCCAAAGGCGTCAATTGAAGCTTGCCCTTCGCGATACGAACAAACCTCGGTTAATAACTGCACCAAACGTCTCTCAAATTACCAAAAAAAAAAGATCGATAACAATCATGCACATTTTAACCTAATTTCGACGTAGCCCGGTGAAGGCTCCAGGCCTCCGTCGTAACGGAACAAACGATCACACTTGTTGCCTTCTTCAAGTCGAGGTCAAACAAAACGCGAGCGTGCACTACTTATCTTACTCTCTCTAACTCACACAGAAACGTCCGGGTTGCGTCAAGTTGTGCAACACTCGTACGTGACTACGAAAACGTGGACAGTGGGCCTCTAGTACAGCAATAAAAACTCGATAAGCCGACTTACGTCATTCATGCGGCAAGAAAGCACATCTGCATTTAAATTGAGGTTGCTCAAGATATGATGAAATAAACCGGAAGACACTAGGATTGGAAATTAATGGGGCTGAATTTTAAAACACAGCTAAACTGTAAATTTGGGCTTAGATAAAGGGAAAATAGTATTGATGTTTGAAATACAGATGCGGAAATACGTTAAATTCAAAAATTGTCCTCACAACCTTGCAGCAAATTTTCAGCAAGCAAACACAATGACGTAAAATACCCTTTTATTTAAAAAAATATATTTAGAAATTTAAAAAATTGCCGAAATGGTCGAAAAAGGTTTCTCATTAAAAACAATTAAAGGAAAACATCCAAATTAATCGCAAAAAAGTTGGGCTAAAGAAGATAATAATGAATTAAGCTTTGGTTACTGCTAACAACGAATCAGATTGACAATGTCGAGCTATTTTGAGGAAAGCTATATTATACGAAGTTATGATTTATAAAACACACGTTTCACATAGCCTGAAAACAATAATATAACTTTGCACTTGCTAAACTTCAATATAAGTAGTAAGCAATTCATTGTTGGAGACCGCGTTTCATACCGATGAGTGAAGGTTTATTACAAAAGTCGAGAGAAATGTACTGGATTAGAATGTATGAATATATTTTGAGAACATTAATTTTAATTGCAAAGACTTTAAAATTTAACGTTTTGGCTATATTTGTCCTGTCTACTTCAAAAGAAGGAGCGGAACTAGTATGACGTCAAATTGTTTTCTAAGTTATTTTTCGGACTTTCAAGCAATACCAAACATGAGCATTTAAAGCAACGATTAATAAAACACAGCTTTCAAGTGCTGCTCCCAGTGAATAACAATTCAGCCCTTCAGCCAAAAACTGCTGCTTAGAAATCCTTTATCCCTGCAGATTGCCATAGTTATCCAACTCGGCGTAATATTCTAATACACAGCAGCCCTTATAGCCACAAGAAATTTTCATACAAAGTAAATGAGTTCCTAAGACAGAGCGAGGGCGCAGCTTCCAATATAACTTGCTGGTACTTTCATTGCTTTAAATACAATAAAGCTTAGCGAACTATGTCAAATTCCGCGACTCGTAAACTCGGGCACAATTACTATTTGGAAATTTCTATGGAACAAGATGAACTTAGCTCGAGTTACAGCAACCGCTCGCGATGTGAGGAACTACCATGAACTTCATTAAAGAGCAATCTGACAATTCATTTCGCCTCTCATTTACATCTTTGTGCTAACTGCACGGCGCTACTCGCGATGTGCTGCGAATTGTGCTCCAAGCAGCGGAAAATGCTCGCCGACTCGGAGGAAAATGCGAAAGCAACGCTTCAATGGAGCCAGCACAAATAACGCAACATGAGAAATGTTTCTAGCTTAGGACTCACAAAACGTGCGCCAACAAGTTTAGCGATTCCTATTCTGAGAAGCTGTTGCTAGCAAACTCTTTTCAGCAAGTCCTGTGATGCTACTAAACTTGTGCTTTTGGTTTCTATAGTAGCCTGGGTTTCAGTGCACGATGTGCGCGAATACGAATGTAATTATAAATCTTCTGAGAATTGGACTTAACAAGTTTGATATCAAAGCGTGCAAGTTAAAGAACTTATATTAAATGAATTTCCTTATCTACGGACATACAGTTGCCCAGCTTTCAGTAATTTCATGTTTATGTTAGTTTATTCTAAATATGTCTTAGATGTATGTCCGCAAGCTTAAATAAAAATCAGATGGCATTCTTCTACGGGAGATAATGTAAAGAAAAGGTCTTGCTAATGAACAATGTTTGTGAAAATTCTACAACCATTTTGTTCGCTTCCTAAATCTTCACATTGGCGTTCATTAACATAATCATTTACATGTGTATTAGATGAATTCTTAAGTTCAGGAGGAATTATGTGTTATACATGAATGTTAAAGTCTCCGAAATCTATTTGCTTCTTACTACCACAACGCATTGTCAAATTTTATGCAGGCTTGATAAAAGTTTACTTGAAAATTGGTTGCAACTCTGATGAAAATTAGCTGCTTGCATGCTGAAAATTTATTCAAATCGCGCTGAAAATACTATTCAAAATTGCAGAAAACTTACTGATTGTTTATTGAGAATTTTACGTAAATTATTTAAAAATATGCTTTAAATTAGTTGATCGCTTGCTAACAGTTTTTTGAAATTTTGCTAATAAATCTTGCATCTTGTTTTAAAGCAGCTGAAAATGTACTGAAAAGTAGCTGCGATATTATGTGTTCTTGCTGAAAATGTATTGAAATGTTGCAAATGTGCTACAAATGTATTGATATTATGCTAATAAAAGTTACATATTTATTACCCTTTTGTTGGTAAACATTTATTGAAATCGTGCTAAAAAATGTTGATAATTTGCTGTAAAGTTTACTGAAAAGTATCTGCAGTTTAGTTGCAAATTTTCTTAAAAATTAGTGCTGACTTGCTGATTTTTTTTAAACATTTGCTAATGGGTCTTGCAAATTTTCATTACAGCTGCTGAAAATTTAATGTAAATTTACTGAAAATTAGTTGTAATATCTACTCCTGATAATTAACAGTTGCGTGGTGAAAATGTATTGATATCATACTAAAATTATTGAAACTTTATAACAAAGTTACTGAACATTTGTTGCAAATATTCAGGTAAATTATACTGATAAGTTTTGCGGATTGGCTTTAAAGCTGCTGAAAGTCTACTGAAAATCGACTGCAAATTAATTGCCGTCCGAAAAATTAGTTGCAGCAAACTTACTGGTTTATTGAGAATTTTACGAAAATTATTTAAAAATATGCTGAAAATTAGTTTGTTGCTTGCTAACAGTTTTTTGAAATTTTGCTAATGAATCTTGCATATTTGTTTTAAAGCAGCTAAAAGTTTACTGAAAAGTAGCTGCAATATTAGGTGTTCTTGCTGAAAATGTATTGAAATCGTGCTAAAAATTTGCTACAATATTACAAAAAAAATTCTGGAAATTAGAAAATTTGTTGCAAATGTGCTACAAATTTATTGATATTATGCTAATAAAAGTTACATATTTATTACTCTTTTGTAGGTAAGCATTTATTGAAGGCGTGCTAAAATATTTGATAATTTGCTATAAAGTTTACTGAAAATTATCTGTAGTTTAGTTACAAATTTTCTTAAAAATTAGTTGCTGACGATTTTTTTTAAAGATTTGCTAATGGGTCTTGCTAATTTTCTTTACAGCTGCTGAAAATTTAATGTAAATTTACTGAAAATTTGTTGTAATATCTACTCCTAATAATTGCCAGTTGCGTATTGAAAATTTATTGATATCATACTAAAATTACTGAAACTTTACAGCAAAGTTACTGAACATTTGTTGCAAATATGCTGAAATATAATTAATCGCTTGGTGAAAATTGATTGAGGTAAATTATACTGATGAGTTTTGCGAATTGGCATTAAAGCTACTGAAAGTCTACTGAAAATCGACTGTAAAGTAGTTGCCATCCGAAAAATTGGTTGCTTCGTTGTTGAACTATTATTGAAATCGTGCCAATTGATGTAAAATGACTGAAAATTTAATGTAAAGTTACAAAACATTTGTTGAAAATGTGATGAAAAATAATTAATTGCTTGCTGAAAATTATTTTCGATACTCCTGAAGGTGGGTGAACGAAAAATTTACTTAAATTGTGCTAATAAAGTAGAAAATTTGCTGTAAAATTAGTCGATCAGTTTCTGAAAATTGATGAAACTGTGCTAATGAGCTTTGATGATAGACTTTAAAGCTGCTGAGATATTACCGACAAGTTACTAAAGGTTTACTGAAATCTAATTGAAATGTAGTTCAAAATATACTGAAAATTAGGTGATCGCTTGGTATGAATTTATTTAACGTGTGCTAATGAATCTTACAAATTTGCTTAAAGCTTCTGAAAGTTTACTGGAAACTGACTGAAATTATGCTAACAATTATCTGTTTGCTTGCTGTAAATGCATTGAAATTGTTTTAAAGAAAATGAAAAATACTGAATTTTATTTGAAAATCTGCTGAAAATTGATTGACACTTTTACTAATAAACTTTATAAATTTACTCTAATGCTGTTGAAAGTTTAGTGAAAATTTACTGATAATTAATTGCAATGCTCCTGCAAATTAGGCATTTGCTTGTTTGAAGTCATACTAAAAATGTTGAAAATTACTGTAGAATTATTGCGAAACTTACTGGACACATCTTAAACTTAATCAGGTGAAAATTAGCTACTCGCCAGATAAAATCTAACTGAAATCGTGCTTATACATTTTGCACATTTGCTGCAATTCCCCTTAAATTTTATTGCAAAATTTGCTGCAAGCTTGTTGAAAATTGACAGGAAATGTACAGACCGTTTGCTGACAACCGACTGCTCGTTTGCTAATAATATATTTAAATGGAACTAAAGGTTGGCAAATGTGAGAAAAATATTTTGAAATGCAGTAAAAATTGTGCTACAAACTTGTTTACAGTTTACTATAAGATTGATCACAACTTTCTGTAACTTTGTTAAGGACGCATCGTGATTCCACACTTTCAATTGGTATTGCAAAATATTTTAGAACTTACTGAAAAATTGTTGCAATCCTGCTGAATAATCTATCGTTGTTAAAAAATTGTGGACATTGCTGTAAAACTTATTGAACGCTTAGTGGAAATTATCTGCTTGCGTGTGGAAAATTCGTTGAAATCGTGTTAAAAAATGTTGAAATATTGTGCAACATTACATGAAACTCTGCCAAATATTTACTGGAATTGTTTTACAACTTGCTAGAAAAGTTTGTAATAATTTATTGTAAAAATGTTGTTAAATGATTTACAGAAATTTTTTGGCAGATTGCAAATAAAGCACATTTTCAATAACCTACAGTGCATTTTCAACAACTTTCGGCAAACAGACAGCCTTTTAAAAAGTTTGCAAGCGAGTTTATAGCAAAAATTCAATTATTTATGAATTATTAACATTAAGATGTTTTAAGTAACCTAGAGGAACTTTAAGTTAAAAACAAGTTATATGGATATATTCGGCAAGTGTCCGAAGGACTATAAAATCCATATGAAAATGTTGCTTACCGCCTTAAACCATTTTCAGAGAAATTTCAGATTTGCACGTTTTTCGATATTTATACTCGTAACAATGTTTAATAAAGTTTCAGTGAATTTGTAGTAAATTTATACTAACTTTATAGAGTGAATTTTTAACCAGTCAAGCAGAGTGCGGCCTAATTAAAAAGATGAAAAAAAGTACAGCAGATAGAAAGCGTCGAACTGAAAAAAAAAATTAGATCTCAGGGTACTGCTACAAACATGTTTTTTGTATATTGGTCGGTGTAGCAGCTGTCTACCAGCTTAGCAACGGGTCTTATAGGTACGTTTTTATGGTGTAGACCGGTAACAACGCCTGTGATTCGTGTTATACGTTTGGCAGTACTGAAGTATAGTGTTGCTGGCACTGTCAGTCGATGTCGAATTCGAGGTTAGCAGGTTAGATTTTTCGTCTGAGTCTGACATAAACTGACGTAAAACCTAACCTCAAATTTGACATAGGCAGCGTCACCAACAATACATTTTAATACTGCCAAGCGTATAACAATAATCACAGCATTTTTAAAGCAATTAGTTTGGGATAATTCTTTAATAAAATCAAAATGGTTCTTATTTTTGTTCAGTATAAACAAAAATTATATGACACACGGCCGGTATTCGCTTTCATGGCCTCACTAGTTCACTTGTCTCGCCCTGGCGGGCTCGACCGTGATGTACTAGCTGGGCCATAAATGCTTCGCTACCGACCAATGTAATAAATATATAGTCACTCCTTTAAAACCACATTTCATATTTGTAGTTTACACGCACAGCTTGCTAGCCGACAACTCCAACATTCTGTATACGTTTATCTTTTAAATTCAAAAACAAAGGCTGCTTCCCTTTTTAGTGTTTAGTTTGTTAAAAATATAAATATTTAATTACCATTTGATTGATGTAATATGGTGTAGTTTATTACACAATCGTATATCAACCACTTGTTTGTTCAAACAGATCGCCCTGTATATTTTCTTTAAAAATCAAGATTGAGCTTGTATATAACAAGTTACCTATACACCAAGCTTGATATGCCACATTTATAGCGTTTACATTTTAGACCAAATAAACACTCTAATCCTACTTACGTCCATTTCATAAAAATCAGGCTTAAAACTGATACAAATATAAAACTGAATGATAAGATGCCTGTACATCAAGCCCGAACATTTGCACTTACATTGATTTAAGCATAAACACAAAATTGTGCTTGCATTAATGTAGATTCGTAGTGTCGGTTATAATACTTTGCAATAAAGCATATTTTTTTAAATTCTTAGGTTGGTTGAAATATAAAATAATGCTATACGTTATGCGGCTTCTATAAGTTATCTTCGTAGATCAGCATTTCGTTTCCTTCTAGTTAAAAGTCTTGTAGAATTTTATATTTCAAGGTACAATAGTACAGAGCAAAGAATTACACAGCAATGTAAATATTATGAGATACCTATAGTATATATTGACTGATATATACGTACTGTACTACGCTTTAATTGATTATAAAATTTCTCTGTAAGTGCTCAGTTGTTTCACTTTGTTAAAAATTTCAGAAATAGCCGTTTCTCGAGGTCCCTGTGATTAGTGGGCTCTCCTAAATCGTCTACTTGCTCATAACAAAGGGAGCAATTTCCGCATCCAGAGCTCTTGCTCGGCAAAACTGTCTCTGTCACCGCTCCACGTTTTCCATTTTGAGCTAAATGCACGACGACCTTGCACCAAATCGCAATTGTAGAGCTCTGAACAGGGATATTGCCGTAATTAGCCCTCGGCGACGAGCATTTCAAATGCGAAGTAATTTTTAACAAGAAGCTGGCAGACATGCGACACGCCTGCTATATGTATTTGCACGTTTTAGCTTCTTCATAAACAATTATTCAATTCGCCAATACATTATTTATCGTAAATTTAGCAGTCTTTTAAATGTTTATGAAGTCGTTGAAACTTTAACTGAAAACTAGAAACATTCGTCAATAGACTTGACTCAAGACAAATGCAGTTTCTACAAATTCTGTTCTGAATTTTTAGGCAGTTCAAGCTGTTGTTTAATCATAAGATTAGAAAAAGAGGCAAGGCCCAATAGAACGCACTTTAAATGCAATTTTGTTTATATCAGACCGGGGTGTATACGTATTGAAAACAAATATACATAAGTAGAAAAACTATAAAACACCACCAAAGCATATGTACGCTTTCAAAAGTGAAGAATTTAAATTAGATTATATATTTATAGCACAATCTACTGCTTTCTCTAACATATTTTTTCACATTCACACCTTTGATCACTATGTACTACACTGAACGTAATTGTTCACTATATACAACATATTAACTCGAAAAAGTATTTAAAACTCGGTTCTGATACTATAGATTTGATCCGTTTGGCACAGCTGCTAGCTGGGTTGCCTACACTTCTGGCGAATGCTTAAGATTATTAAGCTACTTTTTTCATAAATATAACACTGGTTAACTAACTAAATCTTTCAAAAAACCTTCATAGTATAGAATTCCAACCAAAAATTGGAAAGCTATTTAAAATCCAGTACACCATGAAAAGAGTAAGTCATGTCTAAGTTGGTTTCATACAATCAGTAAATAATATGCTAATGTCAATCAGCTTTCAAGTAATGACAGTTCATCTGCAAATTGTACATCTAACAGTTTTATAAAGGCATTGTAACATTGTGCATGATTTAAGTAGGTACTAGTTGAGTTTTTAAAACCGTATAGTAACATAGAAAATGTTGAAAAACGTATGTCTTTCAAACTTCCCAATGCATCTGTCACATTTGAGGGTTATTATCGAAGTGTCATTGAATGACAATTAAACAGTAATTTTATGAATTAAATTACGAAGTGACTTACTGTTCTCAATGCTGGCCTGATTTTAAATAGCTTTCCAATTTTTGGTTAGAATACTATACACGAAACGAATTTTAAGAATACTCTCTATGCTTTATTCCCTCTTTATTGTTCGAAGAGCATCTAGTAACAGCAGCGGCCATTAAACTAAATGCGAATTTTAATTTGTCAATAAATAAAAAAATGGAACCAATGAGAACCCCTTTTTTTCTGGAAAATTTTAATTTTTATTGTTCTCTTTGCTGTTTTCATATTATATTGTTTGTGTCAAGTAACGACCACTAACCGCTAAATCGCCTGACGCACGACAATTGTAAATTTTCTAAATTATTTAGTTCAATTTATTTAATACATTTCAACTAGTGCTATCGAGTCTTCTATAATTAAGTTTAAAATAAAAAAAGGATCGTTTTTTCCAATGCCGATGCCGCCGCAAAGAACGGCAAACATTTTTTTGTAAAATATACGAGTCTTTTAAACTTTTCGTGTATTTACTAAAATGTCTGGACGAATAAAAAATAACAAAAGCTACTTATTCCACAATAATGATTAAAACACAGTATTTAGGTAAATACATATTCCACAGTGGCATGTCGATTAAATGCTAATGGATCTATCAACTGAAATAAATTGAGAATAATTTTAAATAGGATATTGTTACGGCATAAAAGTGTTTTTACGACACCTCGGGGTACGAGAGTGCCACGAGACCTATCACGTCCGGGAAATGTCACTGCTTGCCCTAAAATTCTCGAGAACAGGTTAATAGCCACGGCTGAATACGCTCAGGGAGATGGGTGTAGTTCTTCGAACAAGACGCCTTAGGGACAAGCGTGACGACGTATACAGTGTGTGTGAAAATAAAGGGGGCGCTAAACGGGGTAGGAGCGGGTGTAGCTTCGGATCTCCCTGTAGACAGTAGATGGAGCGTTGGAATCTACCTTGTCGCTCACAAAATTGGTCCAGGATCTGCTTTACACAAATCATACACAAGTCTCCAATCGGTTGGTGACACTATAATTAATTAAACTAAAACACAGCATCTAGCATAAAGAAAACACATCGGCAACATTTAACAAAAGGGTGTATTGCTCATTAGACACGTAAAGAAAATTGTTAATACTCAACTCAACTCGCACTTGTTTAATTAGCCCGGAAAGCTTCAGGACTCCGCGCCGGCAACTTAGACATGTAGTTCGCATAAATCAAACCAGTACAATACCTCAGCTTTTCCTGGGGGTCGGTTCCAAGACGTTCCAGCTGGCGAACAGACGAGCTTCCAAAGCTACGAAATAGGGGGGCTGCTGAACGTGATTGTAGAGAAAAGAGCCGTTAGGATGCGACGGTCACTGCCGCGATATCGATGAGGGGGCCCAGTAGGTTTCTGGTTAGGAGTAGATAATGTAACCTGGACATTGACTGGGTACGCCGCCTTGTGTAAGATTATCCGCGCAAGCGGTTATGTGAACCAAAAGGCCTACTTCGAGACGTCAAAGGAAGGAGCCAGCTGGCTTCATCGGGCACACCAACAAAACGCTCACACCATGCACCTTGCTCTCACCGCATCTGTCGCACGACTCTCTCACATAACGGAACTCACTTTTCGAGAAATTACACTTTTAGAAACGTAATCTAACGGAAGGCCTCCCGCCCTCACGGGGGAAGCCGCAGAAGGGCGGCGAAAAAACATACTACAAAAACTGCTTGCAGTTACTCCGAAGGTTCGTGACCGTAATTTGACTTCATCAGTGCTATTAGGCTGCCCATTTTTTGATTCCCTTTTGCAATTCCATTGAGGAATACTATATCTTCTACGTCAACGATTTCCGAACTCGATTGCTTTTTATGTTATGTCGAGTTTCTATCTCCTTATTTCTCTTAATAATTCTTTGGGGTCCCCGCGTGGAATGTACCTCTCACGTTCTATGTTGCTAGTGTAATCATTTTGTCTTTCTTTGTGCTTTTTCTATTTTGTTCATTTTTTCCCGTTTATATAAGTTCCTATATTATTTTTCCCAGGTTATCTTATCATTTTCCTGTTCGTTTCCCCGGTTGTTAGCCTTTTCGACAATCCGTATGCGGTTGACCAGTTTTTTGGATCTTCTGGTTTTCCCTTATCTATTTCCTCTAGTGTCCTTTTCTGGTTGTTCCATTTCCATTCCTTGTCCTCTATCGTCAGCTTCTTGTACCCGACCTTTATAATTTTTTCTTCGTTGTTCATGTCTTTTGCTTTCCTTCTGATTTACTTATCTATTTCCCTTTCTTCCTTTGTCAGATCATTGTTGATATACGTATATTTGTTTTCCCAGCTTTCTAAGATTTGATTTGCTTTGCGTTACTTTTTGCTTATCTTGCATGTTTTCTAGTTCTAGTAAGCATATTCCCTGTCCTAGTTTGTGGGCTGCTTTTATGTGAACATCTACTTCAAGATCTTGTTTTAGGACATTTTTCATTTCTTTCTTTAAGCCACTTGCATTTTGTGCGATCGTTTTCATGCCCATAACTAGAACATTATTTCTTCTTTTTTCTTTTTCCAGCAGTTCCATTCTTGAATTTACTTCTTGTAACTCCTTCCTTATTGCTTGATTTTCCTCTTTTATATTCGCTTTTTCGCTCTTTATCTTTTCATTTTCTTGCTTCAATTTTATTGGTTCCTTGTTTTGCTTTGCTAGGTTCTTTCTTATTTCTGTTACATCATCAGTAAGGTTCATGAGTAATTGCATTATTTTATCCAATTTTATATCGGTTTCATTTGCTTGTTTTGAGGGTGACCCCCTACTTTTTTTTTACTTGAGGGGAGTCTGGATTTCATCATCTCCTTCCTTATCTTCGCGTTTCCTTTTTCCGTCGTCCGTTGAGTAATCTTCACTATACGTCAGATAATTTTTCTTCTTTTTGCTTTACTTCTTTCCTCTGTATTTCCCGTACTGTTTTCTCCGCCACTCATTTTTACGTTTAAACTATGTTTTGACTATACCTCGCAGCACCGTATTTTCCTTTAGTTGATTCCTAGTTTAATTGGGACTTTGCCTCGTAGTACCGTAGTTTTGTTTATTACCGCGGCGATATTAGCTCGCGATGGGTACTTGGAACCCAGATCGTCCCCTCGAAGGTCACAAGTGCGTCTTCCGTAAAATATGTAATGGGACTCACCCTTTCTCTTCCCTAAACAGCTGCTTTCCTTTTCGAATTTTTACTGCCACGCGCACTGTACGCAACTTTTGACTTTCGTTACCAACTTATATGTCAGATTACACGGCGATGCCTGCAATTTAGGTTAAAGCACCGGAGCCCTCTTTCATATAACCTCACGCATGTTTACTTAAAAGAAATATTAAAAAAAAATATATTTCGGCATTTTAATTAAAACTACCGTTTTTTGGGTTTCTAAACTTAGTCACTCGTTACTTTGTGAAATGTGCTATAGCACGTCGTGACTTTTACTATTCCAAACAACTAATTAACAGACTGCCGGAGACAATTCATGAGCATAAATAGTACGAAATCGATTTACCTAGTGGCGCCAGGTTCAATAATCTATCATAATTCACTCCGTGAACCACACGGAGGATCTGAGTTGCGACAATACAGGCTATAAGAACATAACGAATACCCAAATGCATTTATTCGTAACGACGGTGATGTACAGCAAACCACTAATAACGTCGAGAAACATTAATAACTCAGCGTTTGTGAACGCAAAATGAGCCCACAAAATAAGTTATGTTTTTTTGTTAATATAATAAATATAAGCAAAAAGGTCTAACTTATTGGAAGCATACGGCACCACTCGAGCAAAGTAGCAAAGGTTTTTAATTAAAAACCTCAGTCAACGCTCAAGCAAAGCTACAAATTAAACGGACTCGCGAATGCAGTCGTCGAAAGGGTCTTCTCGAACGCAATGCCTTCATGTTAAAAATTAATAATATTATCGTCGTTTTTAACACACAATCTTCGCTACTATCGCCGAATAACACATATGACTGTATACATATAATCAGTACTATTCCTATACAATTGCAAACATAATACGCAATCGAGAGTTTTATAGGAGTGATGAGTCATTTATCGAGAGTAAGGTTCATATAAATCTAAAGTTTAATCGGGAAACGATTAACGATCAAATTCGGCTTATAAAAATTTAACATTCTAGACTCGTCTCAGTAATTTCCTCCAACTGGCGTAATTCTGCAAACCAGAAATTTTCTTTGAAAGCCCGACTTGTGTTGCTACGTACTCAGAAGGTTAGAGAGATGCAATCTTAATGGCTAGGCTGCATGCTGAGGAAAATCTAAAGAATACGCGGTCTCAGGTGTCCAATTCTTCGTTCAGAGGGCGCGTGCTGTGATTTCAAGCGCCCGCGTGCTCGTTTTTCAGCGGCGAAGGATGGGTCCTTGCCTTCGAGTAGATATGTAAAAGAACATTAACCATATGACGAATATAAAAGTAGTGGACGAAAAAGCGAAAAAGAAGCGGTAATACAGGAAATGAAAAAGAAAATGTCTTAAAACCAATTTCCCTGAACACTAGCACCTCAGAGTATGCGTTGTCAGTGGAGATTTTCCTTAAAAATAAAAACTACCATATCCTGAAGTAATCAGGAGGCTGCGGAGGTCCAACAAGACCAAGATTGCCTCTGTAACGACGGTTTCGTCGCGAGAAATAGGGACGACACTCAAAGAAAGTCCCGTACCAACACGTAGTGTAACTTCAGAAACACAAATTAGAGGAAGCCTTTGGATTTTAGCAGCTGAAGAGATTTGCCCCATTTTCAAACAAAGCATTTGGAATTTTGAAAACAAAATCGCGTTGCTCTTGAATCCAAAGCTCGCTAAACTAATTGGGTAACTGGAAACGCATGTCGGCATTCCAAATTGGGCGAAAAATTCACGGAGACATTTTTCGGATCGTAACAACAATAATAAATCCAACATTTTTATACACCCTATATTTTGTTGACGATCAAAGAGAAATACGATATAGAATAAATGAGCAGGAAACTAATTGGGGATTGAGCGTAAATTTCAATAAAACTGTCTGTGCGTAGATGAAACTTTAGAAAATGTAATACACGACGATGGGACTAAAATAAACGCATGTCAGAAATATACCAATTTAGGAATCGAAATAAGTCGCTCGGAAACAACAGAAAAAGAAATTGAAGGCAGAATGATAAAAGAAAGGCAAACAATCGGTGCATTATATTCAACCTTATGGAACAGGCATTATACAGATGCGATGCATGGCATATACATTCAACTGTAGAAAGAAAGCTACGAGCCATTGAAATGGATTTTGGCGAATATCAGCGGGTATATTTCGTTTAGAAAGAGTTCGAAATGAAAGAATAAGAGACTTCATCGGCATCGAAACAGCAATCATTGAGGACATTGAAGAAACTAGTGTGGCATGGCCATGTACAAAGAATGGCTGACGAAAGAATCCCGTGTCCCGTGTATCTTGCACATGATCAAAAATCGCCCTTCAGGCATGAATGTGATCAGCGGTTTTAAAACAATATTATGGGGTATTCGATTTAAAAAACTATCAAAGGCTGCAACTAACCTAAACAAGCTAGAACGACATAGCGAATTGCTGGTGAATTCTTTAAAACCTTTGCGTCTTTGCCTGACGTGAATCCAACTAGTTCCCGGTAGAGCATCAACTAATCGAAATCAAATCGGTGGACATGAGCAATAGGCAAGACCTTATACTGCAGTCTGATCGAATCCCTAAACAAATATTCCAGTGGAGCTCTCTAGAACGCTGAAAAAGAGAACGACCAAAAACAAACTGGCTGAGCGGTATTCAGAAACCGATGTCTGCTAAAAATTTGTTAGCAGGAGACTGAATGGATCGCAGAGGATAACAATTGAGAACCGTAGGGCGTAGAAGGACGCTATAAGCGGATAGATATATACTTGCTTTCCAACTTACAGTTTAGAAATTGTAATTACAAATGTAATAGTAGTATTCAGCCACAGATTTGAATACAACCGTCAGCAATTACGCCATATAAACGTATGTATCGCTTTCCGCAACTACTTGCGTTCTTTACTGTCTTAATTAATAGTTTTTTAGTATTTTTAAATGGTTGTTTCTATGATCACTAAACTTCCTACTGATAGGTATATTTCTAAAGCTTCAACCACACTTTCTTGTACTGGACACTACGTATGGTAGAAAGAATTTTTCATATTTTTCTTTAGGTTTCTTCTGGCATTTTCAAAAAGTACAATCACAGCCGTTAAAGTTATTTTTTTGGCCTTCTCACATGTAAACAACACATTCATACACAGTTAATGTCTACCTTAACCACGATTTTATAGTTAGTAAGTGTTTATATGCATACCGGTGCGGTAAAACAAAGAATCGCCTATAGAGCAGGAAATGATATTGCACCGCACTCGAAGGGAATTCTAAGCGAATTAGGCCTAAAACCATTAAATGGCATTCAGGTCACAATTAAATAAATAATTTGATACACTGACAAGAACAATTATGGTGCAGCTAATATGCTAATCGAATACCTGGTGGTATTAGTACTTATTTATTACTGACTAATTAAAGGACTTAATAATAGATAACACAAATTATGTTACTTCCAGTTGCTAATTGTAAGAGTAGTAAGTATCTAGATCGACAATAGCCTTCTTAGTGAGCACCTCAAAGATTGAGGAAAACTGATTCACCAGCTGCATACGTCACAATGATGGTGTTATACTGGGCGAAAAAATGGGAGAAACAAAGTAAACGTAATCGATGCAGTTCTTGATGATGCGATAATTTACACTAGAAGTATAACATAATATATCGTCCATAAACCTTCGTTTGGTGGGGAGAAACTAAATGACAAAGGTACAGGAGCAGAATTAATGGTATCATGATTAATGCAGGAATACAACAATAAGAAGCAAACAAGAAATGATGAAAAAAGTTGATAAAAGCCTATAGAAGACGAAATTAAGATTATAGAAAAAATTATATCAAAAAGCCAATTGGAGCATTTTATCAACCAGAATAGAAGGGAAACGACTCCGAAACATGAAGATATTTCATAAAGACTGTAGAAGTGCACGTATTAATTTTAACCAACAATTGAGGTCACCAAGCTGAACAACTTTTCCAATTATTATTTTTCTTTTAATGGTATATTTTTACAATAATTTATACCCCCAACATTTGACGAGCCGTTCTGAAAGCAAATATAAGTTAAAAGTAAACCACACAATTACAGTAACAATGCAGAGCTCTTATGACACACAAATATGAGGCCAATAACTTACATATCTCAAGTAATACGGTACGTATGTTAGTGACCAGATGTTAACTAACAGTTTTATCAGTACCTATGCAGTTTTGTGGATTTGCATTTCAAAGACATGTATATTCTTCCATACATTTTTAGAGTAAAAGTATTTTGAATTTGAACACTTTTTCATCGGTAAAGAACGGACGCAGTTCGACCACCATCAATGCTGTCGTCACCGCGCCCTCCATAATGCAACGTCAGGCAACGGAATTTAGCGGAGCACGGTAGAAAAATAGTGGAGCGAAGAGAAAACAGAGCACAGCAAGGAAATTAAACTTGTTACAACAGGTTGAAGTACTCATATTGGCACGTTGATAAATGATGTAGAGAGAAATGGGACGAATTCAATCAAGTTTGATTTATTCCGCTTTGCTCCTGTGCATGTTAAAGAAAGCAAAATTTATAACTGACATGCATATCGAAAATTTGATAGGTGAGGTGTTCCATTCTCAGTATAATACTAATGGAAATACAAAATATGTTAACTTTCAACTTCAGTACTTTTTGAGAGAGAGAAGAGAAATTGGATCAACGAAAGTTGACTTATCTTTAGCGATAACCACGAAAATATGTATACCATTTTTTAGGAAGTAATTAATGTAATTCGCATTACTAAGGGTTTTCTCTTACTTTTTCAGTATTACTATAAACATTAAGATATTTTTACCTATATAATTTTGAACATTTTTCAACAGTTACTCGACCTAGCAAAAGTGGTTTTTCTTGCGGTGCGCTTTCTTTATTAAAGGAGTTAAACATTTTCTTCTGTAACTTTTTTATTTACAATTCAATTTTAAAAATATAAAAATTATTTTAATTAGTATAAGCCCACCTTCGTGATATTATAAACTAGTTTATATCTATGTTAATGTCGCTTTTACTACTTAATACAGCTAGATTTGATAGCCTTTCCTGTATCACACTTGATCTTAAATAATTTTATACTTTGAAAATGATGTTTCACCTTCAACAACAAAGACAGGTAATGTTAGATTAATACGTAAAGCAATCGATATATTTAGGGATGTGGTAATTACGTTATTTTTAAACACATTTCAAAACAGCTACTGTAGATGCGAAAGATTTTAGATAGGTCGATAAACAGTTGTTTTTTTATTAAAGAGGTTAAGACATTCAATTTAAAAAATACAAACATTATTTTATTTAGTACAATGCCACGTTCGTGGTCTAAAAGTTAGTTTATTTCTATGTCAGTGTCTTTTTTACTACTTAAATATTATAGCTAGATTTGATAGCCTTTCTTGTATCACACTTGATCTTAAATGATTTTTTACTTGGAGAATGATTTTTCACCCTCAACAACAAAGACAGGTAATGTTAAAACAATCAATAAATTTAATAATGTAGTAATCAAGTTATTTTTAAACAAATATTTCAAAACAGCGACTGAAGGTGCGATATATTTTAGATAGATCGATAAAGTCTCTATTATAATCGATAGCATTTATGTTTAGTTCCGAAATATCCATTTATTTTCCTGTGTGTGACGTCATGCGATCAAGTTATCTCACTAGTTGCGACGCTTTATCTCCACCAATAGCGTTAAAGGGAAACTCTATTTTGAATTTGCAAAAATCAGTTATGTAACCAAGATATAGCTGCCGCCCCTTAGGCCCTGCCGCACGGGTGCCGTGCACCCTTGCACTCTGACTTAACACGCTCCTGGTTCCAAGAACTTCCTGCTTATTCGAAATTTACTATAGTTGAAGTCTATCTATATCAATTTAAATTGCACGTATTCAGATACGATTATACAAAACCAACAAACTTCAAATATATTTTGTTTTCCATGACAACTGGTTTTAAATAGGTCATACCAGTTGGAGAACCCTGTATATTATTGCAATATTATTCCATTACCGGCAGTTTGACAATACGGGTGTCAAATAACTGAATTATAGTCTCATGTTAGTATTTCCAATGTGCGCGAATCATTTAGATTTGCTAATCCGATGACACTGTTGAATCAGCAAGGGTTAGAAATCTGCAAATCGCTACTGGTTCAGTTTAATTTGTCGGCCGTTGAGTAGATGGTAGTAGAAGTACCGCCCTGTACTCTTCGTACTTGTACACGTTGGAGTATAAAATTACTATTTATCTTACATGTGTGAGTGAAGCAATAAACTAAAAGTATTGAGGCATTGAAATCGTCAGTTCAACGTTTATATATTACATAAAAACAAGCATTTGACAATAATTTCCCAGTAAACCACCTTATTGATTGTAAAAATGTAGTTTGTTAGTTTGTACAAGTGTACAAATAAAACCTTGCTTAAGCTGAGTGTATTTAGTTAGAATACTAATACTATGAGTTACTAATACTTTTTACTATTTTCATAGAATTATGACTAATTAACGACAGTGGCCAGTGAAGGTTAGTTTAACTTCAGTATGTTGCTCCTCTAATTTGTTAAATTTTTATATATCCGGATTCTACCAATAACGTTACAGTCTATGTCAAATTCGATGTTAGTAGGTTAGGTTTTGTTTGTTATTTGACACAGACTGACGCAAAACTTAATCTGATAATTTTAATTTAACATAACCTGACAGTGCTACCAACAATACAGTATTGAGTGGTACCACCACAGCCATAGCAGATATATGTTGTCTCGCTGTTGTGTCTTTAATAACAATTTTTCGTATTTTTTGAAAAAAATTAGTATGTATTTTAGGATAAAATAAACCGTGTTACGATATACGTAACGTTACATGTGAGCAAATGAAAACGAAATCAAGCTTGGCTAAGAAATATTTGTTGTATGAATAATATATTGGTGGCACTGTAACTCTATGTCGAATTCGAGGTTAGCAGTTTAGGTTTTGCGTCACTCTGTGTCAAAACTGAAGGAGAACCTAACCTGCTAACCTCGAATTTGAGATAGACTTACAGTGCCACCAACATATTATTTATATAACAAACATTTGAAAGCCAAACTTGATTTTATTTTCGTTTACTCACATGTTACATTACTCTAGAATTTTAAAGAACTCGCTCCTAACGTCGCTCGTTCATCCAAACTATTCTCTCGTAATGTAAAAAGCTCGATTACGTTACTTGAGTCGTAAATTACTATTACACACTTGTCGGTCATATAGCCCCTCCATTTACAAATAGTAGCGACACCCTTTGATGTTGGATGTGGAGCAAAATCACTGTGGTATCCCTTAAGTCCCTAGCATATTTTAAAACGGTCGAGGAAGTTGCATAATTAATTAAAATGTGACATTGGCATTTGTCGTGTTTTTATTCATTTTTCTCTTCGGGGGCTAATTTGAAGTCGATGAGGTGGAAAAGCCAGGGTGTTGTGCCGATAAGTGTAAAAATAGTGGCAGAAAAGGATTTCAGGCAGGTATTCAGATCTGTTATTTTTTCACTGTTTACACTGAAATTTACCGTTTAGTAACTTTTTATATTTTCATGTTTGCATCAGGTTTGCTCCACGATGTCGCTACTATATGTAAATAGAGGGGCTATAGTCTGTCAATTAAAATTCCTTATTTTAGCAGAGAAGCGCCTACCGTATAGGCAACTAAAATAGCGCATATATGCGACCATAAAGAACAGTGAGATTATAGCAAAGAATATAGATAGGGGAAGAAGGACAGCCTTATGGGCTATACAGTATATGCTGTGATTTGGGTTGCATAACTATTTACTTGGTTAAATATATCTGTAACTTCCTTGCAATCTGGCAACGCTGCGACGCGTTCTTGGGAAAAATGCAACAGGAATCTGTAAATGCGTTTCCGACCGTAGCCCTGAACAAGTTCATTAGTACTGGCGGAGGCTACTTGAGGGCCAGGCAAGAACTGAGGAGCTTTTAAACAATACGCTAATAACCCATAGGCTGTCCTTCTTCCCCTATCTATATTCTTTGATTATAGTTATTTTATTATATTTTGTTGTTAATTTTTCTTGTCATTCAAACTTTATAAATAAAGAAAATGATCAAACTGAAGAAATAAATCTATAGACATTTTTAAAAATTTACCCAGAAATTATAGCAGTGGTATAACCATTAATTTAATGATTTTAGAGCTGGTTTTACGATGCAAATTTATACCTTGAATAGAAACATGCCTGGTGTAAACTGAGGAATCAGTTATCCGGTCCTTGTAGGGGCGTACACTGCACTAACTGTGGAATAAGTAATGAATTGATGCATATTTTAACTTTTATTGGTTCAGAATTTTTATCTCTTCTTTCTTTTTCCTTTTCTTCCTCTAACTTTTCTTGTTCTAAAAACCTCCTTTCGTAACAGTTTTTCCATGAATGTAATATCCCATGCAAACCTCTTTTCATCTATTATGCCTGGAATTTTCTTATTTTTCTGCCCCCTTCAAGATTTAAAAATTCCTTAGAATCTTCTAGTATTGTCTTTAAATGTTGCCGCTACTTCCTCTTCAAAGTCTATCTAACTTTTCTTCTTAGTTGCTTTGTTTCTAATTTCTATGTATTATTTTGGTTATCTTCTCGTCCTGCTCTTCTGTATTTCTTCTTTGCCAATTGCTTCTTTCTAATTACTTCTTTGGCTTTTTCTGTCCACCATCTTAGTTTGAATATTTTTGTACTTCTTTCAATATCTTCCAATTTTCTGTGTCTAGTTACCTTATGCTGTTCAGCCATTTTCATAGATCTTTATCTATTTCGGATTAGAAAACTTCTTTTACATTTTATTTATTTCGATTTCTGTCATTACCACTCTATGCTCTGTTCCTAGTTCTGATTCTGTAGTAGCTCAGACCCCTTCTACTTTTGTTTATACCTCACTTGTGTATGTTATAAGATCTATTATGACCTTTTCATCTTTTGCTGCTGCTATGTACGTAAGTATATCTATCCTCTATTTTATACTTTGAAAATTCATGGCCTATTTGATATGCAGAATATGAACCATTTGCATTTATTTCTGTCTTTGGTTTGTTCCCTACACTATCCCATTGTTCTTATTTTCGCTTCTGTATCAATTCCTACGCAGTTGAAGTTGCTGGGGATATGAACTAATATCTTATATCTACTGGCGACTGCTCCTCAGGGGCGCGTGTGCGCTAACCACCCAGCTGTCAACACTCTATATTTAGAAAAAAGTAACTATGCTATAACTGAAAATATATTTTATCATCTATCATACTATTATAACAAGGTTTAAGTAATGAAATTCCGGTATAGCAGTTTCAATGTGATGCGAAGGCTAACAACGGTGCAGTCGCTAAAATACTAATTTAAGCACTTGGACTCTCCGAACAGGTTTAAAAATAAAAATTCAGTCATTGCTAAAACAAACACGAAAAAATGAGAAATGCAGGAGCAAATTAGCTCTGAAAAACAGTTGAATTTAGGCGCACAATAGCAAAAAAAAAAAATTAATAAAACAGCGGATCAAAAATACAAAAATATAGAAGGTGTTGCATGAATCAAATCGAAATTATTGAATATGCAACATTTGAGCATTTAACGTAATTAGGTATTTCCGTGTATTCGTTTTTGTTTATCTAAGGAGAAAAACAACTCCTAAACAGTTCACATAACTTTTGCTCCATTTCTTTGCCCTTATTTGTATTTGGGTTTTCTCGAGCTTCATTTGCCGGAAAAAATGAGCTCCCCATTCCAAGTCATTACGGCGTAATATTTGTCCCTATTATTCAAGTTTGTGTAAGATTTGCGTGTAAATTACTTTTTAAACTTCTTAATCACCGGCACTTCGCGCGTTGTCCTCAGCGTATCGATTCAGGCGCACACTTCGCCCGCTAATTTTCCAAAAATTCCGCAGGGACTGAAACAATAACACGTTACATAAAAGACGTGGGAAGCAGCCCTAAGTGGCTTCGATATTGGATGGCGGCGGCGGCTAATGAAGTTGGTTAATTTCCCGACCGCCACAGGCTGTACCTCGCGTGCTCTTATCTTTGCAAAATGAGATTATTATGAGATGAAAGGCAATGACACTGCGCTGTAAATTACTAAGAAATTCGCAAATTGAATTAGCGATACAACGATTAGTAGCCAAACACGATCTGTATGGATAAGATAAGACTTGACGTCGCTTTCGGCTACTTTTGTCAAGCTGTCGCGACGTCTGTTTTTCTCTCTTTGAACAACTCCACCGTTGCCTTTTATTTAAAAAGTACTTATGGCAATTTTTTAATTGTTAAAGCTTGCCAATTTGCTTCTACATTATTTGAGATCGCATTGTATTTGATATAGTTGTTAGGTTGTTGTTCGTCCCCTCAACTACCAATCACCTACTTCCTTTCCTCCGTTGTCATATCTGTATTAACAAATTTGTTATACAAATCACCCGATAGTAAGTTCCAAACAACTAGCTCAAACAAAATGCCGGAGAGGGGTCGTGTGCATAAAGAATACACAATAAATTTACCTAATTGTCATGAGCAATAAATGATAGCAGACAAAGGCGACGAATAACTTACTTGTCATAATTCGGCCCGCCTAAACACACGGAGTAAATGAGCTGCGACGAAAGACAGGCTATAAGAAGATAGCAAATACCCAAAAAGAGAGAGAACATCGGCTATTGTCAAACATCAACAATGCGTTTATTCGTAACAACGCCAATGAAGTACGAGAAGACATGAATAACTTCGAAAGACATAAATGACGCTAGGTTCGCGAAAGCAAAACAAAACATGTGAGCAATAAGGTCTCATCAAGAGAAGTTATAACGGCTACGAAGGGAAATCTGCATGCAGTACCTTCCCCGCTTGGGAAGGTCCTTTCGACGACCGTATTCAAGAGTTCAATTTATAATTCTACTTGTAACGTTTGAGTGCAAAATTAGTGTTTATTTTATGTTTGTGAGTGAAGCAATTAGCTAGAAAAGTATTTGCGCATTGATGTCACTAGTTGTTCGCGTATACTGAAAATATAATTCGTTAAATTTTGAGCCAATCATCGTCTCTTAAACTTAGGACATTGGCCAATAGGACCTTCTACCATACTGACAATATAGTGACTCACGATTTTCGATTTGGTACGAGCTAACTTGGTTTTGTTTCACGTGTCAAATGTACTACCTTAGAAATGTCATTTGATTTTTCTAGGTTATGTCGTGGGTTTTAAGCATAAAAAGCAACAAAAAGTGTGTTTGGGACAAACATTGATACTCACGTAATATAATGGCATTACATTCTTTCTGGTATATATTTTTAAATCATTATATTCTCTGCCTAAATATAATTCGTAGTACGCTTAATAATCTATATTTTTTAAGGATATCATTTCGTTATAATCCCAATGCAAGAAAATGCAACTTGTCCTTTGGACTCGTATTTTCAGATTTGGGATTATAACTCATAATATTCATAAAAAAAACATCGATAATAAACGTACTACTTATTATATTACCCCTAAAAGTATACATATTACGTAAAAAGTAGTATTTGACAGTACTGGCCCGGTAAACCACTTTATTGGTTGAAGTTGAAAAGTGCATAGATGCAGTCTTGGGTCAGTTGTGTCACTTAAGCTGATTGCATTTAAGTAGTGTTTGATGATATTTTTTTACTAATTTTATAGAATTATGGCCCTAACGAATAAATAAACTGCTCAAGGACAGGTCTAACGAGTAGCTTCAGAATGTGTAGTTCAAAACGTGACCACCGAGCTTCTGTAGATGGCGCCAAGTGGACAAACCGCCACTGTGCTACAATGCTTGGAAATTTTGCAAAGTGGAAAGCCAAAACCAAATAGCGCATGAAGGTGCTCGGGACCTTAGCAACAACTTTGCCCCCTTTCAGAATTTCGATATCTGTAGCCGTTCGAAAGTTACAGGCGATCCGGACGGACGGACGGACGGACGGACGGACAAAACGTTCGCATAAGTACGCTGAAGCTACTAATAACGACAGTGGTTTTGGTGAAGCTTAGTTTAACTTCTGTGTGCTGCTCTACTAAGTTGTTTAATTTTTACTATATTTGGGGTCTACAAATAACAATGCAGAAACACTATTTTTATTACTCCGTTATACAATTATGTTTGTCTTCAAATTTTCTAAAAATTAATATAACTTAAAGGTTATAAAAATTCTTTATTTTAGCAGCAAAACGCCTACCGTACAGGCAACTTAAATAACGCGTGCATGCACTTAGTTTAGTCTAGGAGTATATAAGTGAGATTATATTTGTAATATTTTGTCATTCAAACTTTATAAATAAAAAAATTATCAAACTGAAGAGATAAATCTATAGACATTTATCAAAATTTCTCAGAAGTTATACCAAACTATTAGCATTAGTTTCTTCTTCTTCCTCTTAGCATACACTGAGAGCCTATTACTATCACGCTGAGTGCGATTTTATATGTAATTTTTACCCGCAGGTTGGGCAGGTCGCTAGCCTAACCCATTGATAGGAAGAATGCCATTTTGAAGAGGTCACGACCACCAAAGGTGTTGGTATGATAGATCTTAAGTTTAATGTTTTTAAAGTACATACAACGATAGCAAATAGAGATGGAAGATATTTCTAAAACCATTAGAGTTACATGAAGTGTATTTATGTAAAAGTTGTAGGTATGGAGCTAGTGCACATTACTGAAGTATTTTTGATTGTTTAGTGTTCACGCAGGACCGTAACTAGAAGGGAAGGCAGCCAGGGTAAAGGTCTTACTGTAAGAATTTTCATCGTTCCTGGAGCAATTTACCTGGTTTCCCTTCCTCCTTCTCCTAGTAATTTACTTTATACGTAGGTATTGCATGCCTATCTTTCATCATTTTGCAGATAAAAATCTTCAAGACAACTTTCTTAAAAAAAAATCAACAATAGGTGTAACAGAAGATTGCAACTGTTACTAGGGTATTACTGAAGAAAGTGTTATTGCTTTATAATTATTACGGCTCTTCGGGAAACCTTTTCTATGTATTGGCAGTATATTGCGTTTATTTTCCATTCTTGCGGTACCTCATTTATTTTCTATGCTTCTCTGTATATTTTATAAGCCCACGTTATCAATGATTCTCCACCACGCTTTACCATTTCTGGTGTTACGTATTACAGAAATGCTTTAGTTTCAACCGGTTATAGAACTCACTAAATGAAAGAAATTTCTTACGTACCACATACGTCTCATCTTTAAAAACAGTGAGGAGTTACTATTAAAATAGCTGTACACTACTGAGTAACTTTGCTCGACCTTTAACATTGACATAATATAAAAACCTTTCTTATCAATGACCTTTTTTCTCACTCTGACTTTCACTTACATGTGTCACAACCAATACCACCTGAAGGACAAGGCTTCAGCTCTCCGGCGTGACGTCAGCGCATATAAGTCGAATTGTAGAATGATTGAATTCATTTCGCCTCCAGTTTCAACATAAGAATCTCAATAAATTTAATCATTGGCCTATTCGACCTACCTGTGCAGACGTCACCCCGGAGAAGTGCGGCCTTTTTCAGATGGTATTAATCACAACTACGCTTTTCTTGACAAAACCAGATGTTTAACATAATCATTTCGTATAGAATTAAAACATTACAGGATACGAACGACTCGTCAAATTTGAGTTGGCAATTACGCGATTAAAAAATTACTCTTTCAGAAAAATGGCAAATAAGAAACTTCTATTTAACAGATTCTGTAAGTGGTTAAAATTACAGCATTTCTGTAGCATCCTGCATTACTATTAGTGAATTGTTTACGATTTTACCTGAACTGTACAGAGGCACTGCTACAGTCCATGAAGTGGATAATTGTCATGACCATGTCGTGTAATTTTAGAAGATTTCATAAAGTGGAGAAATACGTTTTCCATTTCGTGAACTGAACAATTACATTGATCGGGTGCGACATATCTAAGATTATAGCATACTAGAAACATATTGTTACGATTCAATTGAACCTCCATTTGATTTCGAAGTCTGTAGTACTTATTTCTTATTGTTACGCATCTTTTCAACTCTGATGTCTTTGGTACTCAGTTCATATTTCGCGCGCGTGTGCCACGTCTACTTTTGGCTGCAGCGCACAGTTTTATAAGTTCGCATTTGTTTTCTGAGCGTTCTTTTTCGCCTTGCTCGGTGAACGGCATGAAGCCGGCGTAAGCGTTAGAGAAAGATTTAGTGAATTTATGGGCTGCAGTTTTATTTGTTTTGGGTGATGTTTGCCTGCGCCTTTTGGGGCGGAATCGAATTCCTAAAATATTAAAAAGAAAACATTAGTTTCACGCCATTTCCGGCGGATTTCACGGTTTCACGTGTCCGATAGATTCGGGGTGAGTAGGAAACTTTCTTTAAGCTGCATTTAATTTCACATGTATTCTATCGTGGACTCTTTTCCTCCTTTTAACAGTCACCAGAGAGCCGTTATGGCGATATTTGCAGAGGTGGTCGTTTCTATCACGTTTGGGATGCGGAATGCCGCTTAGAGCATGAACTCGAACCGTGCTATCGTTGCGGCCCGTTTAACCCCTGCAGCGTGCGTTTCTTAGAGCGCAGGAAGGGACCCGACCTGTAAGCCTACATTCAGGTCTAAATCTCCCCTTTGTGTTGTAACTTCCCCTGGCGACCAGTATTCTGTCGCTCGTGTTCAGGCGTTTTGAAGTCTGGATCACCGATAGTTGTTAACTTGCGAATTCAAACTGTGATTACACTGATATATTTTTCGGACTTTTTCCACTCAGAGAAAATCCAAGACCTGATCAACGAGGAGGAATACAAGAAACTTTCCACAGACCCAACACCGAAGGTCGAACGGAAAATATACCAGACGTTGTATCAACACAAAGAGGAGTTCTCAAACTTCCAGAGAATGAAACTTACTCCGCATTACAGCAAACCGCCTCCCCTATACGGGCTACCCAAGATACACAAAGAGGGAATACTCCTAAGACCGATAGTTAGTTCCATAAATTTACCATGCCATCCTCTATCAAAGTTCCTGTTAACAATAATATCCCCATTAGCGGCTAAAACAGCATCCACCGTGAAAAGTCTGAACACTTTGTAGAGAAAATCAAACAAACTCGCATAGCTCCAAATAACATGATGGTGAGCTTTGACATAGTAAGCCTCTTCACAAATGTGCCGACAGATGACGCACTATCAATCATCAGAAACAGGCTGGAATTGGATGACACACTTGTCGAACGCACAGATCTACAGGTAGATACAATAATGGAGCTGTTAACGATCTGCATTAAGACCACATACTTCCAAGCAGACGAGCAGTTCTACCAACAAGAGTTCCGAGTGGCCATGGGATCTCCACTATCTCCAGTAGTCAGTAACATCTACATGGAAGACTTTGAAGAACGAGCTATATCTCAATATGAGAACAAGCCTAGTCTATGGCTGCGATACCTAGATGATACGTTCGTAATAAGGCCCCATAATCAAGCCCGATCAATTAAGTTCACGATGGAAATAGAATCGGAAGGCAAACTCCCATACGTAGACGTACTAGTCCAGAAGATTGGTGACACGGTACAAACAAAGGTATATCGAAATTCAACCCATACGGGGAGATACCTACATTACTATTCTAACCACTACAATAGCGTGAAACGTGGCGTCGCGAGATGCCTATATAGCCGAGCCAAGACCATATGCTCGGAGGAAGAAGACCTCAAACGGGAAATTGAGATAATCACAGAAATGCTGCAAGCTAATGGCTACCCAAAAAGAACTCTAAACCAAACACTAAAAGAGATGGACAGAAATACAACACCGGCAGGGGATGAGAAAACAGAGCCAACAACCACGGCCGTAATACCATACATCCGAGGAGTTTCCGACAAACTGAGAAGAATCGGAAACAGATTCAATATAAGAACTGCCTTCAAGTCCACAACAACTCTAAGAGGCATGATGACGTATACCAAGCCTCAGAACGAAGATCAGAGTTCAAAGAACTGTATCTACAGCGTACCGTGCGAGTGTGGAAGACAATACATAGGGGAAACACAAAGACCCCAACGAGTGAGATTATCGGAACACCGCAAAAATGTTAGAATGGGCGAAACCAACAAATCCAAGATCGCAGAACACGTCTGGAGTGAAGACCATCACATACAATGGGATAACGCATCAATTGTATCTAAAGAGGAAAACAGATTCCGTAGGAAGTTGAAAGAAGCTACATACATAGCGCTGGCAGTAGAACCAATTAGCCAGGCTAGCGCAGAACTAAAGCCCATTTGAATGCCACTACTACGCAGAGAATTACAAAAATAGTCTACTGCGCATACAGCGGTAAGATATATATAAGTTTACAACTAAAATATATAACCGCCCTGGAGGCCTAGTGGTTAGAGTGGCAGAGTAGTAATTACAGCGATCAGCGGTCTCGGGTTCAAACCCCAGGGGAGGCACAAATATACGTTGAAAAACGTATAATATCAGTCCTTCTCGGGACTAACCAGGAACACCTGAAAACGGGAGTAGATCAAAACTCCCGAAATGTGTGATTTACACACTAGACAGTGAAAAAAGTCCGAAAAACATATCATAATAGACCACTGCCAAAAAATGACATTCACAAAACAATGTGATTACACTGTGATTATATACTGTGATTATACTGTGATCTTTGCATTCTGGCTTTATCTGTTTGTTGCTACGACTTGTACTTGAATTGAGCTTCTCTTTCGGATTATTTTGTGCTACTTAAGTTTACGAATTCTCGTTTTGAATGCCTGGATACACTTGTCGTTATTTGATAAAAATCCGTTGGAGCCCTTTTTGAGTATATTTAAAGAACTGTACTCGCCGTCTCCAAAACGAGCTAGTTTCGGCCGGCAATTGTATCCAAGTAGTCACCAGGTTGTGTATTTTTCTTGAGAGAATAAGCAACGGAGATTTCCTATAATAACAATATATAGAAGAAATGATTCAAACATCATGAAAGAAACCTAAGCAACTGAAATTATAACCATGCGCAGTAAAAAAGTTACAGACGAAAATGTTTTTAATCGAATGGCGGTTCAAGAGTGTTCAATATTATGTGCAAAATAGGTAAAAATGTGCTACTCTTTCTAATAATACTGAAAAAGCATATGAAAAGAATTAGTAATGTGAATTGCATTAATTTGTAAAGAAAAAAAGCATAGCACTCGGCAGGATTCGAACCCAAGTTCCCGGGGGATCTGATTCCTAATCAGACGCCTTAACCGCCTGACCAATGTACTGTTTCGTGAAACATAGGCTTATTGTTGCATTATGTAAGGCACGATGATGAACGTGGACAAAGTTCGTCTGATCGGTGCCGATGAAAACGTGACACACGCAGAAAAGCAAAACACGATATACGATAACAACAAAATTGTCGCCTGCGTTGATTAATAAAAACTGTGTGTTTATAACGACTGCCAGCTTGCTGAATGTCGGTAATATGAAAATTATGGCCACTTTATGAAATTGGCGTTGGTTGAGACTAGTGATGGGACTATTCGAATGCAAATTACTACAGTATTCGATTCTTGCAAGATCTCGAATGCATTCGATTCTTTTGAGTGTATTCGAATGCTTCGAATCGAATACTTAATCGGCGTTTGTAAATCTCGCCGGGCGTGATCTCGATTCCGATCTGAATGCTGAATTCGGCGTGATCTCGATTCTCATCAGAATGCTGAATTCGAATGCATCGGCGCTTGGCGGCGGTTGGTACTCTGTTTTGCACTCCAATCGTTTCAGATTCAGTTTTCACTAGCACAGCGCTGCGTATCATATGAGTTTAGACTAATATTACCACACAGACTGAAGATTACACACCCAAACGATACAGCACCACCAAAATCACTAATGCAACTAAAAATCTACTAAAAATTTCAACAGATACATGGAAAGGAAAGAGAAACAAACATTGGGGTTGTCTTAATAATTTATGTTAAAGAAATACATATAGGCCTGTAACAACAATAAAAAAACTATTTTATAAACGGTCCCTTTCTCATATTCATTTTCGGTACTATAAATTTAACATTTAAGTATTACAAAACAAATATACGTTATTAATAGGGTAAGCTGAACCGCCTACAATCAAAACAAATTTTTATTTTTGTTTTGTGCACGTGCAGCGTCTCGGTAGGTACCCTTGGTTGTGCGTGCCGCCGAGTCGAGGTCACACCTCACCACTTCCCAATACGAGAGCGAGCGCACAACTCGATTCTGTATTCGGAAGTGCGATTTTGCATTCGAATTGCTTGCATTCGAACGATCATTCGATTCTCAAAAGTATTCGAATGCGATGAATTCGATTCTGAAAAGTATTCGATTCTGCCCATCACTAGTTGAGACCATCTGACAGATCACATCTTTTTCCTTTACATGATAGCCTTTATCCAGCCATAAACATTTACCATGTTTGATGGAAATTCACGATAGGAGACATTTCTCCTATCTTTATTTTCGCATGAAGGAATGCAACAAGATATTTTCAAAAATATTTTAATCAAACACAAGCTTTCAAATTTGAAACTTCAAATTGCGTGATTTAGCGCCAAGGGACAAAATATCAACTATTAAAGTAAATATTAAAATAGCTTACCCGGTATGCTTTGTAAAGGTACTAACATAACCTATTAACGCAGGCGACGAACAAAATAAAAGTTAAATACAGTAATTTCCACAAAAATTCATGTTGCTTACTTTTTTATTGATTCTTTTTCGATTGAATATTTAACTGACTGTTGCCATGGCCTGGGAAATGGCTCAATTATTACTTAAGGAAGTATTGTAATCGCGAAAAAAATCACCTTACGAGATTTCTTTAGATCTATACGTTTCAGGGTCTCTAGAGACGAAAAACAGATTTTCTCAATTCCGTCTGTCTGTCTGTCTGTCTATCTGTCTGTCTGTCTGCTTGTTGACAGTATAACTCAAAAACTATTTGTGGGAGGATGACAATATTTTTGAGTTAAGTTTGAAATAGATGGAAATAATAATTTTCACATAGGTCAGGCTTCCCGGTCCTTTCCGAGCACTGGCCATTCGAAATTGATATAAATATTAATTTGTATAATTGAAATGTCTATTTTTTTTTTAGAAACAGAGACTCTATAACCAAGAGAAGATACTTATTGTATGTATTGTTATAATTGACTATGTTATAATGGTCTTTATATATTAAAATGGTTTTATGTTATAACAAAAATCATACTTTAGCTAATACATCTTACTTTTACTATACTTTCGTTTACTTTCAATCAATTCTCTTTTAAAATTGAATTTTTAGTAACTTATTTGCCCTTTTATAATTATGGATTATCAATATTATTAAATCGCTAACTCCGGTAGAAACATTTTTACTCTTAACTGAAACACAGGTGGGATTTCCTCATAATCTAGATTGCTTCTATCCCTGAAATTTGATTGTCCTATTTCATGACAACTTGTACAGTCGGCGCCTTCGAAATCGGAACACGTAATATGTTGTGTTGTAATGTTTGGTTCATTATTATTTTTTGTATTATTGGAATTTTACTGTCAACCAAAAAACGCAACATTTGGAAAATTATGTAACAATCAAAACCATAAAAACTGCAAAAACCCAGTTTATACACTTAAAAATATGTACATACAAAATGTATCATAGTACGTGTAGTGGAGCCATAAATCGCAATAACTCGTTGTCAACAGTTAGCGTAAGAATTTCAAAGAAAGGAAGCTCGCCTATAAAATAAACAGTGCCAGTCCGCAATAAATATTTGTGAAATGCAAGCAGTTAGCTTAAGTACCATTAGAAAACTTTCTAGCAAACGGATGCACGCAGTTAAAAAGGTGATTTGTGCGCGGAATTCAAAGGAGAGAAATTATTCAACGTCCCTCGAACTAAAAGGGTTTCTTAAAATACACTTTTCTAAATCAGAAGCGAAAGTGAAGTCACAATACAAAACTGCAGCTGTAAAAATCTAGTGAATTTCAAGTGGTGTCATAAACTCATAAAACCTCCAACCGTTGCGTCCCAAGTGAAAGTGTTGTACCATTGTTGTGACTAGAATAGAAAATCCGTTTTGTATATTGTGTAAATTGTGTAACATGGGTATATAAACCAGAGCGATGGGGTTGAACGGAATTATTGCACATCAGGTCTTCGCCTGTTAAACCACTTTGGTTAAACAGACACGCAAAGAGTCAATTCCTCAATGCGTTTAAAATTAATCTCATACTTACTAAAGCATTCACTTTGGATGTTTCAGGAGCTAAGTTTCAGATCCACAAACGCTCACATGTATGCTGATTAACAAGACCTATTCGATCCACACTTGTAATAGTATAGTAGCAAATCCGCACATTTAATTTTATGTCTGTAATCCGTTGCGTTAAATAAAGAATATTAAAAGTGGTGTAGTTATTCGTGTGTGTAATTTCTAACGAACACCTTAACCACCCACCTTATACGTATTTTTCCGATTTCTAAGGCGCCGACTGTACGTCTGTCACCTGTCACTCTGAATTATGCAAGTGCAAAATCAATTACAAATACTTTCTCGTTACATTACTTGTCATTCAACAAATATCAAATAGTAAGTACTTCCCTCTTTAAAATTACCTCACTTCATTCTTTCTATCTTTTTCTTTCAGTTTTTTTTAAAATTTAAATACATGTATTCTGTCACCTGTTCATGGACCTCGATACTCTCCTTTACCAAGCCAAACGCATCCAGCGATCTCACAAAGATCTCCTAACGTCCAAGCAATCCTAGTACGAACTCCGCCAAAACACCTCCAGTAGTACTGTCAGCAGCAAACGCCTTCCACGTCTTCCTACCAAAATCCTCAAGCAACAGACGATCTAGAATCACGAACTTCGACTAGATGCAAGTTACAAAATGTTATTACAATGACAAGCTTGACGAATTAGAACTCCATTAGATGAAAACTTCCTATCCACCCCATAAAACGCTCACTCTGCTAAGAATCTTGATGTAAACCACTTCCAGTAACACCATTCCCTGTTATCCAATTCATATGATGTAATGTAATTTGACAATAAACTCAGTTCGGCATCTCATTCTGGAAACTTGCTTTTGTAGATTATAACTGTATTACTTAGGTATTCTCACCACATCCATTTTCTTCATCCATATCGTCTGAACATCTTTTAATCTTTTAACATTTATTTTTTTATTTTCACCACCTCAACTGTAGTTAACTCACAACCCTTTTATATACCAAACAGCTTTTAAACTTTTATAAAGGGTTTATTTTCGTAATTTTAACCGCTTACAAATGTATTATGTTTTTGTACCAAATAATGTTTACATACTTTTAAATAAATATATCTCCTTAGTGATATAGTTTAGCAGATATTTTATAGTCCAACCAACACACTGTAGAAATTTTATCATATTTGTCTAACACCCACTATGTTGAATGATATCTCGAATAAGTATTTGTCATTAATGCCCCACTTCATTCCAGATAATAATTAAATTATGTTAGAATCTTACTGTTTCTTATGTAGCTTCATTTAATTGAATTTTAAATTCTATTTCCTTTTTTTACCCAATACATTTTAATAATTTTCATATCCTTTTCATACCTAAATTCATCTTTGTAATTTTAATGCTGAATTCTTTTAACCTTATTAATCTGATATTAAACCCTTATACTAAATACCATTACGGTATATAGAAACCGTTTACCATTTTACCATAAAATGCTGACAGAAGTTGAACTTTACTTATCCAAAAAAATGGAAGAGGGTGTGCTAAAATGAAAATTAAATATATGTCGCATTAAACTACTGTTTAAAAATTAGACTCACATCTGCTGTTAGTCTAAAGTAACTATAGAACAATAGGAACAAATCTGCTTTAATCTAAATCTTTCCGGTTTATCATATCCCTGTATTAATTTCTTAATGTGCTACAATTACTACTTTTTAAAGTTTTGTTCGGACATATATGCAGCTTATATAAAATAAATATTACAATTATATCGATTATAAAATTGACTATAAATTACTATAAGATCAAATAAAACTCAAATAAAAAAGTTAAGAGTTCTTTATTATTCTAGCAAAAGAACGCCTATCGTATAGACAACTTAAATAGCGCCTCTGCGCATTTAGTGTATAAGAGACAGGGAGCTTAATTTTGTTGTTATTTTCTTGTCATTCAAACTCTACGAAGCCAAAAATGATCAAACTGAAGAGTTATACCAATGGATTATTTTAATAAAAATTCCGCATTTTACTGTGTTTACTACAATGTAAGCAAGCTTTAGGCCGGGAAAATAAAAAAATAGTTAAAGGAAAGTGTCTGCAAATTCGCCGAGAACAAATCTGAATTAAAATGTATGAGCTGTTCTCTGATATTACTTTCTTACGCTGTTTCTTCATTACGACGGGGATTAGGAAATCAAACAGAATTTAAATAAGAAAATGAGTTTGTTTAGTAGAGGTTCACGTTGTAAGAGGTTTTTTTAACGCTTAAAAATCGTCCTGTCTTTAAGGTTTGTGTAAGTAACTTCACTAACTACAAATTTAGTTTTTTTGAAAAAGCAAGTTTAAGTGAAAACTATTTTTTTAAAAAATCTTTTTCACTGTAATAAAAACATATTTTAATTCCTTTGATGCGTTCTCTGTATGTTACGTTATTGTTATAAGTTGTCAGATTTATTTTATTATTGAAGAGTGTTGTAAACCAATTTGTTGAAGGATGTTGAATGCAAATCATTTTTAAGCAGTAGTGATAGTGACAGTATTTAATGAGTTGCAGTTACTTTTCATTGTTTTTAGAGAGTCGCCTTTCTTAAAGGTCCCTTCAGTTTTCATTTGCTGCACCAAAATGGTTTTGTTACAGTTTTAGTAAATCCAGGCGCCACTCGTAATGTTAAATAGTGACTAATTTAAACTTCCTGCACTTAATCTTGATCATGCAATCTAAATATCACACAGCAATCATCGGCATTACAGTATTCTATTTTCAGGTTTCTTAATCTACTTAGACCTTAAATAGATAATTTAGTAACGCCGCTTCTCCGCAACCGCCGCTCGTTACGGGCCTGGCCTGGTTATCTAATTTAACTTTTATGGTTCTCCAACCTAACCCAACCTTCATTAGCCTGGCTGCTTTAATACAGTAATTATAACCCAATTTTTGTGGACCCTTACTCATCCAGCACATGTGGTTAATCCACCCTAAATTGTTTGAACGTTAAAGCTTTCCAGAAGTGCTCTTTGGAACTTAAATTGAAATGCGTGTAGCGCTTTCAGCAACAAGATTGAGGTTAGGGCCCTCGTCGCATAATCGTGGAAATATGCGAATAGACCCTTGGCGTTGAAGTAATCAAATGGAAGTTTTATGTTATTGTTAAAAATGGGACTTTTTGCTAGGATGGACGAGGCTTACCTTGACCTAGGAATAGTTTCTTCGATAAACGATACTCACCTGAAACAAAAAGCAAATTTTAGTGGAGTTTTGACACTGCATAATTAATTTTCTTTGCTTTAATATTGATACCAGCGAAATAAAGTCCACATGATTTATACCCGCTACGAAATGCAGCGCCTAATTTGCTTGCGAAAAACGGTCGTTTTATTAATACTCCTATTATATAACACCGTTCTTCGTTTTGTCCAAGCAATAATTCATGTCGTCGCTCTGGCGAAATTAATATGTTTTGTATTTTACATTTATGCAGTCACTTCCTGCTGCTTTAATAATACGAAGAGGCTCGTAATAATTTACATTTTTACTCCAACAATCGCCGAGTTTATACCGCAATTGCAAAGAATGTGATCATAACAGTGCAAGCCTGAGCTAACCGTTTATCTAAATGAAAATCTACATCGGGATGGGAGTGTCGCTAAATTGTTTAAAAGATTTGTGAGCGTCGTAAATCCGTGGTATGATAAACAAATATAAGTCATAAAATTGAAAAGGCTGGAGGGGGCATTGGCCGAACACGAAATGTCAACATCTTGTGATTTGAAAAGTTATTATTCCATTGATTTGTATGCAGATTTCTACAATTTCTTACCGAAGTGTTCGGCGCGATTTGTACATAATAATTTCAATATTAAAATTGTTACGTGAATTCATACTGGCAAGAAACCTGTAACAAATTTACACTGGTAAGAAACCTGTAAACTTACGTAATATTTCCCATCAAATGTAAATTTACTTCGTTCGAGTGCGGCAACCAAGCAAACACCTGTGTGGCTTCAAGTTGAAAGCTTTTACGGCCATCCCTATTATTTAGCGAACGACTTTGTGTATTCAACCGTCATATTGGTGAAGATGATCACGAAAGTGAACCAAATGTAGGACATGTAGTATTATGATGCACTTTAAATTTATAAAATTATCGTAGGTACGCAAACTCAACGTTTCAAAATATAAAAGCATCAAAATTTAAACGAAAATTACCAAGCAAAGTATTGATACATCTAATCTTCTAAATAATAAAATATCACTAAAAAACTATATCGGGCTGGTGAAAGTAGCAAAGCTATAAATAATAAAAAGTAGAAACGCAAAGTACTGAACATTGAATTCGTTGAAAATACAAAAGCACATTCTGTATAGAGAAAATAGCCATAAATAGAAACTACGAAAATACCAGACCATCGAGATTATCACCATACCAAAAGTGTAGAGACGTATTTCACGCAATAATAGCAAGATGCTGAAACCAAAGTGATATCAAAATTTGAAAACTATTAAACCAAATATTTAATGGAAAAGCATCGAAAATATTGCAATGCATAAATACCCTAAACTATAACACTATTAATTAGGAGATACTATTTATTATTATTTATGTAAAAAAAATATTTAGTTCCAATTCTATAGTTTTGTAGCCTATGAGTGAACACATGTTAAAAAGTGGAAATAGAACGGCATTTCAACGTTTTCCATGTGAACATCGGATAACTACCGCAATAAATCTTCACCCTATGGTACTTTGCATTTCAAATTTACATTTATTACAATAACAGTACTACGGTTAAGTACATACGTATTCATATGCTAAACCTTTGGTTATTTGCATTTTGTTTTTGAACCAGGGTATTCAGATACTCGATCAACTCTTTTACAACGATAACAGTTCAGAAGGGCAACGATGCTTTAATGTTGCTCTTCTACCAAACAGTAGCTACACACGCTTACAAGATTTTCATAGCAAAGATACTGATTTAATGCACAAAAAACCATACTATGTACATGCATATATGCTCCTAAAATATGCATGGTAATATGCACAATTTACATTTAAAATTGAACAAGAAGAATATAATCCTACTTAAGCAACAGAGTAGATAAGGTTAGATTAGATTAAGCTAGAGTAGGTTAGGCAGCGCAAGAACAGGTGAGGTATATTCTAATTACAAGCGATGGAGTGCATGCTATAAAAAAATTTGTTTCATTAACCTCGCTTTAATGCTAAACTACAACTTTAGACAACAAATGATATAGGACATCGTCCCTTATCGAACAACATAGCTATATCCAATAGGTACACAACCATTGAGAATTAAGTAACGAATGAGGAGTTTCAATTGCTAAAAATACACCATCCAAATCATTTAATGAGCACATTATTATTTCAGAATATGTTCCATGATTTATTCATGACGTCGATTGCCTAGTTATAATAAATTATGAAGCACTTTAAAGCTACATGATCATTTGAAAGTATATCTGAGAGTTACTCTCAAATGTGTATCCCTTTGAGAGTAGATTTCGGTAATTTTTGCTATCATAAAGTAGGCAAGAGGCTGTGGAGCGACAACAGCGAGCAGAGCTCTCAGAACCTTGTCCACTAGATAACCACTATATACCACGCTCTTGATACCGCCTGAAAATAGTTTTTAACTCGGAAGAGTTTACAGTTTTGAAAGAATGATGATGCGCAATTAACCCGCTTGTTGCATATTAAATATTATCAAAAAGAAAAGGGGGATAAAAATGAAAGTAAATTTAATTATTATTAGGTAATCAACTTATTCACCTTAATGGATTTTTACTTGTCGTAAAACATTTATTTAGGTACAGTAAAGCAAGGTTGTGGCGTATCTGTTAAATCCAGCGTTCTACGAAAATAAAAAGGAACCAAAACCACAACTAGAAATTCCAATCTGATCAATTCACAAACCCAAATCTCAAAAATCCATTAAAACAAATCTAGAATCCCAAATCTAGTAACTAGAAAGCCAAATCCAAAAAAGAGGAATCCCTGAAACAACAAAACATTATTAGCGGACAGAAGCAAAGCGCCTTTAGAAAACTTACTCTTGGTGTAAATCGGCTCAACGTTCTCTCCCCAGTCCTACGCAGCATAATCAGGAGGTGCAGATTTATTAAAAAACCATCTAGAAAGGAATTACAATGTGTAAAGCTAAATTCCCAACATACACGTTCGCGTAATAGAAGTCAACCTACAAGGTATTTCTCCCAGATTTTATTTACTTAATCCAACAATAAGAAATGGGAAAAAATAACGAAGACACAGCGATAACGGAATCTCAAATTCGCTTAACGCGTTAAACGCAGATCTTTTACGAATTTAATGGATTGTTCCCAGTTTACTTGGCAACCAAAACAAAACCGGTTAGTCGGACGGAAGTTACTAAACAAGCGTCCCAACACTAACGGTAACCAAATGCAAATCATAAATCAGATCATGCAGTACGTCAGAGACCCCACAAACTCGGAAAAGCTAGTTGTTACGAGCTATAACGAGCAGATTCGCTCAAATAACACAGCGAATGTAATATTTTGAATCTATCAAAACAATTTACGCATCTGGTACAACAGATACTACCTTTTGCAGTCGAATACCAGCATGTCAAGATAAACAGCTAGTTTGTCAGGTTGAACTGCCAGAGCTAATTAACCCACTGTACTCTTTCAGAAGAAGCTTAACAAAATTAGGAGACAACGCATTACTCGTGATGCTATAATGAGCAAATCCATCTCCAAAACCTATACCGCTTTAAATTCGCATAGTCGTTAAGTAGCTTTCAGGGAAAAATAAGGTGAGTTATATTGTTAGAGCTAACGTTAGTAAACAAGATAAACACAGAGGCAAACGTCAAACTGATCGTAACACGGGGCACTCTTTTATTTTCACCTAGAACCTCAATAGATTTTAGATAAATACGGAACTGACTTAACTACATAAATGCAAAACAACAACATAAACATAATGTAAAACAACTCATGTGTACCTAAAGTAAAGTTCAGAGCGCGTCATTCCACACGCAGGAGACGCGGCCGCAAAAAATATCTCCTTCCGAAACCCAGTCATCTGACACACAGTTAACGGCAGACTGGGTGATGTGATTAACATCACGCCTTCGACAACTGCCTTGCTTTTCCTACTTTGATAATCAAGATTTCGGTACCCAATTTTTGAAGCGACTGGGTGGAGCGCCCGTCATTTGCTAGATGTGGGGATTGAACCCAGTACCGTGACACTGCAGCTGAGCTTCCGTTCAGCCATGCTGACACATGCACATTTGTACCTAGCTAAATTAATATTTAAATAGCTATTTATGAATCTAGCTAGGAAATGCGTCATTTTGTGTAATGCGTGAGATTTTTTCTAATTTTGAGAAAATATGGTTCTTCAAACATTAATTATAAATGTGATTTAAAATAAATGTCAATGTATTGAAAATCAAGTAGCACCGCTTTAGCTTTTTCGCATGTCATTTGATGTACTTTTCATCACTAGTTGTGAAATATTTTCATTTAATAACCATTTACGAAAAGTTTGACATTTCAGTTTTGAAAAGTGACACTTTATGTGTCAAAATTAGAAAAAACATGTTTACCGTTGTAAAACCAATCAGTTGAAAATGCTAGGCCTAGAATAGACAGGGAAATTCTTTCACAGCATTTAAAATTTTCAGTAGAAATATAACAAGTGCTTGAAAAATTTCCGGAAATATTTGGAAATATGTTCTGCAGCTATTTTTTCAATAAGTGCATGAGTGCATGCCAACTGAAAAAATCCCGACTCCGAAGGAGGAGGGATTTTTTCAGTTCGCATGCACGAATGCTTTTGTTGAAAAAAAATAGCTGCATAACATATTTCCAAATATTTCCATAGGGAAATTTTTTAAGCACGCGTTATATTTTGATAGAAAATATCACGAATGAAAAAACACAGTAAAGAAAACATTTTTATTAAAAAAATTACGAAACTAATATCTAAGTACTAATAGTTTACGGTTTTTTGTGATGACAGTGACATAAGTGGAAATTTTCCGGTAAATTTCCGATTATCAATTTTCGCCGTTACCATGGCAAATTTCTAACTAAATTTGCATAAGGGATATTGTCATTAAAATAAAAACATTTTTAATTTGTTCGGCATTTTGTACACCTACAAAGTTGGTTCTTCAGACATTTCTATTTGACTTGTTAATCATCTTCTATCCGAATTTGAAGTTAAAATTTAATAATTCCGAAAAAAAGAACAGAGAAACACACAGCGGAGTTCGTCAAAATATCATTCTGTATCGACAACGAACGATAAAGCAGAGCCTGGGAACTTAGTACCTACCTATATTCTAATGAGAGGGATGGGACTATATCTGGTTAAATTTGGGACAGCTGCAACCAAATAGCTGGCTCTGCATTGAGGTGGGATTCCTATTTTGTTTTAGTAGACACATAGACATAGAACTCTTTTTCACGCTAGAAAGTTGTTGCAAAGGACAAAAGTCCTTTAACGCACTAACCGGTGCAGGATTAAAAAAAATATTTTACGTGTTTATTATAAGCAGTCGCAAAGGCAACTGAATGATTAAGATATTATACATTATTAACTTAAAAAACTAACCGAATTTGTTGAAAGTGTCTTCCATTTTGGCCCAAACAGTTTTGTATGCCCCCCAGAAAAAATAAATCTTTTGCTTCGCTAATCGCCTTGCAGGATTGTGTCATATCACTTCTTTCAAAGTTTGACAGCCATATTCTTGGTAAACAAGCATTTGTTAATAATGTAATATTAGAACAACTATTCAATTGTTTTTAGGCCGACTAGTAACAAATAATTATAATTTTCTTATATGTTTTTATTATGCGAACTGAGGGAGATCATTAAAAAATCCAGTAAAATTTAATTGTAATAAAACAGCTTTACCCAATTATGGCCAACTTGACCCCAACTTCTATTTAAATTTTTAAAATTAGGTTAGGTTGGATCTATTTCCGGTTCAAGCTAATATTATGGATAGATTTTTCATGCTGAGTTTGATAATGTAAAATTTTCACGGTTTTCTATTGGAGGGTGACCTGTTACTGCCTGGGCATATTTTAGTACTTTTGCTGCATATACACGCATTGAATGCATATTTTATTGTATGTCACTTGGCGTTTTGGCAGATCAGTAAAAATCTCAGTTTCCGGGTTACGTAATTGGCCACTCTTAACTTGCTTTCCAATGATAATTAGTGTGGCCCATAGAGTTTCAAAAAAATGGGAAGTTGTTATTAATAACTTAATAAAAATTTATTAGGGTAGAAAGTTGGTGTATATTTAGAAACGTGAGTTGAGCAAAAATTACCTATAAATCGGCTAAAGAGTAGTAAGTGGCCTTATTTTTTAAGACAAGAGTAACACTTTATAATAAAACTAGCTGAAACCCGCGGCATATGCCGCATTTAAAATGTACGACGAATTTAATAACTTTTGTTGTACTAAAGAAAGTTTTAAAAGCACGCTAGAGATTGGCAGTAAGGAAAAGTTCCAAAAAATATTTTTTCAAATGGAAAGTCTCTGGAAAGGAAACGCTCGCCTCTGGAAGGCGTCCTAATTAATACGACGTTGTTGGAACGCAGTAAAAAAAAATTATGGAAAGAATTATTATACAAGTTAAGAAAAGTGAGAGTTTTCCAGTGAATGTAAAAGTTTTACGTGAGCATGGAAGAATGACGTTGTAGCCCACGGCACATGCCGCATTTAAAGTTTTGGGCGTTAGATAGATATACTTTGTTTGTGACATTACAAAAAAAAAATCTTTTACACACGTCTACTATGGCAAATACTATACCAAATACATACAATATATACAGTTCACATTTAATTATATATATTTATTCCTAATTCAGTACGTAAAACATGCTTAGAGCCATGTTTTTGATAACGGTGATAAAACTTAGATTACATTTAGATTTTAGTTTATTGGCATACATGTTTAACGTCAGCATACAAACAATTTCCAGAGTATTTTATACCACATTGAATATTATGTATCATCGGATGAAACATTTTATTATTTGGCCTGAACGAAATCAGGTGATTAAATCAATGCCAGAATGTTTCAAGGTAGCATTTGGCAACAAGATTTCAGTAATAATCGATTGTTTTGAGATGAGAGTGGAAAAATCAAGTAGCCTTGAAGTACAATGTACTACATGATCTACGTACAAACAACATAATACGGTAAAGGTACTAATAGGCATCACTCCTCCTGGATCAATATCATTTGTATCACATGGATATGGTGGCAGAATAAGCGATAAAGGTCTAACAGAAGATTGTGGGATTTTAAACAATCTCTTGCCAGAAGATTTTGTATTGGCAGATCGTGGCGTTTTAATAAAAGACTCCGTAGGACTACATATGGCCACAGTGATTACGCTTCTGCTTTTCTAAAAGGGAAACGGCAACTCGATCCAAGGGATATAGCATCAACCAGGAATATAGCAAGCGTGAGGTAGTGCAAGTATATTGTTACAATAATTATCTTAATTATATCTTTTTTTCAGAATACACGTCCCAACGCGTTATTGGTGTCCTTCGTCAAAAAAATACAGTTCTTCACGAAACGATGCCCATGTTCCTGGCAAAAAAGAAAACTGACGATGTTGCTGTGGTAGATCAGATATTAACAGTTTCTTCTGCACTCTTAAATTTATGCTCTCCTATAATTGTATAATTATGAAATAAATTGTATTAACAAAGTTAATCTAATTATTTTTACTTTAATAATAATAATAATATCTACAAAATTATTAAAATTAGTTAATTAAGGATCTAACGTTAATACTATCCACCACCATTTATTATATAATGTAAAATTATTTGATTATCTTTTTCTGCATGTGGCCAATAATTAATAAAAAGCAAAATTACAATATCACATAGCAAAAATTATTAAATAGTACCTATACGATAAGAAACATAAAGATATTTCGAAACTATGTAAGCTACATTAACAATCAATAAAATTACACATGCTGTCTACACAACATAAAAGAATAATTAATGTCTAAATTAAGTATGAAAAATAATTTTTTCGTTGACCGCTTTTAATTTCAATATTAATGAATTATTTTTCCTAAAAAAGTATGGATTAATAGACGCCATTAATACACTGTTTTTGATTAATCCACTCTTTTTCATTAATTAACTGTTTTTGTGATTTTGACGTTTTGATGATATTTTGCATGGAGGTTAGTTCTATTAATCAAATTTTTCATCACAAAAAAAGATTTTGTGGTCAACAAAAAAATTTTGTAATCAACTCGTTTGTTAATGGGCGATTAATAATCTCAACTATTAAAGGCACTCACTCGCTATCGCTCGTTCGTGCTTTAAACAGTTTCGATTATTAATCGCCTTCATTAACACACTTGTTGGTTAAATAACTATTAATGCATAAAGCATAACGGATATTTTGAAGCTATTTAATATTTATTTATTGTGGCATCTCTAACAGGTGTTACCCTTATTACAAGAGATGCAGTGTAGATATATTCTGCTATATGCAGGTATGAGCTTTATAGCATGTACGAGGGTAAATTGAAAAGTCTCCGGCCTAGACAAGAAAATAAACGAAAATCATGTAAACAGTAATTTTATTTTTCAACGTAATCCCCGTCAAGTTCAATGCACTTGGTCCACCTATATTCAAGTGCTCTTATTTCATCCCTATAAGCCCTTTCATCCAATTGGTCAAAATAGACATTTGTGGCAGCAATCACATCTTCATCGGACTCGTACTTCTTTCCAGCATGACATTTTTCAAGTTTGGAAATAAACTAAAATCTGAGGAAGCTAAGTCCGGCGAGTAGGGGACATGGGGTACCAATTCAAACAGCAATTCATTAATTTTTGCCATGGCAATAACTGACTTGTGACAGGGCTCATTATCCCGATGATACAGAATTTTTTTCTTTACTAACCCGCGTCGTTTTTCAAGATTTTTTTCGCGGCACCCATCGCGCATACAACTTTCTCATCCCCAAAACTTCAGTTAGGATATAATATGTCAGCTCTGTTGAAATGCCCATAGTATCTGCTATCTCCATCAACTTCAATCGCCGGTCATTCAAGACAATTTTATGAACTTTTTCGATAATTTCTGTTGTGGTGGGTGTTTTTGATCTTCCTGAACGCGGTGCATTTTCTGTACTCCTGCGACCACGTTTAAAGTCCGCAACCCAAGTTTTAACTGTGCTGTATGAAGGGGAAGATTCGCATAATGTGCCGTCTAGTTCATCTTTTATTTCTTTTGGAGCTAAACCCTTAATATGAAAATATTTAATAGCTGCACGAATTTCAACTTGCTCCATGCTTACAGCATGCAAAACCTTAGCAACTTTGACAGTCTGTCAAACAATTATTATTTTCCAGAAAGTTTTGCTATTCCAGAGCCAGACTGATAAATCTTGAAACAATATAACGCCGTAAAAACATTACGCAAATTTGTATCCTATCTAAGTTAGGCCGGGGACTTTTCAATTTATCCTCGTAAATTAAAATTAAAATAATCATCCTAACTAAAATAAACTTTAATCATGGTTGCAGGAGATGGATCGATGCCGTAACTTGCTACTATGACTTCCCGTACTGATTGGTAAATTTAAGTCTTAAAAATTTGTTACATCAATAGTTCATTTTGTTTCATTTTAGTTATAATAATACTTTTTTACAACAGATGCAAACATACGGTATGGAGCTGACAAATCAATGTTGAGCAGTATGTAAATTTGATTCACAAGCTTTAATATATCAGTAATCGGAATTCTGGTATAAAAAGAAGGTACAAAGAATAACGGTGAGAAACGAACAAGCCTAGCGGGTACTCTTAAAGTTAATAGCGAAAGCAGCTTGCTATCATTAATCTTATTATTCCATAATTTATAACAAAATTTTAATGAATTTAAGGTACATAAACAATCAAAATATTTACATAACAGTACAAAATAACAGAATAACTAATGTCTAAATTAAGTATGAAAAAGAATTGCAATGGATAAAGTATAAAGGATCAACATATTTACAAATTCTATCAACAGAGAATAACAAAATAATTCTATTTATATACTGCTCCACAAATGTACTGGACCACCCATAAAAATGTATTTATTACATTACGTCACAATATATATATACAGTGTGTCCCCGGATAGGTGAAACAACTCTTGTGAAAGGTAAAAAATTCTCGATTTAAATTTTCATTTTTTGGTGTTCAGCCCTGCTTCGTTAAAGGCGAATTTCTAACATCATTTCAGTTTTGAAAAATTAAGTATGCCTTGGAAATTTTTTAAAAATCTATTTTTCTGTAAGGTAAAGTACCCTTTATGTGGCAAATACGACAAAAAGTTATAAAGAAAAGTTGTTTAGAATCAACATCTAGGCCCCTCTACCAAATTTCAAAATCCGCGGCCAACTTTGATTTCTCACATTTTCTTTCAAGTTTATTTCCCAAATCAATGAATTTTATTTTTACAAAGTTTTTTTATTATGAAATAAAAAACCTTGTTAAAAGTAAAATTCTAAACATAAAACGAAATTGTGAGATCAAAGTTGGCTGAGGATTTTGAAATTTGGTATAGAGGCCTATGTGTTGATTCTAAACAACTTTTTGTCGTATTTGCCACATAAAAGGTACTTTACCTCACAGAAAAATAGGTTTTTTAAAATTTCCAAGGCATACTTGATTTTTCAAAACTGAAATTATGTTGGAAATTCGCCTTTAACCAGCAGGGCTGAACCCCAAAAAATTAAAATTTAAATCGAGAATTTTTTACCTTTCACAAGAGTCGTTTCACCTATCCAGGGACACACTGTATATAAAAGCTTTTGTTTTATAGTATACTCATATTAAGCATATTTAATTTCACTATTCTCAAATATCAACTGAACAATTAACAAAATCATATTAATAAAATTAAAAAATTATGAAACTATAAAAAACTATATTTCACAAAAATAAGAGGAATCACAAAAAAAGGTTAATTAATAGTTCTTTGGGTCTCTCCAGAACGTTTAAAAATCTTTGGCAACAATTCAGCATACTTTGTATGCAATGTGCTATCAACATTTGGGCAAAATTGAAAATTTTAAAATGATGATATTTTATTAATGGACTTCGTTTTCTTTAAACAGAATTATGAAAAGAAATGCTTTTTATAGTGACACAATCATGAAAGGTTACCAAAAATTTCATGACTGCCCTTTTGGAAAATATTTTTAAAAATTGCACCAATATATGCAAATGGTCCAGTTTATTTGTGGAGCAGTATATTTACAGAGTTCACATAACCACTTTCCTTTAGGAATTTTTTTAATTGTAGGAATGCTGAATGGTACCATTTTATTCTACATTTTCTGTCATAACATTTTACCATTTGTTCGCCGTCGTCTGGTTTCCTACAGTGACACCATAGCTGCAATCCATAATTAAAATAGGTACATAACATTGTAACAGATAATTCACAAAAATACAAACCTCTTCATCATATATGCCTATTACGATGTCACTGGAAATTGAACCAACATCTATAGCTCACATGTCCATGGGGATGTCGTCTGAACTTGATCCAGCACTCGTAGATGGCATATCCATGGCGATGTCACTACAACTTGAATCCAAACCAGTGGTCATAGATGGCAGAACTAATGTTAGAATCTAGTAATTTCCAAGTTTTGTATTGGTAACACTTTTGACATCTATCATATTGACATTAAATTGTTAACCTTGTTTAAGCTAAACTTAATAGTGTGTTATTTACTGAACGGTTAGTTGTATGTAAAAAAACTATACAGGGTGTATACGAATTCGACCGACAAACTTCGAGGGTGTATTTACTGCCTAAAGATATACCTAAATTGTTCGTATACTTATAACCAATCTCCTTTCATTTCAAAGTTAGAACCTCTTTTGTGACTTGTCTTTTAATCTAACATTGAAATGAACATGAACATGAAATTTTACTCAAATATGGAACTCTACTGATTAATTAATGACATTAGGTACATATGAAACATGACATTTAATTAATCAGACTGCCAGTAAAAATTAAATATTCAAGTTTGGAGATTTGAATGCGTGTAATGAGTAGGAACACTAATTTTTAATTGTTTTTGAAAGTCCAGAATTCTTGAAAGATGATAGCTAGGCCATAGCTGATAATAAATGTTATTCTTAATAATCAAGCTAATGGATTTCTGATAATTTTTATTTTATTTAACAAGATAAATCTTGAAAAATTCATAGTGTTTTTTCGAAGTGTTTTGACCTGTGCAGAGTTTATCTTGCAGATAAGAATCAAGGTTGTCTAATCTTTTAGGCTGTATTTAGTGAGAGAAATATGCTCCCAAAGTTTGTCGGTCGAATTCGTATACACCCTGTATAATCTTTTTTGTAGAGAATTTCCTAGCATTCATTTTTTGTAATAACTAAAAAAGTCATACGACCCATAGAAAGCGAGATATTTGCGAAAAACTTATTTCTGTGACATTTGACCTTGAATAATTCAAAACGCAAGCGCGATATCGATGGGGACTTTTGAGACATTATTTGTAATGTCAAAGGTGTATGTAAAATCTCAGCTCACTTGGATTTTTTCGGCAGGCCGATCCTACTGTAGCTGGGCTAAGAGATTTTTGTAGGTATAGATTATAGTACAAAACGCCACCATAACGATGCAATAAGTGTAAAATTGTGGGTTGAAGATACGAAAAGTCTATGTGAGGAGTGTCCAGTATTGTTATACCGGGTGGCCATAAATATCTGAGATCTCGGTAGCCATGGAATTAGCTACTTATAAATGTTGGGTTAGTATTATATTTCAATTACAATAAGTATTGGTACCTATGTAATGTAATAAAATGCAATAAGAGGAGGAGAATGTGCCCTGGATTCTGCAGTTTAGCCTACGACTCGATTATAAAAATCTCCTGTTCTATCTCCATTACTTATTGCAATCTGTAATAATTCTTGACAGATAGGAATTTTAGTTGTCATGACATTAATGACATTTAGTTTAGTTGGATTCATCGCTTTAATAAAGCGGTGTTGATTCCAAAGGTAATGTGATACCAGATATTTATGGCCACCCGGTATAAAGAACAAGATGTTGGAAGTGATTTAGGGCTTCTTGATATCAACGATTTTGCTTTGAAAATAATGACGTCTTTTCAAATTCAACAGTTACAACAAAATAGAAGCAAATTAAAGACGTATCAAAATTTAATAAACCAACAATTGTTGAAGAAAAAAATATAATGGATGGCCTTTTGAATAAAACCGATGCTACTGAAAACATTAGCACGAGGTTTGACCACACATAGACTTCGTAGTTCGTTTTTATTAAAATTTGTGATAATTTGTAATTTGTTTTATATAATAATAATAATAAATCCATTTATTGAATACCAAAGAGGTATACAAACCGAGGGGGTTTGGCAAAGCCAGTCTTCCACCCTCCCGGGGCATCACACAAATATAAGCAAATGCTGTACACACACAAACTTAATATAAGACAATACAGTACATGCTAGCAACAAAACAATCCCTCGAGGGATTAGGTGCTATATGTATTGTATGTATGTATTATCTGTAACCTCATTTACCTTGCGGTGTCGAGGCTGGTGCTATATGTTTAATTTATAAATGTACATATTATTATTTGTATTCTGATATCAATAAATTTATTATTATTATTATTATTATTATTATCTTAAATCGTGTTACTAACTAATTCTAACAAGGCACTCTTAATAGAAAGTGGCTGCTCTGGAAACATATCAAAGAACTTATTTAACAATGTGGGAGCCATATATAGAAAACAGCCCTCAAATTTAGCTGTTCGATGTTGTGGTATTGTATAACTATTGTACCTGATATTTACATTGTGAACTTCTGATCTTTTGCTCAACAAGTCGTACAAATATCTTGGCGTTTTAGTACAGATCAGAATATACAAAAACATACAATACCCACAGATTAGAGGTGGGGCGATTCATGAACGAATCGTTCATTTGAACGACTCCGACCAAAGAATCGTCTGAATCGGTTCTTTCCTGTCTCGATTCGTCGTTCAATTGATTCGAAGTTACGTTTTGTACGACGCTGCGCAGCGTGATTTAAATCTGAATAAAGAATCGTGAATCCTATGAATCGGTTTCTTCTTGTCTCGGTTCGTCGTTTGTATTAGATTTTGATCGTACGACGCAATGCGCGATTCAAAAATTGAAACCCGAACGCGAACGGGACGAACTAAACGAAACCGAATCTTAAACTTGGTTGGTGCCACTGTTTCATAAGTAATACCTGCAACTGCAATGCAATTAAACTGATAACTGACCAAGCGGCAAGCGCATTTTAGCAAGCATAGCAAAGATAGTATGGAAGGTTCATGATTCATACATAGACATTCCGTCTGGTTTCAAGAATACAGACGCGCTCGGTGCAAAACCTAAAATTCAGGGGGACCTAACCGAACGAAACTGAATCGTTCAAATGAACGAATCGAATGAATCGATTCATGTTGATTGATTGAATCGTAAGAATCGACTCCCAAAAATGAATCGGATTGCCCACCTCTACTACAGATACATACTACGTTGTTTTACATTGAGCTCTTTGTATGTAATGTTACAGACAAATCTTACGCAAGCGTTTTGTACTCGCTGTAGTTTAGTTTTGTTGTATTCTGAGATTTGGAAAAAATACCATAGTGCAATAGTATAAATGCGGATAAATAAGCACCTTAACTAACATGAGTTTGGTTTTTTCGTCTAATAAATATTTTAAACTATACAAAGTACGTAATTTCATAAATGACATTTGGTAAATATGTCTCACATGCAATTCGAATGATAATTTATCGTCTATTATAATACCTAGGTTTTTTGCATGACTACTCCACTGTACTACTTCACTATTTACTACAATGTTATGATTTTTAGTTATATAATCACCAGTTCTTTTATCGGAGGTTATGCAAATTGCCTGCGACTTTTTCTATACGAAAATCTCTTGCGATATTGTGCAAGTCTTTCTTCTATAAAGGTAGGATTTGTTGTGATTCCCCTTTCGTCAATCCAGCATCACGAATATCATTTAATATGTGCTCAAAAGTTACACCTTGTTTTAATTTGCCTAGAACACACAAAAAGTTTACAGAGCGATGACAGTTGTAATATATTGTTTCTTACTGCCATCCGCCAGCAATTTAGATGAAGTGTGAAGTCCATACGATGACAAAGTGCGTCCTTCAATTTGGTCTTTCCACTGGTGAAATGCTGGAAAGCTGAAGAAGAATTACTCCAATTCATTATTTCGAAACTTTAACCACACTTCCAAACATAAACGGCAAAGATCGGTTACGTCACCGCTGGCATCGGTAGGTCGGCACCACTCGGGTCAGAATATGCAGGGTTGCCAGACTGAATGCATGCGCGTTTTAAAAATATACTTTTGCAGAAACGGTTTCAGAATGTACCAGATTCGTAGAATTGTACCAGGTCTGGCAACGCTGCTAATATCAAGACAACGCCCACAATCGTAACTACACATAGACCACGCGCATGCATGTTTGACCTTGGGAAGTGTTCTGCTTTATTATAGAGTTATGATAAATTGAAGTTTGTGTAACGTAAACGCAATAAATAAATATTACATAACAAATTATTTGTAAACGTTTTCCATTAATTATCACAAATATAAAGCTTTAGTGAATATTTTGTACCGCTCGCTGCATTCCAATACTTCGGCACCTTACATATACGTAAATGATGCATGTCGTCTAGTGGTCTATTTATTTCTTTCAACTACTACTGCTGTTTTGTGCTATTTCTTGGTCCTTAATTTGCAATAAGTAATTCATTAAAAAGTATTGCTAAATATTGCAGTTGAAATTACCTTCAGGAACTTGAAACAGCGTATAACCTTTTGCTGTTGTTCAGGCAACCTATAATTCAGCAAATGAAAATCACGTTTTGACAAAATTCGTCCGGAGAACTAGGGAATCCGAGATCGCAATCACCTCTTTAGGTCATAATTTAGGCAAATGATATGTAATCGTGAAAAATTATCTTTGATATTTCTTCAGATCTTCAAGTTTCAAGGTCAGTAGATGACGAAAAACATTTTAAATTGCGGTTAAAAACGATGATCTGCCTATAACTTACAACCTAGACATCGCATTCGAAGAATATATTAATAATAAGAAATATTATTTATGCCCTTACTAGTAGCGCCCATGGTAAATTTGACATTGACAAACTCGTTTTTTGAACTTGTCAAATGGTGTTTTCCTACCTGTGTTAGCATAGCTACCGTGATTTAGTGACCTTATTCCTTATTGATGGAGACAGTGGCGACAATAGGCATAATTTGCCTCAAAATGGCGGCCTATGGCCTACTAACTTTTAAATAAATTAAGGTAACTGCGATGTTTAACGAGCTTTTGCTGGTGCAGCATAGAGTTCCTAGAGGTCTTGCCATATCTCAGAGACCACAAATGCGCAGTGGAGCAAGGGAGAAAACTGTAGAGCGAGACGCCCAAATGGTGTTTTCAGTACAACCTAAAAACATCAGGATAGCTTGTAGGCACGAAATTTAAAATAGGTTGTGTCAATATTTCTTGTTTATTTGATAAAACTGTTTTTTATGATAAACGGAAATGTAAGTAGATAAAGAACGCAAAAACTAACTTATAAGCAGGAAAATAGCAAACGATATGAACCGCAGCAAAATCACAAATATATTTTCAGGTTGGTCTCTAGCCTTTAGTCCAGTCAAATGGTAATTTGAGGTGGAAAGTTCTGGTGTAATTGGTTTAGTGGCTTACTTTATGTTTTTTGGGGTGCTGAACACGAATCTGAAGTTGTCCAATAAAATTTTTTTCGGCAAATATGAGAAATCATAAAAAAACCACTAAAAATCTCAGTTTTTTTAGTTTTTGGCTTATTACTTGCAAAGTAATTTTCTTACGCAAAAGATGACCCTATATTAAAATAAAGACGAGAAATTTTCCTACAATTCATATTCGCATCATTTTTTTGTACGACATATGGTTTCCGCGCTAAGAGGCGTTGAAAAACTGCCGAAAATCAGTAGATTTTGGAAAATAGCAAAAAACACATTTTTTACAGCCTTTCCGTTCATAGCACTAAAACTAAGCATTTCTCTTTAAAAATTATCCTATACTTTGAAATAGCAGATAAAATTCTGTACAATTTATGTATAAATAATTTTTTCGGACCTTCAATAGTTATGAGAAAAGCAATGACGAATGCATGAAGTAGTCAGTCGTCTCCTTATTGGAGGCATATACTTAAATGCATCACTATACGTCTGCGCAGATATGTAAAACGTTAACCTTAGGTTATATGGGTGCAACAAAAAGATAAACAGCGATTCATGGTTGATTAATATGAAAACTGTGTAATGTTAATCAATATAATAAAATAGGTATGTGACGTATTGAGCTAGCGGACTATCTTGTGACCCCCTCTTTCTGCTGATAGAGATATGAACAGATATTGCTGCTGATTGTTAGTACCATGATAACTGTTTAAAAAATCTGTACATTGGTAGGCCCAAGGTTGATGTGAAAAACAAGGTTGGCCCTTATGCTAAAGAAATTGGGACAACATTTTTACTTTTATGGAAAACAGTGATGAGGAATGTCAGTTTTCATTAGACCAGTTAATAGCTCAGACAGAGGGTGAATACATTCCCCAATGGAAAACAGTAATAAACCATCTACTGAAGAGATATGGGGAGGATGTAATCATATCAAAGATTAAACAGAATACGATCGTATGTTTCAAACATACTGGCCATATGATTTTGACAGATGCGTGGTACACCGAAAAACGTCTTCGATTAGTTGAAACAGCGGCTGTTATAATTCTTGAAAAGATAAGATCTGTAGCGTATGTCGTGGATGATTATCCCCCTCCAGATTCTTTCTTGCACGAAAATTAAAGCCTTGTTCCTGAGGTTCTCAAACTTTTCTTTGAAATGCTGATACTGAAAAAGAACCGTGAGGACAGTGATAAATGAAAAAAAAAAGTTTTTGCCATTTCACAGTGTTATTAGTGCTGTCAGACATAGTTCTTTTGTTTCAACCTTACAAATCGGACTATCAGCTTTTTTTATAAATAGTATGGGTCACGAAAACTAATTGATATTATGTCAGCCTTGGGACCTTGCACCTCTTATTCTGAAGCTGTTCGTTTGGAAGTGCCAGTAATCATGAGACCATCTTTGCAAATAGACTCCACAGCTTTCCATCAATCCGTTCATGACAACACGAATTTTAACACTCGTACACTGGATGGGTGTATACATTTGATAATCCCAAGAAATACTATTGCTCCAGATCAGATAATTGTCCGAGTGAAAAAAATACTACCAGCTCAACTAGTTAGCGAGATGGGTGCTGTTTCCTTGAATAATTAGAGAAAGCAGGTTCTCCTGGCTTAAAGGATTTCAAAAAGTTTTTTGTTTCATCGGATACTATCACACCCTGTTTGGCGGACCTAATTTGGCTTTACAGCAAGTGGAAAGATGTGCCCAGCATTCCAGGATGGAGTGGTTTCATGGAGCAAACCGCAAGTGGTCTCCTTTGTGACACAACCTTTGTTGCTTGCCTGCCATTTATCAATGCTCCATCGAGCGATTCAACAGTATATATTCAGCTTTACTCGCTTCCGTAGAAAAATGAAAATCTATGAATCAGTAAGCATCTGTGAACACTTTCGACCAGCCGAGGCTGGCTTGGGAATGAAGAAGATCCTGAACAATGGGGTTGGAAGAAAAGTACTTGAAGGTAACTATGCATATATAATTCCATTTGGCCTTTATTTTTTCACTCATTCACTTTTATTTATGTGTTCAAAATATATATCTTAATACAACTATTCAATGGACAAACAATTAAAACTAAGTCATTAATTATATTTAATTTATTTTTTTAGATGTAAAAGATCTGGAAAGCATCCCTGCAGAAATCATGGAACCTTTGACCAAGAGGGCTTGGTTTAACTGAAGAGTTTCACTTCAATGTCAATAATCATTTAAAATAAGCGTTTTATAAAATACCTACCTATATACCGATGATATCATATGTATTGTTTAACATTGCACAGTTTTCATATTATTCAACCATGAATCGCTGTTTATATTTTTGTTGCACCCATATAACCTAAGGTTACCGTTTTACATATCTGCGCAAACGTATAATGATGCATTTAAGTATATGCCTTCAATAAGGAGGCGACTGACTACTTCATGCATTCATCATTGCTTTTCTCATAACTATTGACGGTTCGAAAAAATTATTTACACATAAATTGTACAGAATTTTATCTGCTATTTTAAAGTATAGGATAATGTTTACAGAGAAATGCTTAGTTTTAGTGCTATGAACGGAAAGGCTGTAAAAAAATATGTTTTTTACTATTTTCCAAAATCTACTGATTTTCGGCAGTTTTTCAACGCCTCTTAGCGCGGAAACCATATGTCCTACAAAAAAATTATACGAACGTAAATTGTAGGAAAATTTCTCGTCTTTGTTTTAATATAGGGTCATCTTTTGCGTAAAAAACTTACTTTGCAGGTTACAAGCCAACAGCCAAAAAAAACTGAGATTTTTAGTGTTTTTTTTATGATTTCTCATATTTGCCGAAAAAAATTTTGTTGGACAACTTCAGATTCGTGTTCAGCACCCCAAAAAACATACAATAAGTCACTCAAAACAATTACACCAGAACTTTCCACTTTAAGCTCTTTTTGAACACCATTTTACTGGACTACTTGCTTATGTCGTATTTACAGAATTTCGATCACTGCGCAGGGTCGCTGAGATATGGCAAGCACTCTAAATATTATAAGAGAAAATACATAAAAAATATATTTTGTCTAAAAGTTGTCAGGTTGCTAGAAACGTCACAGGGTGCATTTCATAAGTTAAGCTTGATAGTACTAAATTTCTCCAGCTCAATTTTGAAGATATAACTTGCCTTATTATATTTGATAAAATGACTTCACGTAAGGAAGGTACGGAACGGCTACTATTGCAGCGTGAGAAACTAGCTATAGTAAGATACTGGGGTGACAAAAATATGGAAAACCCAAATATGTTAAGGAAATCTACGAGTTTATTTGTATTAAATCAAAACTATACGTATAAAATATTGAAATTCATGAGGTACCATCACAATATAGCACACCCTTGTCTTTGCATTCGTTCGTTTTTCTTTAATAATTTACATTGCTGTCACATGGATCGTGTGACGTTACATATTACGGAAGAACCTCAATAATTGTGGGGTGAAATGGAGATACAGCAGTTCTATATGTGAATGTTTTAGCGTGATATAGCATGATTTTTTTCCATTGTACTTACTGTAAACAAACAAAAGTATCAACAATTTTTGCCTCTTAATGGCGGCCGATACTACGTGATTCCAGCGACCAATAAAAAAGAATACTCTCTATTGTCGCCACTACCTCTATCAAGCCACTGTATTCCTTATTCAAGTTCCTAAATAGGTATTACATAGGAACTCTATCCCTTATGTGCAGGCCATAATGTACTTGTACATTTAATATAGACGGTCATGATTTAGGTAAACAATAATGGCGGCGTACAAAAACGTCAAATATTAACGTGAAGTGAAATCATATTTAAGTGTTTAAACCCTTCGAAATGGAATCAGCCGAATACATATAATAAGAAACTTTGTAACCATGGGCAGGAAATCGACGCTTTGGAGCAACAATTTGTGTATTTTTGGTGTCGGTGAGGTTAATCTGGAAGATACTAATGTTACATTAATTAAATTCTTTCAAGATAAGCAAAATATCGAAGTTCCGCTCTCAGCAATCGATAGAAGTCGTCGCCTAATAAGGAAAGTTGACCTGGAGTTCCCAATCCCATAATTGTCAAATTCATCAATTACATACACACACATACAGTGTGTCCCCGGATTGTTTGGACGACTCTTGTAAATGACAAAAAATTTTCTAGTTGAAATTTGAGCTTCTGGGGTCCAGCCCTGCTTGGTTTGAAACTAATTTGTGACATAATTTTAGTTTCGAAAAATCAACTATGCCTTGGATCTTTTCAAAAATCTGATTTTTGGTTCTAGTAAATTGCCTTTTCTGTTAAAGTTACGACAAAATGTTATTAAGAAAAGTTGTTCAGAGTCAAAAACTGAGTAACTGTACAAAATTTTAAAATCCTAAGATTACTTTAATTTTTAGCCCTTTTTTTTATTGGAAAAGTACAAAAGTGCTCTTTAAGAAAAAGGAATTACAAAATGTTATTAGGAAAAGTTTTCAGAATCAAAAGCTGAGTGACTCTACACAATTTTAGTATTTTTTGTAATAGTAGCCATGGAAAACAAACGTACACTTGTCAAAATATCAATAAAATACAAGTATTGAGTAAGAATTTTCCAAATAGTTTAAAAGTAGTGTTGACGCTGTATTTAATTTGTTATCCTAAACTATTAGTGTTAATTAAAAATGTTAAAGGAAGAAAAAATTTATTTAATTCAGTGTTACGGCATCGGCGACAGATCCATATCTTCCGTAATTAATCTTTTTAATGAAAAATATCCAGAAACAACAGTTCAAAAATCGTACGCAGGGTGGCTGATTAAGAAATTTTTACGAACTGGAAGTATCAATCACATCAAAAAACAAAACAAAAATTTAATGACGACGATGCCGCAACATTGGTTGCACTTGACTCTGTGGCAAACGATCCAAAAATGTCTTTAAGAAGACGGAGTAACAACACCAATATAAGCAGAGCACATTGGCAAAGAATTTATAAAGCCAGAAAGATTCATGCATACAAAGTACGATTTCTCCATACTTTGGAAAATGGGGATGAAGGTAAAAGATTAGACTTCTGTTTATGTTCGAAAAAACTTTGAGCGATCGAAATTTTTGTAAGAAAATTATATTCTCTGACGAGTCTACTTTTACCACAAACGGCGTTCCTTCAACACAGAATTGTAGATATTGGAGCGAAGAAAATCCAAATTTTATAATAAATACAAGAAGTCAATATTTTAAAAATGTCAATGTATGGTGTGCAGTATCACACCAATTTGGTTTAATTGGACCGTTTTTTATTGATCGAAAACTAAATCAACACACATACATAACCATTTTAGAAAAGTTTATCGATGAAATTCCTTTACAACTGCGTCAAGTTAGTTATTTTCAACATGATGGATGCCCGGCGCATTCAACACGTCTGGTTTCAAATTGGTTAATGAATAATTTTGGGGAGAGATGGATTGGCAGGAACAGCAGAACACTTCAATGGCTCCCAAGGTCTCCGGACTTAACGATTATGGATTTTTTTGTGTGGGACCGATTAAAGCAGATAGTTTATGCAGAAAGAATTCCCAACGATATTGTAGAATTAAAAAATACGATTCTAAACGCTGCACAAACAATTACTATGGAAGAAATTCGAGCTGCCTATGAAGAATTCAGATCACGAATTGAATACTGTGTAAATTTAGGAGGTGTCTTAATAGAATAAATTAATAATGTAGTAATAGTAGTACAATATTGTATTGTAATGTAGGTGTAACTTGTTTAATATTTTTTGTAATTCTGTTATTATTACTATTAAAAGAGATATCTAAAATTGTGTAGAGTCACTCAGTTTTTTATTCTGAAAACTTTTCCTAATAACATTTTGTAATTCCTTTTTCTTAAAGAGCACTTTTGTACTTTTCCAATAAAAGAAAGGGCTAAAAATTAAAGTAGGCTTAGGATTTTAAAATTTTGTACAGTTACTTAGTTTTTGACTCTGAACAACTTTTCTTAATAACATTTTGTCGTAACTTTAACAGAAAAGGCAATTTACTAGAACCAAAAATCAGATTTTTGAAAAGATCCAAGGCATAGTTGATTTTTCGAAACTAAAATTATGTCACAAATTAGTTTCAAACCAAGCAGGGCTGGACCCCAGAAGCTCAAATTTCAACTAGAAAATTTTTTGTCATTTACAAGAGTCGTCCAAACAATCCGGGGACACACTGTACTATAAGGTTTTTACAGCTGACGCTGCCTCCCTTCCCTCAACCAGGTTCTCCATCTATATCTGTCTTCTCACGCTCTTTCTTCCAGGCCTCTGTTTTTCATCGCTTCATCCACCTCATCTCTCCACGACCTTCTAGGCCTCCCTCTCTTTCTCCTTCATATTGGGCTCCACTCCGTGATCTTTCCAATCCACGTATCTCTTTCTGTTCTTCGGACGTGACAGTACCATATGAGCCTTTTTTCTTCTATGTAGTGTATTGCATCTTTTTCGACGTCCATCCTTCTTCTGATCTCTTCGTTGCTTATTCTGTCCATTATTGTAACTCCGCAGCATCTCCTCCAGTACTGCATTTTTTGTTTATCACCCAATTTTCAGCCCCATATGTCATTATACTTTGCACCATGGGGTACTATATTCTTCTTTTTGTAGTTTTTGTAATGTGTCTGTTCCAGAGTAATGAATTTAGCTGCCTAATACATGTTCGTGTTTGTCCCATTCTACTTTTTATTTCCTCTTCCGTTGTTGTGTTCTTTGATATAACAAATCCTAAGTACTTGAATTTATTTGTCCTTTTCATCGATTTCTAGGTCTTTTGTTTCTTCTTCCTTTGTAGGTAAGTATTCGGTCTTTTTAAAATTAATTTCTAGCCCTGCCTTTGTATATGCCTCCTGTAGTTTTCTTATCATAAAGCTTATATCTTCTTCATCTTGGGCTATAACTACCTGGTCGTCCGCGAAGCTTAATGTGTAGAGATGTTCATTTCTCACCGGTACACCCATCCCTTCACATCTTCTTTTCCAGTTTTTCAATTTCAGTTACATCAGGCAACACATTTTTAGAGCCAAAACAAAGATCAAAGGAAGCCCTTTTTCTACTAAAGAAGACCTAACTGTGATTATGATTAGATTAGCCATTTTACGCTCTGCACAACAAGAACATGGGTTCAGCAATGTATGGTCAGTTTATTAAGTGTGCTGGAAGGATAAGGTGCGAAACCTGGAGGATAGTTTTTCGATTTGTTGCTGGGAATGCACGCTGCTCGCGACAGTTTTTGAACTTTCGTTTTCTTATTATAAATTACAGTAATATTATTTCGTTTTACTGCAAGTTATTTAATTATTAATTGGTATCTACTAAATTTTTATACGTGTGCCAAATGAGCTTCTGTTGTCATATTAATGTACGATCTTGATCAGCTAATTTTCTTAATTTTAGGGATATGATTGTACTGCACGATTTTGATATTGTTGCTGTGACAGTATTTACAGTCTGTTTTTTGGAGTACTATTTTCGATATTCATGACAAACTAAAAATTACATTTTCTAGTAAACATTTTAGTTACTTTATTCGATTTGCATGCTCCTATCACTATAGTTAAAATTACAGATGACATATCCCATGGATTACCGAAAATGTAAAATTTATGATGTCAGAAAGGGATAAAGCTCTTTGAAGGGTAAGCGTACAAAATCTCTTGGTCACTGGGACTACTATAAAAGTTGACGTAACTTAACTACTGTAACGATATGTAGGGAAAGAAAAGCATGTCTGAATAGTAAGTTTCGTAGAAATGATTGTAAATTAATGTGAAAGGAGCTTAAAGCAGTTAAATCGAAATCTAAATCCAAGTGTTATTAATGATTAGTTTGTTAACGGTATTCCAAAATTAGACCCCTCTCATGACAACTTAATTAATTATTATTGCAATAATCACAGCCCATCCATTAAGTCAATTTTAAATTTTGAATCGGAAGATGAAATTACTGTACTGAAAATAATATCTTCGATCAGTTCACAATTGGCCGGTGTAGATGGTTTCAGCTTGCTTTTGACAGAATTATGTGTACCTTATTTTCTTCCTTCTATAGTCTCTGAAACGTCTTTGTGGTGCTTCAATAATCATCTTATTTTTTATGGGTATATTTCCACACTACAAGTTGATAATGACCACAGGGGCAAGTGGGTGGTTGACCCTTCCCAAATTCTACGCCACTGGCGGAATTGCCATTTTAACACAATTTTTCGATTCTCCAATACTTTCTATGTAAATAACATACTCTTCCTTCGTCACGATAACGTCATTATTTTTCGAGATATTTAAAGTTAAACATAAAGCTGAACAGTTATTTTGATTTTAATGTGTATTAATTATGTCGGTGTTTTTTGTCATAAGATTGCATTTATTACGCAAATGAAACTTTAATCCGTATTAACAAAAAAACATAATGTTATTTATTGAAATTTCTTGAAACTAATACATAGATGCATTCAACATAAAAAAAATGTATCCATGTATTCGTTTCAATAAATTTCAATAAATAACATTATATTTTTTTGTTAATACGGATTAAAGTTTCATTTGCGTAATAAATGCAATCTTATGACATAAAACACCAACATAATTAATACACATTAAAATCAAAATAACTGTTCCGCTTTGTTTAAATTTAAATATCTCGAAAAATAATGACGTTATCGTGACGAAGAAAGAGTATGTTATTTACATAGAAAGTATTGGAGAGTCGAAAAATTGTGCTAAAATGGCAATTCCGCCAGTGGCGTAGAATTTGGGAAGGGTCAACCACTCACTTGCCCCTGTGGTACGCCTCTGGTAGTAGTCAGAAACGTTTATTTAACACAATTTAGCATGGTTTACAGTGTCTAAACTTCCTGCCAAATATGATACGGATGCGTCAAATAGTTTTAAAGTAATGGGGAAAAATTATTTTTAAATTTTTAAATGGAACACCCTATATCTCAGTAACGAGCCACATTTTATCTAAGTGATTTGGGTTAAATATTAATATTTTGAGCCCAGGATTCTACAGTTAAAATATTTCCAATTATTAATGAAACACCCTGTATAATGTACCATGCTACTAAACATTTTCCTATTTAAGATCATCAAAGGCAATGGTTCCGAAGGGTTGGTCCACAGGCGTTTTCAGTATTCGGCCGAAACAGGAGAACTAATAACAACGCAGAGTCTTGTCGTGGATACCTGCAAATAATATTAACAATACGAGGACCCTACATCTGGGAATTTACAGGTATTTATTTATTATTGTTGGAGCTAGTATGGTCTAGCGCAGTGATTCCCAAAGTGGGCGATATCGCCCCTTGGGGGGCGCTGGAACGAACCAGGGGGGCGATAGTAGCCTCGCGTGCATTTGGGGGGCGGTGAATAAAAATAAGGGGGCGGTGAAAGCTTAAAGAAGGAAGAGAAGATAAGAAGATTCAGAAAAACCGTTGGTACATATTTCATCTGTTGTTTAAGATAGTGTAACATTATTTTCCAAATAAACACACAAAATGCAAGTTACAGATTTAGTTATTCCATGAAGACTATTTACCATTATTACTTTATTTATTCAGTCTGTTTATTAAAATTCGTTTATTCTCCGTTTCTTTAATTTTACTTTATCACATCTCCTTTAATGCACCATCCAGAAGGTAAATACCATTATAATAAAGGGTATTTATTATTCAAATTTTCTTTTACTCAAAATACAGATTACAAATACAGAAAGAAAATGGTTATTTTAAAAATTTCATTTTCTCTAGCAATAATAATAATTTATACCAAATTTCTATATGATATATTTTATTATAAAATTTTATAATCGACATTTTCAAATAATTATTTGAGTTTGGCTTTCACTTTAGTTATTCCGATTGTCAGTTAATACAAATAAAAATCTAAGCTCTGATGTTACCAAACAACTATCCCAACTAAATCAACTTATATGCTCGAACCTTTTTAATAAACTATTCACAATTTAACAGTACTAACTGTATCTAATGTATCATTCATTAAACAATTCTCAAATATTTATGTTGTACTTTTAATGTATAAATCCCCCTCCTTGTACTTTTTAATTGCTAATTAATTTATTCGTTCAAAATAATTTCGTATCTATAAATACTCTTATAGATCATTATCAGTCTCAAGAAGCTACCACTACAATATATTTCTGTTTGTTCGCTTAAAGAATGTTGATTTCCAGGGAGCCCTGAGTAATTTTTTTTCTAAAAAGGGGGCGGTAAGCCAAATAAGTTTGGGAACCACTGGTCTAGCGGCTAGGGAGTTCGGCTGCGGTGCTGTAGGTAAGGGGTTCAACCCTCACACCTGGCATATGGCGGGCGGCTCACGCAGTTGCTTTAAAAGTTGGGTACCGACACCAAGGTTGTGGAAGTAGTTAAAAGTAAGGTAGTCGTCGAAGACGTGCTGCTAACCACATCACCCAGTACGCCGTAAATGGAATGTAGCACCGAAGCGTTTTATTTAAGTATTAGTGGCCCTTGGAAACAAGACAGCCACGTACGTACGTGAGGTACATTCATTTATCAACGACGGGCACCATATAAGAAATCTCCCGAAGCGGAAGTACCGCCTAAACGATCAGCGCATTAAGGATGCCACGAATCGATTTAGGGCGATGCCAAATGTCGAAGATTTTTTAAATATGGTATCATACAGGGTACAACGTCTACTTTTAAGAAACATTGTAGACACCGTGGATATGTCAGCAGAAGAATCGCTGCTTGGGCCACTCGATGGCGACGTACCTCCTGAGTTTCAGTTAAGCGGTAAGTCAAAACAATTTAACTTCCTAATGATAAATAACAATCGGCCCCATTTCTAAGATCTAGTTTCTTAATTTAATATTTTTGTGAATTTTTCTGCCAGTATATGGGCAAATCTAACGAATTCTTTCTCCCATTTGTTTAATACCATAATCACTTCAATTCGTCATTTCAAATTTTTAATTTTTTTATTATAACTTTACGGCAAAAATAGTATTAATGTAGATTGTATAAATATTAAATTAAAATTATTCCCTTTAGATTAACCTGTCCTTGCATTTGCCTATTTAATTGATTAGGTATTAATAATATTGCATTGAATTTCAGATAACGTAGAGGACCAAGTGCAGCAAATCGAAGATGAGGTTTCAGAAGAGATAGCAGACACTGTGCGTGTGACTGCTAACGATCAACAAGCGGTATGCATGATTTGCCAAATTGATGCTCCAACAACAGTTGCAATCATTTTGGATAGTGCGACAAATGTTGCACTACACGGAAACGTTTACATAATGAGCCATCGAACGCTGAAAATGTGGCTTTCGATCGAGTAGTCGATCACTCAATTTGTCCGATCGACAGACTAACTGTGGAACGGTATATTAGAGTTGTGTATAGTTAGGCCTACATCTTCTGTAAATAATAAATATAAACTTTCCGCTTATTGTTGTTGATTTTGTTTTATGAGTAATGGTGGGTTATAAATTACAAGGCGTCTGTCTGCAAAACAAAATCGAATAAGTTAATCATCACAGTTTTATTATTCTATACATGGTGTAATATGAAAGTAATGCCATCCGTGCAGGGGCATGCTCAAAATAAGGAAAAAAGTCAGATACACCATTGTTCGGAAATAGTCCCCAAGAAAGGGGATTATTGTTTATATAGTAAATATGTTGCTAGCTTTAGAATATCTGACACCTTCAAGTTTCGACAATCGATATTGATTTATGTGCTGTTCCGAGTAGACGCGTGTTAAATCGCTGCCACATTATCCTTCAGAATATAATGACTGCGTCGCCATACAATTATAAAACTATGCTAACTAAATGGATAGTACAAGTTTCACTTCTGGAGAAGGCTTCATTTCAAAGATATTGGAAAACGAAGATTTTATTAACAAACTGGCGGAGCACTTGTCCTTCCAGGTGTCCAAACGACTTGAGGAACGAGTCAAGAAGTTAGAGCACAAGGTAACTTCACTCGAAAACACGGTACGTGGGCTAGTACAAGCGGGCGATAATAAGGAACAATATGGGCGACGTAACAGTCTTCGCATTTATGGTATCCTTGAGAAACCCAATGAAGTCGTAACTGATACCATTGTACAACTCATTAGTACTAAACTTGATATAGAGATTCCTGAATATAGCATAGACGTGGCGCATCGCTTACCTGGTGCACCCAATAAACCACGCGCAGTTATAATCAAGTTTACACAACGTTCCATCAGAAACAACATTTTTGCCAACAAGAAGAAACTTATGGGAACTTCGATTGTTGTCAAAGAAGACTTGACTCAAGTACGGGCGGCATTACTAAAGGAAGCGGTAAACCACTTTACGAACAAGAATGTCTGGACATATAACGGAGTAATCCATGTGAAGCAGAACTCTAAAATCTTCAAAATATCATCGGAGGCGAACCTACTATCCTGTGTCAATGAAACTAGGCAGCGATGAGCCCACCTCAAGCTCGCAATGCCCTGGTAGTGTATACAGTTCACTGATCCTGGCACATAGCGTAAGTACCTACCAACTTAGCTTTATCGTAAATATACCCAGCAATACGCTTGCAATCAATTTTGTTTCTTTCTGTTTTTTTTTTCTTTTTGTTCCGCATTCTCTCGTTGCATTTTATTTAAATTATCTCTTAATTTATTACATCTAACTCGCTCATTTATCTGTATTTTGAAAGTTATATATATTATTCTCTTGCTCTCCATTATCAATTACTTCATTGCAGACCACCTCTAAATTTTTGAAATTGTTATTTAATTTGTTACATTATAAATCTATAACCAATTTATAAGTGGATACCAATGTTTAGAAATAAATGTCTTCGGTAGCCTTGCTTATATCAAAGAAATATGTGTAATGTGAAATAAAACTGATAAAATTGATAAGATGAACTATTATTTAATAATAACACTGTTTAACAGGTTTAAGACGAAAAAAAAAATAATCAAAAAGTCTCAGTGGAGCTTGGTGATGAAAGGCGTAAATTACAAATAGAATACTGATAATTCAAATTTACAAAAGTAAATTAGAAACTCGAAAATTTTTTGTAATTGTTCTTTCTTGAAAATTAAATATTCATTAAATGTATAATTTGTCTTTGTCTCAAGCGCGCCATTGGCATGTGAGGTTCATCTTCTTCAGGTATGGGTTCTTCGTTTAAGAGTTCTTCTTGGTTTAGAAGCGGCTGATCTTCATCTAAATCTGGATCTCTGGCGTAATTGCAAAGTGTAGTGCAGCATTTCACAATTTTGGCTGCGTAAACTGGCTGAACTCGAAGATGGTTAAGGCAGGGAAATTTGTCCTTCAAAATACCCAAAGCTCCCTCTATAAGTTGCCGAGTCTCTTTATGCCGCTGATTATATCGTTGTTCAGCAATATTATCGGGATCACGATGTAGCGGTGTCATTAACCACTCTTTTAGTGGATATGCAGAATCACCTAATAGAACTGCATTAGGAAATGTATTTTGTTGCTCCATTTTTCTATAAAGACTGCTATTACGAAGAATTCGTGCGTCATGAACGCTACCTGGCCAGTTAGCAATTTTGTAGCACCACACACAAACATGCAGTCTATAGAATGTTCGCCCCAGCGATCAACAAATGCAGCTTCGTTCTCAGTGGGGAATCAATGGGTACAAGTGAACCATCTATTACTCCGCATACATGAGGAAAGTTAGCAATTCTATAAAACCTTTGTATTTCATCTGCAATATTATGTGGCCATAAAACAACCCGATGAAATAATATGTCGTTTACAGCCGACACAACGGCTCTTACAGACCGACAGAGGCCTTATTCACTCCATGTGTGTCGGATATAGTATGCTACTGACTTCCACTTCCTAACCAGTGTAAAGCGATGCATATCTGTTGCTTACGAGTCAGGGCACCACTTTTACAAGTTGCGTGTTGAAGTGCTGGGCCTATTTCTTCAATAAGGCTTTCTAGTTTTTCGGGATGCATTCTAAACCTCTCCAAACATTCGGTTCTCGTCTCAAAATTAAAGTTAATACGCGGTCGAAATAATTTTCTTCTACGATAAACTAACTGGACTTCTTCATCTTCACTAGATGAATCAAACAATAAATTATCCATAATATTACTCCAATGTAACACTATAGACTTTAGAGTGATTTATAAATAAACGTAACAACTCAGTTTACTAGTTATTTTACATTCACATTTTACAACGAAAACTTGATTTGTAAAATTTTCGATAGTAGACATGTCATAAACCTACTAACTAGTTTAAACTGTTACTATTGTGCACTATGTACTGGTAATTTTCATTAAAATATACTAATATTTAAAATTTTACAAGTTGTAAATAATAAAAATGTAAAATTGCATTGTGAAACACTAATTACAAGACTAGTATTATTAACTTGTAAATAATTGTGCAACAGGACCTAGGACGATGATAATACTCATACACAATGTGATGACAATACCATCGCAGTTACTCCCTCCTCATCCAAGGGACCAACAACACGAAAAAGGGCTCGACATCTCCATGTAGAAGATTCTTCAATTTCTTCGTCCACTGATTCCGAAGCCGAAAATTACGAAGGGGAAGACGAAGAGGTGCAAATGTCATCGGCGTCTGCTTCTTCTGATGAAGATGGAACTATGTAATCTAACTTATTTATCTTTATAAAATGTGATAGGGTAAAGTGAACATATTTTGTTGTACTCTCATACTTTTTATTTGTAGTATTGCAGTAAAAATATAAATATTATAGTTTGTTTTTGCTAGGTGCATAGTGTATTATACAAATAGACGTGTGTCATAACTATCATATTTAGAAGTCTGGAAAACCTTATATTTTTTCTTTCCCAATATTTTCCCAAAATGGGAATTTTGCCCTTTTTTATTCCTGGAAAATAACCCATCACTAATAGATACTAGAGATAATTTCTGATTGGCCGATAGATATAGTGGAAATTGCTGACTTCCGGTTTCTCCGGAAATGATACCAACTTTGACTTTTTAAATGGATCACCCTGTGTATTTTGTTTTTCAGAATCTAAAAGTCAAAAAACATATACTGGTCTCGCCAAATTGTAATTTTTTAAACAGAAAAATATTTTTTTCAACTTATATTTTTCCCGATAGAAAACTGTGACTTGAAAAAATATGTTCTAATTGGTTCTAGCAAATAATAATAATAGTTATTTTATCAATGAAGTCAATAACAAACCCTTAATAAAAGAACAAAGTGTACTAAACAAGTTTTTTAAGAAAAATTCACTTTTTTAAATAGTACCTCCTAAGGGCCATTAAACCATTAAACAGAAAATTTAATTACTAATCTAACGATATGCATCAGAACATGAAATACGTCGTCGAATACAAATGTCTCGTATTGCCATGTCCAAGTTATCGAAATTGTGGAAAGACCGAAATATAACGACCTCAACGAAAGTGTTGGTGGTGCGAACTAGTTTTTTCGATATTAGTTTATGCTGCCGAGACATGGGTTGTTAAATCAGCGGATAGGCGACGCATCGACGTTTTCGAGATGTGGTGTTGGCGGCGTATGTTACGAATTACCTGGACGGAACACCGAACCAACGCTTCCATTCTAAACGAGTTAAACATCCGTACCCATTTATCCAGCATGGTATACAGCCGGACTCTATGTTTTTTGGACATATAGTACGACGAAGTCCGAGTAAGTTAGAGAGACTAATCATTCAAGGTAAAGTTGAAGGTAAACGACCTAGAAGACGCTCTCAAATCCGCTAGTCAGACCAAATCAAAACTTTAACTGGCACATCTTTTAACTACTGCTGCTAGATTAGCCGAATATAGAAACCAGTAGAGAGATGTTGTCAACACATGTGTTCGACCGCCGTAGAGCATGCGGTTTTATTATTTTTTACATTATTATATCCTTTTGATCACTACTTTTAATTTTTCAATTTCGACAATTAACAACCGTGTTTAGTTTTGTGGCGTACTTACAATAAAGGTTCAATAGTGCAATATAAAATTTAAATAGTTCATAATAGCGATGAAGAATCTGATTACGTGGATTTTACGCCACCTGATCTTTTAGAAGACGCAACTTTGGCAACGATGAATTTACTGCCTGATAGATCTAATAAAAAATATTGGAATGAATACACGTTATTTAAAATATGATATTCATATCTCCCTTAATGCATAAATATTTATTAGACGCGCTAAATAAATACAAAAATGCGTTCAATTTTCTGGATCTAATCGATTTTTTCATTAAAAACACTTACTTTCCATGGCACACTGGGTATGTTTGGATAATATATTAGTGAATTTTTTAAAAATCCTAATTATCTACGAAACCGTCAATATTTTTTGTATAGGAGGTGTGGAATGTAGAAGATATTCAATGAAACGCTAACGACGAGTAAGCAATAAAAAATTAAGTTACGGCCTTTCAAAATTTCGAAAAGTTACGTGTCAAAGCAAAGTCACCCAACAACACAGATAGTTTATCTCACCGCCGAATGATACTCCAAAAAGTTGTTTGGGTATAGGCGTATTCCAAAAATCAAGTGCCCTGTGATTTTCTGAATAAGTGTCTGTAAGCACAAATTTCTACAGAACCAATAGAATATCGCCAGAACGGCGAAAGAAAATTTCAAAATCTGAATTTGTAACGCTTAAAAAGGAAAAATCCAAACATATAAAATCATACAGGGGTGGGGGGGGGGGGCATTCCAAACAATCAAGTTGAATGCGGCTCTGTTAAAATGGTGTACCCTGTGTAGTACAAAAATACTTTACAAACTGAACGCTATACAACAGTTCATTTCGAAATCTTAAACGACGTAAGCGCAGTCGAGCTTTCCGGTACTATTGACTCACCCTATATGTTGGAAACCTGCAACTTTCTTATCATTAAAGAAAGGTCCTCCAGCATGGTTGTTAGCACGTTTACTTTAGTATGCAATCGTCTGTCAGTGGGTCAATTGTATTTCTTGAGACCAATTTATTGCCGATTTAGTAAAATTCCGTATTTTCACGGGCGAAAGCGCCTAGCGTGTTTGGAACACCCATGTCGAATTTAGCCGAGCGGCAGATTTCTGCTTAAATACAGTTTTCTATATCATCTGCAATTATTCCGCCGAGGGCATTACTTGTCGCTACATGGCGAGACAGTTGAGCGTCACTTCCGCTTTTTCGAAATATGTCGCAAAGGTGAAGACTGTTGAATTGGCCGATACGAAATCTCGAATCAACGCACAATGTGAACATGGCTGGAATCAATTAAGGCATTGAAGAAACTCACCGTTGCATGTAATTCTGAAAGCACATTTTTCGTGTACCATAGGCAGATTACTTTCTGCCTTCAAGTACGGGCTGAACCTGCCCCAAATAGAGAGATTCTAATATGTGGATGTTTCTATTGGCTCCGGTACCTTTCCTGTGGCCCCAAATGAGCCTGCTGTGTTTCCAGTAATTCGCTGGGAGCTACCTCATCTTCACCGTGGTGCAGAATTTGGTTCGAACCCAACGGCCTTGCGGTTTGTTATTTAATTTAGTAATTCATATAACGGCTATTTGTGTTACGATTTATAAATGCTATCGAATTATTAACGGCCTTGCCGTTTGTTATTTAATCTAGTAATTCATATACAGCTTCACCTATAAAGATAACGGCTTCACCGCTGATAATTACTTGTAATTCAGGTGTGTTACACGAACCGTCAGTTTTAATCTGAGTTAGTTCACTTATCATTAACGAGGCTCTACATGCTAATAAATTAGCTGAGCGAATGGTAAATATATGTACGTCTGTTCCATAACTATCGCTTTAATGATTAAGTTCGCTGGAGTAGGAGCCAGCAGGTTATTTAATATGCCACTACGACATGCAGATATCTGCATGTGTAAGTTCACGCGCGATATTAATTTAACACATTATAGGTGGAACTCAGTACAGCTGTCGTTTACTCAGTATTCGGGTTGTTACTAAAGTACTTGTTTTGGCCGACTTACAGTTGAAAGTGAATCAATTTAGAAATTAGCTTTACATGCTCTCAGCATAGCTGCGTTTTCGGATACATCCTGTTCAACTTTTGAATTGATTAACATTGTGATATTTACCTATGATATATTTATTATTGTGATAGTCTTGTTATTGTACGTTTTATGCCAGTAATTACAAATCAAGTTTATGCCCCCTGTTAATGATCCAGTATCTATTTTAAATATTATACTGTCGGTTTTCATTGTTTATGTTGTATTGTTACCTTGAGCGATTTTATTGGTTTGTTGCTTAAATGAACGAAGGAACATGGGCTTGAAACCTCTTAGCGCCCCTATGAGTTCGATCGTTTAGTTAGTCACCCACGTCCCTTCCTCTGAGCTAGTGCGAGTGCATGTTCCGATTTACTATCGGCAATTACAAATGTAACATTCTATCTATCTACCTTTAACTACTCACCGTACGGCCGAGCCTGCGACGCAGGTGTATTTATTTGTTTTAGCAAAAATTTCCGAAACCAAATTTTGGCAAAATATTATTATATTTTTAACTGTTCTGCATATATATACAAATAATATGGGTATGACAGTTTTTCAGTTTTAAATGAGATTGGAGAAATGAACAAATGCGAGCTGAGCTCTGCTCGGGCCCTGCCATAATACGGAGCCCAGACAATTGTTTTATTTGCTTAGGCCTAAGTTCGGCTCTGGGGATTCGCAGTGAAATTAGCTAACGTTTAATCGGAATTCTCCAATAATAATATCCCGAGTTCATGTCAAATTGCCAACATTTTTTTCAAATGCACGAAAGCGTATGCAAAACATCACATAATTTGATTTGCACAAAGAATATTCCACCGGTTATTTCATGAAAAGTTATTTTTTAACATCTATTTTTAAATTTGGAAATTTATTTTAATCATTCAAAACCAAACTGGCATGAAAACATTAACTTTTTTAATAAAAGACAGTTATTTTCACTTGAATAAACTTAAACAAGAACTAAAAGCAATTCAGATTCACTTTAATAATTTCACCGATAACAATTTAATCTTTAACTTCCTACAAACAAAAATAACTCAGAATGCAATATTGAAAACAAAGGTACATGCAAGGTTAACTAATAAAATCAATTTACTTATTAACAAAAATCTAAAAGTTTCCAGGACAGACAACCCATATAACATCAATATAGCAAACAACCAAATTATCAATAAAGTAACGATTTCTAATAATACTAATGATTTCATTTATAATATGGATGATGTAAATATTCCAAACAATGTTAAAAATATTTTAAAACTTGGTCCAAAATCTAATGTTTATAATCCGAAAAACAAACTCCCCATTGAAAATATAATATGTAACATCGAAAATGGTATCACGGATTTATCTCAAACCGACCAAAATTCTATACGTGCTAATATTTGCAACATCTTAACCATTTTAAAGAAAATAAAAACACACATCAAAATTTAACTGTTTCTCAACTACAACACAAAAACGAACTTACTAAAAACATAAAAGAAACCACTACCTTTTTGAAAATAACAACGACTTAATTATAACAACTGCTGACAAAACTCAAAAACTGTTATTATGAAAAAACTGATTACCATAACAAAATGACAGATTTGTTAAGTGATGATAACACATACAAAAAAGATTTAAAAGACCCTACGTCCATAATTCAAAATAAAAACAACAAAATAATCAAAAATTTATTAGATAACAACTATATAGACAATTTTACATACAAAAACTTAATTTCTCATAATGGTCTTCCACCTAAAATATATGGGCTACCCAAACTACATAAGGATAATATACCCTTGAGACTAATTGTTGCTTCATATATGAGCCCTACCTATAACTTATCCAAATATCTTTCAAAAATCTTAACTAATATTACATCACTTAACAAATTTAGCATAAAAGATGCATGGAAATTTAAAGAGCACATTGACAACTTAAAGCTCAAGAAAAACCACAAACTTTTCTCACTGGATGTTATTTCTTTATATACCAACATACCAATTGATCTGGCTTTAAATACTATTAAAAACAACTGGAATCGAATTAAAAAATACACAAACATTCCTCTTACTGAGTTTTTACAAGCAGTTGAATTTGTTCTCAATACTACTTATTTTACCTACAATAATACAATTTACTCCCAAACTTTTGGTTGTGCTATGGGTTCCCCTATATGCTCCACTATTGCCAATCTTGTATTGGAGGAAATAGAAACCAAAATTCTAAATCAAACAACGATTTCTCTCTTTATTTAAGATGCATAGACGATATCATAATGGCTACAGATTCAGTTAATAAACAAAAATTCTTTAACCTTTTCAACAATCTACACCCAAGATTAAAATTTACACTTGAAAACGAAAATAATAATGCCTCCATAAACTTTCTTGGCCTAACTTTAATCAGACAAACTAATGGAAATATATTAACGAATTGGTTTCGAAAAAACGTAAAGACAGATAGATATCTAAATTTTAACTCTGATACCTCAATTAAATACAAAAAAAGTGTAACTAACAGCTTGGTCGACCGAGCTATCAAACTATCTTCACAACAATTTCATAAAAAAACCTAGAAATCATTACTAACATTTTAATATTAAATGAATATCCAATTTCCTTTATTAAAAAACAAATTAAATATCGAATCAATACAATTAACAATTACAATAAATTTAATCAATCAATAGACCTACAACCAAATTGTTTGGGTAAAGAATTTAATATTTCTAGCATTACAAACAAACAAAAAATTTCCATTAACTATATTCCTAAACTTTCTGAAAATATTGAAAAAGAACTAAATAAACTCAATATCATAACAGCATTTAACAACCACAATACATTAGGTAAAAAAAAATTCACAAACTTAAAGGATAGCACTGAAAATAATATGCAATCAAATCTGGTTTATCAAATTGACTGTAATAACTGCAACTCTTTGTACATAGGACAAACAACACAGCTATTAAAACATAGAATTAATCAACATAAATACTCTGTTAAAATTAATAATTTATTCCCGTCTACTCAAAAAACTGCACTGACAGACCATGCCAATAATTCGCTACATAAATGCAAATTTAATACACCTAAGATCTTACATAAAGAGCGTAATTTAAAAAAAAACGTCTATGCTTGGAAATGATCGAAATACAAAAAAGCCCCAATGCTATAAATTATAGAACTGATATTGATAACCTCAGTTCTATATATCATAATTTGTTTAAATAACATTTTGTCTTAATTAAATTTAATATTTTACATTCATATTCATTGTTATTAAATTTAAAACTAACTGTTCAAGTAAATCAAATTTTAACTTAATACGTCTCTGCTCATGTCACCTGTATTTTCCGAATTTTCTACCTTTGCGCACGCATTGATAACGTAAACATGTGAACAACCTTGCAAGCTTCCTTTATCTGTATTAATTTGAACTCTGCCTTCATAAGAGCTCGTTTTCTGTTTCTTTTATTAATTAAACCTTAATATGGATTGCACTTAATAATGACGGTGTTTTATTAATTAAGTTTTCAACCTACACACTTTGAAAAATGTCGTGAAAGAATTAAATTAATCATGTAAGTACACATACTTGAGGAAAAAATGTATTATTCGCTAATCCTATTGTTTTTATTTCAGAATGTATTAAATATCTAATGTGTAACAATCCATAATATTACTGATGAAGCCATCAAAAAGGGAGAAACGTCTATTTGTTTAAAATTTCATATCAAACTTTAATTAAACTATATTTCACGACAATATGTCATTTGTTTGACTAATTTTCTCCTAAATTTATTCATCCAATTTAATACTGACCTTCATTCAAAACCAAATTAATTTTTTGAATTCCAGAATTGATGGAAAGCTGTCGACAATTTGCACTAGTGTAAAACTATCCATGTCATGCATATGTGATTGGCTACAATGTTTAAATTCTAGCTCTCTGATTGGTCAACAGTTTTGAGGGAAATAGTCGTTTGAATCAAAGTTAAGGCAATAATTTAGAGCAGTACCTACACCCCAATATTAAGTTTCGCCATTAAGTTGCTAAAGGTGGAGCAGATATAAGAACTAGTTATTGGTGAAAGGGGTTGTCATAGTAACAGCAAAAACGCTTTTCTCTCTTACGAGATTGCAAGTGTGGTTTCGGTGCTCATTTATAGTCATAATGGAAGTTCGTCAAGTTCCTGGCTATAGAAAAAGTTCGACATATTTTACGTGAGATACTTACCACGGTTATTTCTACCGCAAAAAGCTACTAAACCCAATGGAACCATTTATTTAACGTGTTCACAAAAAGACTGTCCAGCGAGAGCCGTATGTAATTCTGTGCAATTTGAAAAGCTCGGGAAAAACCATCAGCATCCTCCTGACTTTTTCAAATGAGAGGCACTGAACTAAATGTGAACAATTTCACATAAGCAAAATTTTTAAATTATTAATATCAAAGTTCATTAAATTTAAAGTTCATGTGTTAAAAATAAGTATTTTATAAATTTTCCCATCCACTTATCAATAATAAAACAGATAGAATCACTAAAGATTCCAAAGTTATTCAATTTGATGTTTAAATTTTTTAACTGTTTTTATTAGTTGCTCGTATAGAGGAAGTCTCGCAAACGTCCAAAAATTCCACCCCGAGAAAGTCAGAGAGGAAGTTACTGGCTCTGATACCAATCATGATGCGATTAGTGTAACTGTATAGGTACACTAGATGCGATCAGAGCCAGTAGATATAGAGTACCGCCATTCTTTGATCCGTGAAAATGCCGCTACGCCGCCATTTTGTTCCCACCAGCAATAACTGATTGAGGTATGTCTAAAATTTTACTTGAAATTGCAAGACTGTAAGTCTATGTCAAATTCGAGGTTAGGAGGTTATGTTTTGCGCCAGTTTGTGTCAAAACTGACGCAAAAACTAACCTGCTAACCTCGAATTTGAAATAGACTTACAGTCTTGCCAATTTTAAGTAAAGTTTTGGATTGCCAACAAACGTCACGTTGACGGAATTGTGTTACAAACCTCAAAGTGACGCATGTGTCAGAGGAATAAACATGGCGGACGTGGCGGTACTCAGTAGTTATATCCCTAGTGCATTCTGTATATTTGAGTATTTCTCGAGAACGCAAAGCGTTCGAGAGAAATACTCGAATTATACAGAATGCACGCGGGGAATATTACAAGACTATTCCTCGAAGAAATGTCATCCTTTGTATACCATACTATTAATTTTTAACGAGTTTTCAGTTTTCTTTCTGAAATATCTTGTGTACCTAGCTGGTTTGCTTTTCTTTCCGCAAATACTCATTATTGCACTTGTGCAAATACCCGGGTATTGCACTAGTGCAAAAATATTCGCTGTATTCGACTCTGATTGGTTCAAATTTTGAAAATTGATTGATGGGATTGGTTTAAATTATCTGAGGGGAATAGTCAAGGGTAATACCACAAGTAGTGGATATATTTTTGACAAATATTTTGCGGTTTCCATGTAAATTATTGCGTTTAAATTTCACGATACAAAATCACATTAAAAATGTCACGAGCCGAAGGCGAGTGACATTTAAATGTGATTTTGTTGAGTGAAATTTGCAATAATTTCTATAGAAATTGCAAAATATTTAAAAAAATATATCCACTTCAAGTGGTATTTGGAACGACTATTTAACGATATTAATACAAAACGGTTAACTTTATTGAAAAATAATCCAACAATTAATATAATTCATTCTCAATTAAATCCAGCGGAATACTTCCAAAACACAACATTTTAAATTTTTTAATGCAAGCTAAACTTTGTTCACATAGTTTGTTAGTGTTAAGTTTTACGTAACCTGGCGATATCACTAAGGCATAACATCGTTGCTAAGCGATATTTAGCAACAAGGCTGTTTAGTTTTTGAGTAGGTACATTGTTTTGTGAATATTTTGCATGGTGCCCAATATTCACTGATATACTGCTGTTATTGGTTGAAAAAAGCAAATGTCTGCAATATGATTGGCTTATATGTTATAGTGTTGAATAGTCTCCTATATACACTGGCTCTGTATGCGATCATGGATATATCTCTATGTATGCGATCAAGGCCGACTATATTAAATGTATGTTTTACATTTAATATAGTCGGCCTTGATGCGATCAAGTAGTGGCGCCATCTATTAGTACTATCGGAAACTACCCCCAGAAGCCGTTCAAGGTTATCCAAATCGGAACTTTAACATCAAAGGCACCGACAGTGAGTGTCTCTACTTGTTTAATTTATGTACGCTGGCATTTCTTTATGCTTTCGCGTTAATGAAGGGTAGAACTACTAAGGCGTACAGAAAACTATTGTAAATAGTTCCAGGATCGCAGCCAAAATTGATAAAGACGTATTTCGAAGCAGCACTTGTTAAATCGTTAGAACAACATTCTTTTCCATTACCGCCATTACTGCATAAAATGCTACTAATAACATTACATTATGTTATGAAACTTTTATTTTTATGCACTATGAGGCAAAATTCGGTATTGGGAATGAAAATTTTAATAAAAAATAATCCTATGGCTCTGAAAGCCGTGAAATATTTATTGTCACTGCCCTTCTTCAAGCAGCTAATTTTGAGGAGGCAATTGTTTTTACAAAGAGGTTCTTGATGAAGAATAACCTTAGAAATGACTGATACACTTCTGATGTAAATTTATGTTATTTTATATTAGTATTCAGAAATGCGGCGAAGCTTCTGTTTTGATTCGTCCAAAACGAAGCTTACGCCCATCTATGCTATTATTCTAACGTTTTTCAACAAGCGTTCCATATTTATAAGCAAAAAAGCAATTATACATTGTCAAACATCTTATTAGGAAATTCTATTTATGGAATCATTGTTTGACTAATGTTTGCCTGCTTCATCGTCATACCTTCTTTTTTTTCTATAGCTGCAAGTGTTTTAGGGAAAATATGCGAGATCAATTTTGATTATTTCTATTATGCTTCATTTTAGAACGCCTAGAATGACATTTTAAAATTTTAAGTGATATGAAACACCGTATTATCTATAACATTTATTAATCCACAGTTTTCCTTCCTTTTTAGTTATCACGAAAAACAATGGTTAAGAGGAGTCGGTGGGAATTCCGTTAGCGTCTTTAATTGCAAAATATGTAACAATAATGACGCGGAATCGTTCCATACAGCATTAGTACATCTTTTGAGGGCCTAATGTATGGGAATTTATTGTTAGGTATCAAATTATACTTTTGTGTAATATTAAAAAAATAAACTATAGTAATATGTTACTATTTATTTAAGCATATTGCATAAACTACTTTAAAATTTTCAGAGAGCTTACGCAATATTATGTGCTAACACACTGAGGAAAGGACGAGCCTTCACAGACAAAGGTGGATCGATTAATTCGTTCGACAAGCGAAGATACCGGCTGAACGACACGCGCATCCAAAATGCAACACCATCCAATTTATGGAAAATAAGGATGTTCCCAGTGTCCTGAATATGGTGTCATATGCTTCCGATGGCATAAACCACAGAGCTCTTGCAACAGATGACGAAGAACTGGACGTTGACCAGGAGCAACTACTAGCACCTCCTCCTGAATATGAAATAAATGGTAAGCTCGTTCTCATGATTTTTTTAAATTTCAAAAAGACTTGTATTTTGTTGGCTCATAAAAAAATGGGAAATAGTTAATCACATGCATGCATATCTATAACCTTGGGTCTCCATTACATCGGTGTATTTACTAACAATACCATTCGTCTTGACCTTTTGAGTCAGGCACCTTTATATTATTGGTAGTGTCTAATGATTTTTTTTATTCAGACACCCCTGTATTATTGGTAACTTATAATATTATCAGTACGACAACAGCTTATTGTTGCAAATAGTTCCCATTCATTTGTGCATATCAAATGAACGCAAATCCAAGTAATTAGACAAAAAAAATTTGTAGGTGCAGATGTGGAGTTACAGATTGATGAAGGGGAAATTGAGGAATTTCCTGACAATTTTCAGGAAGCTGACAGAACGTCACGAATTGATGATGCGCTGTGCAGCATCTGTAAGGTAACGCCTCCCACCACTCTTTTAATTCCGTGTGGACATTTTGGATCTGCGATGTGTGCAGCGAAGACATCCAGGACCGTATCAGACGGGATGAAAGGCCTGATGAAGACACTGGTGTACATGTAAATTATAAGTTATGTCCAGTTGACAGAGTCAAATTTAAGAATTTGTACGTGTAATCACAACTGAAACTATTAAGTGTGCTAGAGCAGCCAATAAGGCAATATTGCGTCATACACAATACGTCTAACTTAGTTATATGTACAAATAATATAATTTGTCAGAAAACAAAAAACAATCAATTTTTTTAATTATTTTTAGTGCATCTAGAATTATAAGGTAGATGTCCTAATAGGTGGTAGTGTCCCAGTGCATGATAAGAATTTAATATAAACTTTTAAATAAAGTAAATGAAGCACCTAAAATGTTATTCCCAGAGCCAGTGTATATAGGTACCGCCATCCGTTGATCCGTGAAAATTCCGCCATGTTTACTCCCATATTACAGGGTGATCAGCAATAACTGATTGAATTAGCAATCCTAAATTTTACTTGCAATTGGCAAGACTGTAAATAGATGTCAAATTCGAGGTTAGCAGGTTATGTTTTGCATCAGTCTATGTAAAAACTGACGGAAACCTAACCTGCTAACCTCAAATTTGACATAGACTTACAGTTTTGCCAATTTTAAGTAAAGTTTTGGATTGCCAACTTATCAGTTATTGCTGATCACCCGTCCTTGTCATCCATTGCGATTGAAATGCCATGTTTTTGTGCAGCAAATTGCAGCAAACGCTCCGAAAATGGTGTAATACTATTTTTACTAACTCAAGGGATTAAAAACAACGAAGGAAGGAGGCAATGCATATGAAATATTTCCAGAGAAGATATTCCAGAACAAGGTTACGGTTGTTAGGTTACTTTTTAATCAGTTTTTTTGCTGTGGTTTTGAATGTACAGAAAGTAAATCTCACTTTAAATATCGTTATTGAAAGTATAATCTATTCACTATAGTCCCGGATTGTCAAAAATGACGTTTTATGGTAGCACTGTTGAATTTCTATTGTTTTTTTGTTACTACTGGTGGGACAACGCAAAAGCGTAATTTTTAAAGTTTGCGCTATTGTTACCCGGCAACTTTTATTTATTTTTGCTTAAGTCAGTTCCAAATAAAAAATATGTTGATTTAACCATAACCTATAATTTATAGTTTTGACATTAATAATTTAATTAATTGTTTCTAGTTACCCATAGCTTGACTTAAAAGTATTAACCATGATATAAAGAATTGTTTTTAATTGGATTTTGACAGTGACAATCCGCGACTATACTGAATAGGGTTTACTAAACACTGCAACAGTATTAATAGTATAGTATGTCGCCACTTCGAAAACACTAAAACTACGTCACTACATCAGACCACAGTAATTTTCTTTTAAGTGTCAAATGAACTAATTTAGAAATTTCAGATGATTTTGCTAGGTTAGGTCTTGCGTTTTAAACATAAAAGGCTACAAAAAGTTTATTTCGGACAAATATTGATCATTAACATTGATACTTGGGTAATAAAATAATATTACGCTCCCTCTTCTACATATATATTTTAAAACATTATATTTTCTTTCCAAATATAATTCGTAGTAAGCCTAATAACCTATAATTTTTTAAGAATATCATTTCGTTATAATCCCAATGCATGAAAATACAACTCATCCTTTCATCAAAAAATCATCGATAATAGGCATACTACTTATTATATTACCGCTAAAAATACTCATGTTACACTTCAAAAAGGTTTTCGATCGCCTGGAATTAACGTTTGGGCTGCTATTTGGTCTGCAAGAACTATTGGTCCCTTTTTTCTGCAATAAAATATTACCGGCGATGTTTATCTTAATATGCTTCACGAAAGAATAATGCCGTCTATTTTAGAACACTCCCCCAGATATAATTTTCCAACAAGACGGCGCCCCAACTCATTACGCTATAGCAGTCCGATAATTTGTAGATGAACACTTTCATCAATCTTAGATTGGGCGAATGGGGCCGATTGAGTGGCATGCAAGATCATGTGACTGAACACTCATGGACTTCAGTGTATGGGGAATTGTTCGAGATTTGGTTTATGCCGACAACGTTAAGGAAAACATTGAGACCTTGAAGGTCTTAATTGAAGCAACATTCGAATCTTTCACTCCTGAAATTTGTAGAAACTCACAAGAACAACTGATATCGCACATGAATAGACATGTACCCCAAACCTACATACCAGGCCAATACCATTTGTACTACAATAATGAGTCGTCATCTACTGCTACTTCCGCCCATTCTCCATTGCCTTCTCCAACATCATCATCAAATTCAGATGTCCCGGGTCCCGGGTGGTTTAACTTGAACAAGCGTCCACGTTCGATCAGTAGAGTTAAACAACGCTCTTTTTGGTCAGAACTTGGATGGGAGTTCCACGGCTGCTTCTACCTGTGCCTCGTGGTACGGCTACCACGGAAAAGAAGCGACATTTATCTGGAAATTAAAGGAAATGCGTCTCTGAAAAGCTTAGAGGAGGAATGAGTTCCAGCAGATGGAGAAAAGAAGAGGCTTACAGCTTGATGGATACATTCGATGCGGAACCCAGCCAACTGTATGGGGGTGATGTGCTACGACACGCCAAAGCGGAAGAAAGAGCAAAAGAGAGACTGGATAAAGATCCAATTCTGTCAATACTACAAGCGAAGTATTTGTCGGAGTTTTCGAACTCAGTTCACGATATAGGCTTGGACAAATTTTTTGTCCATTACTGGACGTGTTCGCAGTTACGCGTGTATCAAACTGTGAACAAATTTCCCGCCACAAAGCTCTGCATCGACGCAACAGGCAGCATTGTGAGTAAACTTAGAAAACGAAACAAAGAGTTATCAGGACACATCTTCCTATATCAAGGCGTTGTATCATTTCGTAAAAATGGTACAAGTTTGCCTGTACAAATGCCGGTTGTACAGATGCTATCTGAGAGACACTGCAGCAATGCCATTTCTTACTGGCTATCGGAGTGGCTTCGAAGTGGCGCACCAGCACCGAAGGAAGTCATCAGTGATTTTTCACTCGCGCTGTTGAACGTTGCAGTGAATTCTTTCACCAAATACAAGAACGTCAAACAGTATGTTAATGCTTGTTTCCAAATATTACGCAATAGTCAACATACAAGCCTTCCCTCCAGCTTTATTCGGGTAGACGTGGCCCACTTTGTCAAGATTGTTTGCGGATGGTCATGTCTTCGAGGAAAAGGTAGCAGGATTCGGGAGTTCTACATAAGATCCATTTCTGTACCGATCCAAAGCCAGTCTTTTAACGAAATCCGTAGCATACTTTTCGCACTTCTCGTAGTGTGTCAGAGCGAGAGTGAAGGGGTTTCGCAATCTACAGGTGAGAAAACAGAGTGCGAGCTTCAGAATTTTCTGTTGAAGGGGAGGATCTCTTCAGTTCAGGTCGACTGTGCAACATGCGAAGACAGTAATACTACTGAACAGGAGGAGAATGAAAAGTCAGGGTCTACGTCAAATAAAACCTCGTGGATTACAGAGCCCCTGGAGAGAAGCAAGAAAATGGTCGAAGTTGATGATGGAGATAGGGACAATCTTCACTTTTTACCAGAAGTAGTAAAACCATTAGTAGACATCTGTGAAACGATTCCTTTGTGGTCAGCTGTCATGTTGCCTTATTTGAAGTATGGTAATATTACTGCATCTAGTGCACCCGTCGAAGGAGAGTTCAACGAACTGAAATCTAGAATTCTCAAGAAGGAGGAAAGGCCATATCGCGTGGACGAGTTCATTGCGACCCATATGGGAATCCTAGAGGGTGGAACGCGCATTGCAGCCGCTAAAACTCCAATTTGCTCTTATGCAATGGACAACGAAATTGGTCCTCAACAAAACCAAAACCTGCCTGCTTCAGGCCATTTGCAAGGTAATAGTAACAGTCATCTATCAAGTCCGACAGAATTTATATTTCAAGAAAATCAGCTTAAAGATGAGCAGGTAAATATAACAGATCAAGACAAGGCCCCTACTTCCGACCAAACTGTTGAAAACTGGAGAGGAGAAGATGCACTTACCAGCAAAAGACGACGCTCTCGTTACTTAATTCCAAATCCAAACTTCAATTCAATTGAAGAAACTGCACGAGTAAGTACTATACGAATTGGATTCTTAAGAAATGGCAACTGCAGTCAGCGCTGAAGGCATTGAAAATTGGAAATCGACAAGTATCAGTGACAAACACGTGTCCTTTTGATTCGCTTGTTCAGGCGTTTTCTGCAACTTACTGCGATGTTGACAAATTCAAGAATATTGTCGAAAACAACCCCGATGTGAATCTATTTGCACTAGCTAAATTGCTGGCAACCAAAGGTGCAAACAAATCTGCATACCATCAAAGAGCAAACATACTTTCTCCCCTCTTTGAAAATACCTCCACCGTCGAAATGGGAATCTTAACCAAATTAGACTGCCGTACAAATGTGGCGGCAATGGCAACGCACGCCCTAAAGAATGTCTTCTCATATTCAGAGACAAGGACTTGTTCCTCGACTAAATGCCCAAAGCCTGCAATCGAGAGAAAATTTATTTTCTGGGGAGTAGGAAGTAGTTGCTTCGACTCTGGCTGCAGAGATTTGCAAAGCTGGCTGGATGAGAGAATCGCCTTTCGAGACAATGTATGCCACGAGAAAACATCTCGCACAAGGAACGATAGTGTCACGACATGTGAAGGACGAATTTCGTACAAATACGAGGCAAATGACTATTTATTAACGACTACGACGGTGGAATTCATCAAAGCGAGATTCAACTGCAAGAGCTTCCGAACAGAATCGCCGTTGTAGAAAAGCAAATGTTTCTCCGAGCAGTGGTGGTGTTCATTCCCCCATTTTCGGAAAACGGACTCGGGCATTACGTTTGCTACTGCAAGAGATTAAACAGTTGGGAAAAGTATGATGGTTACGCCGACAAAGTACTCTATTCAAGGGCCACAACAAAAATTATACCTCATATGTCAGATTAATTTCAGAACTTTTTTCTGTACTAGTTTGTTTCTATTGTGTTACCTTTATTTCTGATTAAGTTTAAGTCCAGAAAATGTATTGAATAATTTTTATCCTCTCTTTCTATTGTGAATTTTAATCTTGGGTGTATGCTATTAAAAATGTTATCAATGTCAGTTATATTATGATCAAGAATGTTTTACACTATATTTATTTGTGTTTGTAATTTGTGTTAAAATGTTTGATATATATTTTGAAAGATTGTAGAGAGGGCTCATATATGATGCAATTATTGGACGCAATGGGATTTCCTTTTTATGAAATTAGGTAGGCCATCAATTTTGGGTGACAACCCATTTTGGCTAATTAGATTTTTATAAGTACAATTATCAATATAATTGTTATTCAACCAATGCTTTATTTTATTATTTGAATTTTGTTAAATTTCTGTGAGATATTTTTTTCTTTAGTATATGTTTCACCATCATTCAATAAATCTAACATTTGTTTATTATAATCGTCCTTATTAATTATGACTGTTATTTGAGTTTTATCAGCATTTATAATTAAGATTTTTTTCTTTATTGGAGTTTACCAAATGTTTGTAGTTATTTTAATTTTTTTATTAAAATCATTACTTAGTTTTTGTTCATTAATATTTAAAGGTGTTTCTTTATTATTATGTTTCTGTTTATAATTAGTTAAAAGATTACTGATTAAAGTTCTTATATTATTTGTATCAATTTCATTTATTTTAGATATTCCATATTCAATGATAGTACTTAATAATTTTTTCATTAGGTATTTTTAATTTAGGGTCACAAATATTAAATTATTGACCTAATTCTAATATTTCTTGAACATTTTGTGGTATTTGAATGTCGCTTAAGTTTTTTATCCAGCTTTTATTAGGTTTATTGATTTGATTTGAAATATTAAAATTAGGCGTATTTTCTTGTATTTGTTTAATTTTTAAAATTTCATTTTTTTGTTATGTTTAAGTACTGTTTTATATGTTAATTTTTTAATTAGATTTGTCAATTAATAAGAATTTTATCTTGTGTATATGATTTTTCAATAAAATATTTAGTATTTCTGATTTTTAGTTTTAAATAATTTAAATAGCAATATGAGTCATTAATTATAAGTGATAGGTTCCTTTTTACATGTTACGATATAATATTGTAAAATTTTTTTAAATTGTTTTTATTTTCAAATTTGATGTTATTATAATTACTCTGTAAGAATTTAGGTTAATGATGATTTTTTGCATTTATTGAAGAATTTCAAACGTTCACTCATCCTTACAATTTTGAAACTATATTTCTTAAGTATTACTAAAATTATATTATACTAGCTGACCCTATATTATACTAGCTGACCCGGCAAACGTTGTTTTGGATTATGACATAATGGGGAAACCCCTTCAAACCATTAAGCACAGAATCATAAAAGTCGTACAGTGTATAGAAAAACATAATTTCGATATTTTCCAATTTTCCGGCTTTCCCTTTGGATTTTTCCGAATTTTCTTTTTTGCTAAATTACCTCGGGAGTAAGGCGTTCAAAAAAAAACATCCAAATCGGTCAATCGTTCTCGAGTTTTTGAATTACTAGCAGGGCGATTGATTTTTATTATGTATAGATAACTTACTATTTTCTTTATTTTTATGTTCACAGGATAAATAATTACCAATAATTGTATACAGTAATGTAATGAATAAAAACTAATACGTAATCTCAATTGTAACTGTACCGTAAAAATTTTCCCCAAATATGTTATTCCGTGATTTTTTCCATCAAACGTATCTACATTTTGAAAGTTTTTCAAATAGCTTACATTATATACAGGGTGTCCCTTTTTCGAATTTAACCATGGGGATCTCATTTATCTTAAGAGGTATGAAATAATTTAAATTAGGGCAAAGTTGCACATTACAACTACTAACTAATGGAGTTAAAATTCCAACATGTTCCGGATGCCATTATTCTGATCGCGCCAAAGTAAAATTCCAAAAGCACTAATTATTACAATAATAATGGAGTTGAAATTCGAAAATGGTGCAGATGCCGTGAATCTGCCGCGCCAACGTAAAATTCCAAAAACTCCTAAAATATAGGTGTGCTAATTACGGGACCCAGTGTGCTAATATGATCCAATTAAGCACTAATTATTACAATAATAGCGGAGTTGAAATTCGAAAATGGTCCAGATGTCGTGAATCTGTCCGCGCCAACGTAAAATTCCAAAAACTCATAAAACATAGGTGTGCTAATTACGGGACCCAGTGTGCTAATATGATCCAATTAAGCACTAATTATTACAATAATAGTGGAGTTGAAATTCGACAATGGTCCGGCCAACATCATGGACATTCCTTGTTACTGTAGATATGGCAGATAAATTGACATTCCTCTCCATGAGAAATTGGATGTGCTACATGAACAAGCCATCCCAGCTTGGTGAGTGAAGCCATTGGACTACCCTGTAGACCCTCGCGAAGTTCGCTTGACTCAATGAGGTGCGATTGGTCTTGTCCTATCAAGAGCTTGGGCTTTCCTCCCTTTACGGCTTCCAGATCCAAAACTTGTAAATGATGTCCAATGTACCAGTAGGCAACTCAAAATTTGAGACTGTCCTTACATTTGAAATAACAAACAATTCTGTCATTCCAGCACCTCGCACCTTTACTTTTACGTTGCGTGAATCGTAGCCCACCTTCCTTGAATCGTCATACCACTTGATTCTCAGAGGACGAATATGACCAGAAAGTTCAAGCTCTGCTGCTAGACCACCATCCATCAATGTTGCAGTTCAGCCTTGGTCGAACATAGCAAATGTTGAGACTTCACATTTAGGTCCTTTTAACACAACAAGAAGCACCTTAAGGAGAATTTGAGTTGACTCTGCCTGAATCTGAGAAACCAAGTCAATACTTTCAGTCAATGTGACTGTCTCAGCTGAATATTCAGTCGAAGATTTAGGAACGCTCTGCGGTGATAATTGCTGTTGAGTGCAGAAGAGGATTGTGGTTCTTCTTACAGACATCGACACCACACTCTTTCTTCTTCTTTTATTGAGATGAATGGTGCATTCCTTTTAAGCATCCAAAGCACAACTTCTGCTCTCGCACCAATGTCCACGTCCACCTGTCGTCTATTGACTTCGATTGAAACTTGCAGCAGACTTCGATGGAATGGGACTTTTCAGCACAAGCACAATTGACTTCCTTTAGCTCTTTGTCGTTGCGTTTGACTTCTGACTTTCCCTTTCTATCATCAGTGGAAAAGTTCATTTTTGTCACAAACGAAGCAGCTCGAGCCTATCCTTCAATCCAATTGGAAAAGTCTTTGATGGTAGCTATGGTTTGATATTTCTTGGCTACCTTCTTTCCCCAAGTCATCCTCAAAATGGCAGGAAGTTTCTTGGTCAATTTTCTACGGTTGGGAGCAGATTCCGGATTACAATTGAGAAGCCAACAATAGACTCACGCTTGTCCATGGAAGGAGATGTCGCCTTTCGAGCTCTCTGTATTATAGTTTCAATTATACGCTCCGGTCTGCATTATTTCTCTTCCAAGACGGTTATTGCCACCTCAACGTTGCCAGGAAGAACAAGCATCGACTTGAGGTAGTCTTTATCTGCTCCTTTTAAGCATTTTTGAAGACGGCAGAGGTTCTCATCCTCAGAGAAACCACATACTCTTGTTGAACATCGGAACTGAGTGATTAATCCGGGCCACTCTTCTGGATCACCAGAAATGTTAGGTAAGACTTTACCCAATAACTGCCTTGCCATCATCCTCGTTGTCTGTTCTTCCGTTCTTGCCTCGGCTGGAGGTGCTGCAACGGTCTGAACTGCTATAACAACAGCTTGCGCCAATTGTCTGACTGCAGGATCAGATTGAGGAACGGGAAACGGTGATCTTCGGCCTTGAGCCACTGAGCCACTCTGGTGACTTGGTGCTGGTGACTCTAACGTTAAGCCTTGTAGACCATCACCAACATTTGACAAAGAGTGGTTAGATCTTCTGCTTCCTCCTTCTTCATCTTCACGTATTTGAAACTCTTCCTTGAGTTCCTCTTCTCTGATGGACAGCTTGAGTTGAAGGAGTTCTTTTGCTTTCGCCTTTTTTCGTTCCTCAGCATCAAGAACGGCCATCCCCTCAGCAACTTCTAGCTTTTCTTTAAGCAGAGCAACTCGACTGACCTTTGACATCTGACCAATTGACTCCGCGGATGACCCAATGTTGAACATCTGGTCTTGAGCTGCCTTTCCTTCTTTGAAAGTAGGTTGGGTGGCTTGTCCTGCCGTCTGTTCCCAGTCCCCGTACCTCTGTGGAGGAATCCCAGCGTTTGACCTTTCAGTCCGTCGCAACCTGTCACCAGACTCTTATCCTGCTTCACTAATAGTCCAAATCTCTAACATTACTGAAAATGAAATAAAACATGCTGTTAAAAAATTTAAAAACTCGAAATCCATTGGTCCTGATAACATTCCCATATACGTACTGAAAGGATGTTTGGAATTTTCCATTGCTCCTTTATGTAAATTATTTAATTTATGTTTAAAAACCGGTTCATTTCCGGAGCAATAGAAAATCTCCAAAATTTTCCCCATACATAAATCTGGAAAAAAAATCGTATTGAAAATTACCGTCCCATATCAATTCTATCTGTTTTTGCAAAAGTATTTGAATCTATTATACATGATAATATTTATAATCAAATTTCAGGACAGTTATCATTGGACCAGCATGGTTTCATGAAAAATCGTTCTACATGTACTAATTTGGCAATATTTACACAATTTGTGTCGGAGGCCTTAGAAAATAAGAATCAAGTTGATGTAATATATACGGATTTTTCTAAAGCCTTCGATAAAGTTGATCATTACATTTTATTATTAAAATTAGAGTCGTTTGTGTTTCATGTTAATATTATTAAATTGATTGATTTATATTTGAGTGATCGTCAGATGTATGTTTATTTTAATAACAGTGTTTCTACACAATTTTGTGCTACATCAGGAGGTTCAGTGTTGGGTCCATTATTGTTCCTTATATTTATTAATGATATAACCGAATGTATAAAACACTCCGAATTTCTGCTATATGCAGATGATCTTAAATTATTTAAATGTGTCGAAACTAATGAGTCATGTAAAGAACTGCAGAGGGATGTAGATTTAATTCATAACTGGTCCATTACAATTACATTGAAAATTTACTGACATTATCAAACTGTTATTCGCTTGACGTTAGACGGAACTATAATATTCTCTTATTCTTATTTAAAATCATAAATGGTATAGTTTTTTGTCCAACATTACTTTCACATTTAAATCTGCATGGTCCTAACATAATAACTCGTCAAACGGAATCATTTTTCTATAGAAACCCCAGAACCACTTGTCAATTGAAATCTCCAGTTGTTGCAATGTGTCAATCTTATAATTCACTTTCTATAGATCTGGACATATTTCACTTCAATGTAAATCAGTTTAAAACTTTACTGTGGAAATGTCTTGCACCACAGAGCCATTAATTTAATCTTAAGAATGTACTCGTAATCCATGAATTCATTTTATTCATCTAACCTATTAATTTAATTTACTTGTACTACTTGTAGTCAATTGATTTTTTTTTGTATTAATGTCTTTGCTATACTTTTCTTTGTTCTGTAATTGGGCTTTAGCCTGTTGAATGAAGTATTGTTTATTATTATTATTATTAAATCAAAAGTCAACCGCTGTCACTCCCACTTCACACAGTCAAACAATGTCACTGTATATCCACGAACTGTTCTTCGGCTCGAATGGACCAATATCCTCACGGTCTGACTATTTAGGCCTATGATTCAGAAGGGCCAGCACAATCAATGTGCAACTTTTATTTATTTTAGAAATTACAATATTTTTTATATCAAAACCAATAACAAATATTTTCGGAAGTAATACTATAAGTACTTCGGTATTATCGTGTTACATGTCGATAACTTGTTGCACAATAATAAAATAGTGTCAGTTTGACAGGTTAAACAGTCCAACCGCGTCAGCGTGTCAAATTGACGCGATTTAGCTATTGTGCAGGAAGTTTGAGACGTATAACATGTTCGAAGTACGCATTGTATTCGATTTGATTATATTTTGAGTAAATTTCAGTATTAGGAACAAATAAATATTTTATTGGCAGCTCGATTTGTTTGTATTAACCTAGCTGAAAGTCATCTCCATGAAAACAACATCAAGTTGACAAAAGTTATGTATTGCGTTGCCTAGTGAAGTTACTCTAATATAATCGATTTTGTATAATCAGTTATAATATCACAAGAGCATCGAAAATAATCGATTATTTTCCGAGTAACGAAACGTAAGGATTACGTCGAGTTACGAGTGAAAGATAATCATTATTTTCGATTGCTCGAGTGGTATTCGTTACGATATAATGAATAGACCGATAATAATAAATTATTTTATTTCTTAGGTTGGCACTGTTTGTGTTAGTGGCACTGTTTATGTTGGTGGCACTGTAAGTCTATGTCAAATTCGACGTTATCAGGTTAGGTTTTGCGTCAGTTTGTGTCAAAACTGACGCCAAACCTAACCTGCTAACCTCGAATTTGCAATAAACAGTTATTACATCATGGCTCTAGATTATTATTATCCATTATTTTTGCTTTGTGGGAACCACCAAAACACCGAAATGATTATACCACGTCGTCAAGGGTATATCCGTTTATCTATACCTTGTAACTAAGTAAAATTCTCAATTACTATTGGCCGAATTTATAATGAGTTGTGTAATCGAAATTATACAAGATAACTTAACTAAATCCAGCCTTCTGATTGGTTGTGATCGTTACGAAAAAAACAATCTATCTAATAACAACGCTACCATAGCTACCAATATGAAGAAGCACTCTTTTATAAATTTACAATTTCTCTTGCTCGGAGGGCACACATAAGTATACACATTATTATTGTTCGTACAAATCTCATAAAATTATTTGATAGACAAGTAATTACAAATTGTTTCCAATAAAACCTTCAATATATTCCATTCAAAATAACATTTATTTTCAATCATCTTGTACAGCCTCTGCTACTAGCAACATTACTTTAGATTTTGTAACTAGTTTTTTTTAGTGGACCCAATTTCTTTCAATGATAAAGTCACAGAGTGACCAAATGAGTGATCTTCGTCACTTAATATTGGGATAGTTTCAGAAGGTAAATCTTCTAACAAGAAACTGTTAATCTTCTGAAGCACCCTAGAAATAGTAGTTCCCAAATTTTCAGTCGCTTTTAACTTTAGTTTTTTTTAAACGTTTTCCGTCCTTTGGATTTTTTCCTGCTGTTGTACCAAGGTTTCAGTTGATAGTTCCTCTTTTGTTGTGTTGTATTATTCTTCTTCGTGCATTGTCTCTTCCTCTTCGTACGTGGATGAGATCTCACTTGTCCTTTCTGCAGTTGAGTGTGATGGAGAACCATGTGCAACAATTTCCGTAAAGGAATCTGTGTTTTGCCGCTACCGCTGCCACTGCAGCTTGTAATTTTTTGGGTATTATTACCAATAGTTCTGAAATCATATTACACAAAATTAACTACCTATATAAACATTTTCGATATAATGAACTTACTTTCGGGGGACCACCACATTGTCTAAAAAGCCGCACTGCTCATAATAAGGCCATGGGATGGTGTACGCTTCGGACCCAGTAAGAATGTTGTATACGGTCCTCCTTTCCTTGGCATAACTATGCCTCAGGTTTGTCCAAAGTTGTTGGCACTGCAATATTAGTAAGTGCATTTGATTAAAATAAATATAAAATTAGGTAGCATATTTGTAGAAAAAAAAATTATTACGAAAGAAAGACAATCTCAATCGAAAACTACAAAGATGTGCGAATGCTTTTATTTAAAAAAATATTACAATAGATTCACACACTACTATGTCTTCAAATACCAAAACTAAATTTGTTTAACATATTTGAATATATGAACCATTATACAACAAGAAGTATTCTATATAAAATGCAATTACTTGAACAGTCCATAACTTTTGCAATGGTTTTGAATGCATTCTCCACCACCAGCTTGTTTTTATGTTTTTTATCGTGCAACACTTGGAATTTCTCTGCCAACTCTATTAATTGTCCATAATTGAAACCCAAAAATTAATAAAGGAAAATTATTCACAGAAAATATTTCCAAAAATAACAATTTTTTAAAAATTACAACTGATTTAGAAAAAATATTAACACACAAGAATTTTAACAAAATATAATTGAAAAAATACTAATTAGAAACACCGAGAACCACGAATTTTCAAATCATTTTCGCTCGATACAGCTCAAAGCAGCTCAGACAAGAATGAACCGAAATGATGGAGGCTCATTTACAAAAAGGGGTTGTTAAACGGCATATAAGTGTATATGTGTGTAATTTCGAATAACTATCTGGCTGGTTCGATATGAATTTATTCGAACAATGGTTTTTTAAATTGTTGTTGCCCCATATAAAGGAAAGACAAGAGCCACGAAAAACGACAGTTGTAGTCGGTGATAATTTGGCCAGTCATTTCTCGCCCAAAGTGATCAAAGCAGCCAAAGAGGACAATATCTACATGTGCCCATTCTCAGCAAATGCAACCCACCTCATGCAGCCCTTAGATGTGGCTGTATTTACACCAGTTAAAAGAAAGTGGCGAGAGATCTTGGAGAAATGGAGAAAGGAAAGCAGATACTCCAGAACACTTCCTAAAGAATACTTTCTCTCTCTGTTACCACCCTTTGGAACAAGATCGGAGAAACTGTGGGAGCAAACTTGAGGTCCGGCTTCAGAACAACGGGATTGCATCCCATGGATATAAATGAAGTGTTGAAAAAAATTCCTGAAGGTTTACCTGAAAATGCTGCCGAAACTTCGAGAGTTCTTGACAGCAGTTTGGTTGAATTATTGCAAGAAATAAGAGGGAACAAGCACAGAACAGAAGAAAAGAAAGAGAGGCAAGAAGTTTCAACCTGGAAAAGAGATGACGGTTGCAGAAAAAGTTTCTGTCCCGCGTGAACAAGCCCAGAAAGATGATGACGAGAATGACGATACTCAACCCAATTCACCTGAAGTGTTGAGTGACACCAATGAAAATTGCTTTAACACCAATGAAGATTGCTTCGACATCAATGCAGATTGCTTCAATGAACCAGACCCAATTACAGAATCATCTGGAATTTCATCAAACATAGCATCATCAAACAAGAAACGTTCTACTGAGATTAAGAAGTCAGTAAAGTCACGGCCACTTAACATTACCAAAGCAAGCTTGAGAGGCAAAAAGGACGGAGACACGAAGTGTGGAATTGGCTTGATGAAATTCAAAAGCTACCGAGGTCGGGATGAATGGATAGAATACCTCAGATGTAACAAGTGGATTTGTGGAATCTGCAATGAAGGCAACAAAGACCCGTATTTTGTCTGTGCAGTGTGTGATGACTCGGATAACGACGATGATGTTCCTGATGTATTCGAAGATGTTGATGACAGTGACGAAGATGAAACTTTCCTTCCTGAAAATGAAGCTAAGAAAGGCAGCAGAATCAGAAGATTGAAATTATAATAGATTTTTATTAGTTTGTTATCGTGAGCAGAAGTGCCAAATTTCTTTTTAGTAGGTACCTAGCTTTCACCAAAAACTTAGACTGTAAGCTTAAGAAGTTAGAATATTTTTGTTATTAATTTTTGTTTTTCTTACAACAATATGCCCATTACGTGCCTTGATAAAAATGTTACTCTTGATAAAATGAAATATTTTGATGTATTTTGAATATAAAAATTTGAAAAAAAACCTAATCATGTATTTTTTTATTCTGCATCTAATAGCTAATACTTTGACATAAAGTAGCTTTATCAGGAGAAATAAATCAAAATTAGAGTGGGTGTCAAAGTAGCCCCAAACACTAGGTAACTTTGACACCTTGAAATTTTTTGAAACAATTCAAGTTACAATAACTTGGGCTATGCCAATTGATTGAGCCAGTTATATTTGTTATGATGGCGTTTATTTGAAGCTTCTATGTTAATAAATAATGCCGGAATGTTGAAAGATGTCCGAAAAACGTGTCAAAGTTGACGGTAGCATTAGAATTAACAACACGTGATTCACAATTATTCCTCGTACGTTCTACTATCCGTTTATGATGTTCTGCATCCATTTGTAGGTAGGGACGTATTGAATGCGCATTACTATGCCCTGTAACTTTTATTAGTTGTTCTTCATTAAGGCCAAGTCCTAAGGTCAGAATTGCCATGCACACTCGATAAAATGGCGATACCAGTATCAAATTTGTGAAAGTGTAGCAAGAGCTGGCCATTAGAAGAACGGCCAGATACGAATAACCATCTGTTCTTGTCTTGCTCGCATTGATCGAGTGAGATAGAAGACGGCACGGGTTGCGTTCATTTTATTTTGGCTGCAGGTTGCACGCTTGGCAACGTCGGTGTACCACCCTGCAGTATACCATTACAATAAGTCTGCGAATACAGTGGTTATTATTTGTCAAAGAAGTTCAGTCCGTTCAGTCTTCTAAGTTATAGCACGTATTCAGTGGTGATTACTAGTTTGTCATCGTGATAAATACTGTACGGTGTGAAATATGGGTTCTGCAAAGAGGCCCAAGAAACCACTAAAACGCAACAAGCGTTCGAGGGGTGCTAGAAAAGTGCATTCAACCAGAACAGTCGCAAAGAAACAATCACGGTAAGTTACATTTTTTAAGTAGTAATATTAACATTCTATTTTTAACAATATAAAACGTGAAGATCCAACATTCAGGCAATAATAGAAGTGAAACACGCTTATTCACTTGCTTCAGTGAATATCACCAATGATATGATGATTAGTGGTGATGAGGAAATTGATAACTCAAAATTGGTTACTCAAGAAAAATATGAGAGGTTAAGTCTATTTTTTTTATGAATGCAGAAGTTCATGTTTCAGCAGTACACATTAATTTTTTACAGCATCATGGTTGACAATGACGGTTGACATTGAATAATCTGCGAGTCTGTCAGTTATCAGTTTGTGACCTAAACCTTTTAAGCTTTATCTGAAATTTATCTGAATTACCTATTTCAAATCTGTGTGTTTGAACAGTGGCAAATACAAATGGAATCGCCGTTCATGTCACCTGCCCAGGCGAGGATGTTGATGTTATCGAAATGGCGGCCAGGCATGAGACCGCGTTTAACTTGTTTAGAAACCAATGCCCCTTAGGGGCATATGTAGCGGAAGTTACAGCTATACGAGGCAAAGGCAGAAGAAAATGCGCTTGGCGTGTGAGATACATTCGAAATATGGCTCCCGAATATCAAAACATTGATTCTGAACAGCTAGCTGTAGACATAATATGCATCCTAACAACACTCAGATAATAGATAAAACAATGAAGCAGTTGATTATCCAGAACTGGGCAATCAGGAAGAATCTGAGACGTAAGTCAATATTATTATTTATGAATGAATAAATCTCCTGTATGTATGTCTCAGCAGTACACATATATTTTTTTACAGCATCATGGTTGACAATGAAGCAGTTGATTATCCAGAACTGGGGAATTAGGAAGAATCTGAGAAGTAAGTCAATATTATTATTTATGAATGAATACATCTTCTGTATGCATGTCTCAGCAGTACACATATATTTTTTACAGCATCATGGTTGACAATGAAGCAGTTGATTATCCAGAACTGGGAAACCAGGAAGAATCTGAGACGTAAGTCAATATTATTATTTATGAATGAATAAATCTTCTGTATGCATGCCTCAGCAGTACACATGTTTTTTTAAAGCATCATGGCTGATGATGAAACAGTCCATAATGCAGAATTGAAGGCTCAGAAAGAATATGAGAGGTAAAAGTTAACATTATTATTTATATATGAATAAATCTTTTGAATGCATAAGTACATGTCTCAACAATACACATTATTTTATTCACAGTATCATGGCTCATGAACTAAACATTAAAGTTGTGGAGAAGACAATGCCGTCGGCAAAAGGGTAGTCAACCTAGAGTATGTGCTTGACTGGGCTTTAGAATTGCAAATTCAGCACTCCAGAATATGCACTTGTGGAAAGCTATATTTGTGGAAAGAAACCACACATGGGTTAGTGTCGAAATTATTTTTCAATTGCACAATATGCAATAGAATAATTTAAAAATGCACACGTGATAGTACTACAGTACACAATTCGCCACGAGATTGTGAGAAAGAATACTCCGTAAATATTGGATCAGTATGGGGAGCATTATCAACAGGTGGTTGTCACAGCCACTTAGAACAACTCTGCACTTTGATGGATATCCCTGCAATGAATTACATTTTTCTAATTAATGACGATTTTTTTTAACCAAATGTGCTATATTTAGTATGTAGCCAAAACTATTTATTAAAAATTGTTACACAAATAATTATATATGTGATTTAATTAATTCTGTATCTATGATAGTTTTGAGACCCTTATAGTAAGCACTTACAAATGTGTGAATAACCATTCCAAAATTGATTTGTAGATTTGTAACAGTTTAGACAGATGAAAATGTGTAATTGAAAAGTTGGCTTGGCTTGGTAAATGCTTAGTCATTATTGAATTTTTTGCAGAACCAAATCATTCATTTATGATTAATTTATAGTGATTATCTTTTTGTAAAGTTTCTTCCCTGTTCATGTACAATTTTGTTTTCTTTTCAGTCATGTCATGAACATCTTGTGGAAGAATTCATTGCAGCTGGTAAAGAAGAGGTCAGAATTGCTAGGGAAGCTGGAAACGTTGACTCTGACGGAATACCATTCATAACAGTTTACCTAGATGGCGGATGGAGTGAAAGGAGCTACGGACATAGCTATGATGCCGCTTCTGGCAATGTGAGCAGTTAGTACATTAGTGAGAAATGTGCTATAATGTATTTTTCTTTTAAGCCATCATCATAGGGAAGGCCACAAAGAAAGCGTTATTCATGGGGGTCAGAAATAAATTCTGCTATATTTGTGCAACAGCGCACAATAAGAGAAAAAATCCCCTAGAGCATAGGTGCTTTAAAAATTGGCATGGATCATCATTTGCTATGGAGGCAGATATCATAGTTAAAGGGTTTAACCTGAGTATAAAGATGCATGGAGTGCGTTATAAATATTTTATAGCACATGGTGATTCTAGCACTTACGCTAATTTGAAAATGAAAGTGAAATATGGAGCAATGATTCAGAAAACTGAATGCAATAACCATTTGTTCAAAAATTACAGCAAACACATGTGCAATGCTAAGGATGATAAAAGAATTGTTGCTCCAAAAAACACCTTACACAAACTACAATCAAGACGTTAGTAGATCTTGCAAAATCTCAGCTGTATCACAATAACGTCAATGGTACTGTGGACAGCCTAAGGGTGGATCTAGCTAATGGCCCATTGTATGTTTTTGGGGAACATGAAAAATGCGGAGATTATTACTGCACCGACCAAAATTGGAGTAATAAGAATATTGTGGATGAAATGAAAGCTTCTGTGCTCTTCCAAAGACTAGAAGGTGAAGTTTGTTCTTTTTATCGCTTTTTTTCTGAGCCTATGTATAATAATAATTGTTTCAGGTGTTGTAGAACATCTGGTGAAAAAGGCTGACATGATGTTCGACAATGAGACGAATAACACGGCTGAGCTTTTTATGAGCCTGGTTGCAAAATATAGTGCAGGCAAACGACTAAATCTCACAATGAAACGTTCTTTCCAGACGAGATGTTCATTCGCATCAATACAGTACAATCAAGGTGCCAATTGGCACTTGAACTCTTGGAGAAAGATTGTGAAACAGTCACCGTGCAAAAATCTAACAAGATTTGTAGCTAAAAACAACCGGATCATCAATTACGCTCGTTCTCATTCCTCATGTAAAAAGTCACTATTTAAGAAACCTAAAAATAAAGAAAAAGACCTTGATTATGATGTGCATGTTGAAGAGCCCGAACTTGATAAAACTACTTTTGAAACAGAAACAGAACGTATTTATCTAAAATGCAGGTATATGCATACTCCGGTTCATGTAATGAAATTATGATGTTTGAAATATTCAATTTTTCAGGTTACTCAAGAGGAAAGAGACTGTTGGTCAATTTGGCAACTTTGCATATGAGCAAGAACGTCAGAACCGTCTAACATCTTCTCTCTTTGGAAAGATTATTAAGAGAAAAGCTAACACACCATGCCATAATGAAGTAAAAGGCATTTTGTATAACAATAATTTTTACAGTGAGGTTACAGAGTATGGCAAAATAAACGAAGAAGCAGCGATAAAAAAAATCTCAACAGAACATAAGATTCCGGTACAGACCTCAGGACTATTTACTGCTTTGGCCTGCGGCTTTTTAGAAGCTTCGCCAGATGGTATGTAACAACTTAACATCAGCAATAGAAAATACTGTTACTTCGTAGCATATGTAGATGAGAAACCAGATTTGTTCGTTGAGAAAATCAACAAGGATGAACATCTGTGGATAAACAACATGCTACCAAAGCTGAAGGAATTTTATCTAGAGAATGTAGTGCCCGAAATCATTCACAGAAATATATCTAACGGATTGAAGTGTTAAGATTCCACGAGTATAAGAAGATCTCGTGAAGCTCGAAACAAAGTGGTTGCAGTCAGAAACACGTAGAAACAACCTGGTTGCATTTGAGCGTTTTAGCATAAATGGTGTGGGATCACACCACAACCGAGGGACCATCTGGACGAACTCCAAATCATTATTGACGAAATCCCACTAGCTCCTCGCTAGAACCCCACATTTATTTTTGTATACAGTAAAATACTTGTAAATTTCCCCTCTTTACATTGCCTTAGTTTTTAAAGTGTTGATATTGTATTGCGTAGATTGTTCTTGTATATTTTATATGCCTGTTTAGTTCTACCGTTGTTAGCATGGCGGCCGGGCAGAGCAGCACGTCTGGGCCGCTCTCCTGCAAAAAATGCAAATCTAAAGTTGTGAACGGTATAAAATGTAGTACCAGTGAAAATAGTTATCACATAACCTGTGCCAAATTACTGAACAATGTAAAATTTTTGGAGGACGGTGTTATGAAGTGTTGTGAAGAAAATCCGATTAGTGACGAAAAAGATTTATTCTTGGATGCTCTGAAAGAAATATCTGCTGAATCTAATAGTGTGGATATACGTATTTTTATGTTTTAAAACAAAAGGATACAATTATTATGGAATTGAGCGATAAAGTTGATATTTTGACAAAACAGCTGGAGTGTATTGCTGTGGAGAACAATTTGCGTGCACGAGTACCGCGGGCTGACCTCCAACCAAAGGTGAGGAGCGAAAGGTCACGAGTGGACGAAAAAGTGAAAAATGATTTGGAATGTACGATATCGGACAAGGCAGGAGCTCCGTCAAAACTTTCGATTAAAAACAAAGATGTTGCAGCAGGAATTCAAGAAGCGGAAACTAGACAAAAGTGCATGGAATATATAACTATAACTCAATCAAACGGGACCGTGCCTAATAATAAGCAATTAAAGATGCCACAACCAGCAGTTTCCCAATCCTTGGCAATTGAAGATAAAAATTGGATAAAAGTAAATTACAAGAAAAAACGCGGGACACCAGTAATTGTAGGCAGTAACCGCGCAGTTGACAGTAAATTAAAAGGAATACCCAAAATTGTTCTATTACATGTGTGTAGATTACCACCGAATACAAAAGCCAAGTATTTGCAAGATTTCTTAAAAGCTACTTTTCCACATGTTATACCGTCAAACGGGGTTATATGGAACAGCAGAGGTTAAATGGAACGTTTCGTAGTAATTTTTGAATTTGTAATTTTCCCGCTATAGTTTCAATAGGTTGGTATTAGTTTGAAGCACAAAATGTTCCTAATACATTGTGGATGTCAAGTTGTTAATCGAAATTCGACAAAAATTATCGTTCGTGGAAATGAAAATTTGTAAGTATTATTCAAACTTTTCAAAAAATTCAGTCACCTAGAAAAACCTCCCTGTAAGTCAGTACTTGTTTATTGTACGATTGTGGTCCAATAAAATAAATATTAGAACATAACCTCCTGAACATATTCCCGCCTTAATTGTTTTGCCAAACTTAACCCCCTCGTTTTAAAACTATTTTTACGTGAAAACGTGCGCTTTTAGGGTTATATGGAACGATGCCAATGATTCGTATGCATAAACTAGGGACTCCCTACAGGAGAAATTATCCTTCAGAAGCAATTGAAGATGCTTTAAGGGCTGTAGTTGAAGAAGGATTGTCTTTTACCCAGGAAGCAGAACGTTACGGAATCCCCAAAACCACCCTATACAGAAAATATAGGGGCCAGAACTCCGATCAACTAGGAAGACCTCCAGTTCTTTCTCTAACGGAAGAAACACAAATTGCAGATGCAATGGTAACCGCAAGTAACTTTGGCTACCCATTTAACACACGTATGTTAAAAGAATTTATTCAACATTACTACTTAAATTCGAAGGGTGCCAATGTATCGTGTTTTCAAAATAACCTGCCAGGTGACGACTGGTGTTTTCATTTTGAAAAGAGGCATGATGAATTAACCAAGAGAAATTGTGAAAATATAAAAAGGTGTAGAGCTGAACTAAACCCTCAAGTTTTAATAGACTATTTTACGCATTTGGAGACAACTGTTAACAATATCACAGCAGAGAACTTGATAAACTTTGACGAGACAAACATTACGGACGACCCAGGGAAAGAGAAGGTATTCACTAGACGGGGAACCAAACATGTCCGAAGAGTTTTAGATTATTCAAAGTCATCGACGTCGGTAATGTTTGCATGTACAGGAGACGGGGCATTGCTGCCGCCCTATATAATTTATAGGGCAAAATATATCGTCACTTGGATGCAGAACTAGCCTATGTCCATTTTTGGCTAATTTGATATTTTAAGTCCATCTGAAAGTAAAAGCACCGTTATATTGAATGCAGAAGTATCGTAAGTCCATCTTTACAGCTAGCGCTCATATCGTTCAAACTTCAAACTAGCCTATAATCAGTCGCGCTGCTAGTTTTAATGCAGAATCAGTCTATCTACGAGCGCCGCAGCGAACGCATCGTATCTCCACCAGCTTCGGCGGACATAGACTAGTTCTGCACAAGTTTACGGTGGACATAGAATAGTAGCTTGAGGACATAGGCTTATTCGCGATTTGTGCTAACTTTTGCTTGATAAGAATTATTATTTTGTTGAACCAAAAATTATTGGAGATGAACTCAAGAAGTGCAAAAATACTTAAGTTGCTTGAAGTAAACAAAAACCAATGTATAGGTAAGACAAAAATTTATTGTTCGTGTGTTTTTTTTTATTTTTTATTTTCACATTTGCTGCCGGCCCGCTTGAGTGTTTACTTCTTCTTCTCTTACTGATTTATTTTATTTCTTTTTTATATTCATTTTATTATTTAAAATAGTGGCTTCTTATGCAGTGTCGTTGTTATTTATTTAAGCGTCATCGTCAACCTAATATTATAGTGTGTAGGCCTAAATTTTGTTTCTCAATGAAGATGTTTTAGATAACAATAATTGTTATGGCAACAAACATTATTATTGTTTCAGATAAAATTTCAACTTCAGCGGTCAATGATGATGTGGTACCTCCAAAACATGCTGTTACTTTAATGGATTCTGCTAGTTTAAAACAAGGTAAAACCGGGTGTTTGCTGATTTATTTTATTTTTTTCTTATTTTCATTTTATTATTTAAAATAGCGGGTTTTAATGCATATTTTATTCAAGCGTTATTGTCAACATAATATGATAAATAGTGTGTAGGCCAAAATGTTTTTCTCAATGAAAATATTTTAGATAATTGTTATGGCAACAAAAATTATTGTTGTTTCAGATAAAACTTCAACTTCAGCGGCCAATAATGGTGTGATACCTCCAAAACATGCCGTTAAGTTAATGAATTCTGCCAATTTAGAACCACCGCCTGAGCTACAATTGAAGGAAACTTTAACATACTTTAATTCCAGTTCATTTGATCCGACATAAACAAAAACATTCCGAGAAATATTTTTCAACGAACCAAACAACACTGAAGAATCTAATAGTTTCAAGTCTAGTGTATATCGCGAAATATCGCCAAAAAATGTGTTTGATCAATCTTGTGGTTCCAAAACTAGCAGATCTGTCAAATCGGTTCATACGAATTTATTGGAAAATGATTTGTACATGTCATCCTCTGAGTCTGACCCTTATGCTTCTGATAACGATGAAAATGATCCCGAATTTGTTTTGTCAGATCGGAAACCTGATCAAGAAGAAGTCTCAACAAGAAAGTCACGCAAAAGAAAAAGAAATCCGATTGCCTGGAGAAGAAATGTAATAAAGGCATCTCGAAATAGCGGCAAGGAATATAAAACCTGGAAAGGTAAACTTCAACCTTCCCGTAAAATAAAAGATCCATGTAATTGTAGAATGAACTGTAACGAGAAGATTTCTAAAAATGAAAGACAATCGATATTAAGTCATTATTGGAATCTTGGAGACATCAACAGACAGCGAGATTTCATTTCAAAATTAGTACAAAGAAAAAATAAAAAAAGAACAAGAATTAAAAGAAAGAATGTAAATATTGCTCCAGAGAGAAATGAAGAATCGCGTTCTCCAGACCAACAGAGTAGAAGAACGTTCACATATGATTATTCTTTCATAAAAGATAAAATCAAAGTACCTGTTTGTAAGATTTTCTTTTTAAATACTCTATGTATAAATGCCCAGGTTGTTAAAACTGTGTTTAATAAAAGTGGTTCCACTGGTGTGGTTTCCGAAGATAGAAGGGGAAAGGCATTGCAAAAACTCGTTGCTTAATGAATCTGTCAAAGAATCAGTTCGAGAACATATAAATTGATTTCAGACAGTTGAAAGTCATTATTGTAGAAAAAATACATCGCGCTTGTATTTACCTGCATCTCTTAATATTTCTAAAATGTATTCTTTATATCAGGAATACTGTGCTGACAGGAATATTACTGAAGTAGCAACTGAAAGTATATACAGGGCTGTGTTCAACTCAGATTTTAATATGTCATTCTTTCGGCCGAAGAAAGACTTGTGCGATATTTGCCACGGATACGAACAATCGTCTGCTGAAAAGAAATTAGCAGTTGAAGAAACGTATCAACTGCACTTGAAAAACAAGAATTTGGCCAGAGAATTTAAAGATGCAGAAAAAAAGAGCTGAGAAGAATCGACAGATTTGTTGTGCAGTTTTCGATTTACAACAAATACTTCCGGCCCCAAAGTCGGAAGTTGGATTAGCGTATTATAAGCTAAACTTATAACTTTACTATTTTCAATCTGGGTAATAAGGAATGCTATTGTTATATGTGGTACGAGACCATTGCAAAGAGGGGTTCTTGTGAAATTGGCAGTTGCCTTTTGAATTTTATAAAGCGTCATATTGAACAAGGCGTAAATGAGTTTTCATTTTTTTCTGACAATTGCGCCGGACAAAATAGAAATAAATACTTATTTTCGCTATACAATTACATTTCTCAATTATATAAGGTAACAATCTGTCATAGCTTTCTGGAACGAGGGCATACACAAAATGAGGGAGATTGTATTCATAGCGTGATTGAAAGAGCATCCCGTAATATCCCAGTATATTCTCCTGATCAATGGTACACAGTTGTCAGAACTGCAAAGAAGAACAACCCGTATAATGTCATTGAACTGGAGCAAGAAAATATATTTGATTTGAAAGATCTTCAAGGAAAAACATCCATCAATTGGGACAAGGATGAAATTAATGAGAAAGTTTACTGGAACAAATTAAGAATTCTACAAACCCGGCCAGACTATCCAAATATGTATTTGTTTAAATACAATTTTGAAGATAGTGAATTTAAAAAAATTAATTTGACCAAAAAGGGCAGAAAGAAAATCCAAATTAACATAGAAGATATTGAACTGAACAAACTATACTGGAAAAATTCCATTAGCGAAAAAGAAATACGACCATTTGCAATTTCTTTGCCAGAAGAAAGTTATTTCATGTCAATATCATGACTTTTTTAAAAACCTACCTCATTACGAAAAAAGAGCAGCCCAAGATTCAGATAGTGATGCTTAAAAATACATAATATTTACTTTTAGTTCTTAAGTTTAAATTAAATTTGTTCGATTTATTTCTTACTTTGTTCCATTTGTTCGATGGTTTAACACTAATAATAATATCTTCTTTATGTTAAAAAACACGGCCCAGTTGTTATTTCAGAAACTTATTATAAAAACATAAATGCTGCAATAAATGATTTATGAGCAAGTGCACTGTTTTTGTTAAAAGAATTTATTCCTATACCTACTACGTGATTAGATTATTAATATTATGGATTAATCAACTAGCCTAAGTAGTTTTATGAAAGTATATTCTATGTCCAAATTTGGACATAGGCTACATCAGTTGAGACTTTACTATTCTATGTCCTTTTTTTTTCAGAACCTGGCTTTTATCGTGAAAGCATAAACTGTAGGAAAAGTAACTTATTCAACATGGTCATACAATTTTCTGATAATAAGATTTTATAATATTTAGAGAAAAAAACAAAAAAAATGCTCTCCTGTAAAATTAACATTTTGTGACTTAGGTTACTTCTGCATCCAAGCGACGATATATACCCTGACTGGGTAAAAGATGGACCAGAGGGAGCCCGTTATAATAGCACTGCTAGCGGCTGGTTTGAAGCACACACATTTGAAGATTGGTTCCTTCAAATTGCGCTCCCTTATCTCCGCAGAAAAGAGGGGCGAAAAGTTATCATTGGAGATAACCTTGCAAGCCATTTGTCATTTAATGTGCTACGGAAATGTGAGGAAAATGATATAGCTTTTGTATTTTTGCCACGCAATAGCACTCACATCTGCCAACCCCTAGATGTGGCAGTATTCCGCTCATTAAAAGCAGAAATAGCGAAAAGTCCTAACTTCCTGGAAACAAAAAAATAGGGGTGTTGTACCAAAAAGTGTCTTTCCAAGTCTATTAAAGAAAATGTTAGATAATGCAAAAGCTACCCTCTCCAAAAATATTATGTCAGGGTTTCGAGCTTGCGGTATAATGCCATTCGACCCACAACAGGTTCTGGGAAAGTTAGAATCTAAGTATGATGAGAATAATAGAGAAAATGATTCTAATTTATTAAATTCTTTTTCTGAAATTATGACAAATGTTACAACGGTTGTTGATAAAGCCCTTGTAAGACGCCAGAGGAAATTTAATGTACCAGCAGGAAAATCCGTTTGTGCAAGAGATCTCTTGGAACCTGATGAAACTGAAGAGGCTGGAACCACAGAAAATGAAGAATCTGAGGCGGACAGTGAACCAACTAGTGAAAGTGGTACTGTTAAGAAAACTGTAGTAAATGTACTTGATATTACTGATAATTGTTTTGTTATTGTTTCATTTAAGTATAATGAAAATACACGTAAAGAAATTACCAGAGATTTTGTAGCCAAAGTTGAACAACTTAATAAAAATAGCATCACTGTAAACTGTTTAAGAAGTTATAAAGGCAAAAAAAAGTGTTTTTGTTTATCCAAATACTAATGATATAAATTATGTTAAGATTGAACAAATTAACCACAGGTTAACAGGGGTAGGCATATTTTTAAGAATGATGTTTTGTAACTATGTTTCGCGTTTTTTTTTGTGAAAATATTTATTTAAAAGGTGGTACATGTTCCATAAAGGTGTATTAAAAGAGAATATATGGTCACACATTAAAATTGCATGCATTATCTATAGAAAAACTCTATTGTTCCATATATCCCAGATCGCTGGGTTATATGGAACAGTGAAAAACTAAAAAAAGGGGGGTTTTTAATGAGAAAAGAAAAACAGTTATGTGAAAATTGGTTTCTAGAAATATACTTGCATCTATTTTAAAATTTGCAACAAAATTATTATTACAGGGTTAAAAGTTATTTAAAAAAACAAAAAAAATTTTCCATATAACCCCATTTGACGGTATGCAAGGAATTAACATCTAAGCAACCAACTGTATACTCTTCGTTTAAGGTCGAAATTTTAGAAAATAATATGGAAAAAACCATAAATCCTGATAACTAGCCTGTAAATGCTTGCGTCAGGCGTTTTTTAGAGAAGAAGATGAATCAAAACCACATTACCTAAACACTTTTCACATTAATTCTTTAATAATGAATGTAAGGTCTATTCGTCATGAAATAGACAAATTTTTTATAAAGAGTTCCTCGCATAAATTTAATGTTATATGTTTGACTGAACATTTACTTGCCTCAAACGTTAATAGGTCCTTACATTCCTTGTTACTTAAATAGCTATTAGTTTTGTCTTTCATATTGTAGGGATTAATTTATTAACAATAATTTACGATACAAGTGCGTAAAGCTAGTCTTTAGTCAGGAGTGGGGCAGAGTTAAAACGCGAGTGAGCGTTTATTTTCTGATTTTCGTGTACTGTGCAATATGAAATTGATGTGGAAACGAATAAAACATGGACAATAATACCGACGTTCCGCTTGTTATCAAAGTAGGTAGTGAATTTCGAGATTTAGAACAATTTGAGAGCAATTTAAAGAAACTATGCAAATCGAAATTTGTTCAATTCTACAAAAAGGATCCAAGGACCATTCAGTCGGCCATAAACAAAAAAATAACATGGTACATGGACCCTGCATTAAAATTTTATTCAATTCGGTGGTGGTGTATTCATGGAGGGAGACAATTTCAAACACGACGCAAAGGAATGAGGAAAACACCGTAAATATACATTTTTTCATGTAAGTATGTAATAATTACCAACAATTTATTTACATTACGCAAAGAGGATTTATGTCCTGCTTACATCCAAGTCAGAATGCTGAATCTGGAATAGAGTTCATTGTTGTGGGTGTGAACTTTAAGCACAACTACATAGTCGTTCAGGAAGACAACTTTTAATCTATTTTATGGTTAAGTTTTAATTGTTCCGATTCAATTTTAGCCCTATACTGCATATGGTTGCCCTGAGGCAACATTCAATCAAAATTCGTTTTCTGCTGTTAGTTAATCGCTGTGGTACATGCTGTTGCTCTGAAGCAACGTGCATAATGTTGTGTTAGGTATTTTGCCGCAAAATTTTTTAATTTGGCTGCAGGGGGTTTTCTGGCGGTTTGTTTTGCAATGGTGACCTGTCAAGCTACGTGCTGTGTTGTGCGGAACGTTGCGGCGTTTTTTGTGTTTTAGACTAGAATTTCAGGTGTTACAAAAATTATTATTACCACGCAGTACTCCGCTTGAAGGAGTTGTTGTCACCACGGTAACATTTAAACTGTGTGTTGGAGAATTATCCAGGTTTTGATTTGTGTATTCAAAGCAACAATATGCACGTACGTAGAGATCCGTATGTGCATGTAATTTAGTTGGTTTTTATTATAGATATGGAGGAAGACGGGATTCCGGCTGTTCGCTTTTACGGATCAAACAAATTCAGTTTACCTATACGATTACCACCATGTGATAGCGAAGACTCTGCCCTAGAAGATAGCGATGAAGAATGTATCATTCCCCAAACACGTAAAAGACCTATAGTAATCAGTGAATCAGACAGCAGTGCAGATGAAGTTGCTAACAAGCGTCCTGCAAAAAAATCAAGAAGGAAAACGAAAAAAACCGTTAGCCAAGAGGATCACAATATGGAAATTGACGACGAAGGGCCGAATGAACCCTTTACTTTCGATAAGAAAGTAGTATGGAAGAAACCCAACGACAGTGATGCTGCAATGCAGGCTATGGGTTAGTCTCGTACACTGGTCACTTCCAAGCATGTATTTTCTCCTTTAGATTATGTTTTTATGTTTATTGGCGATGAGCTGCTAGACGTGATAGTAGAAGAAAGTAATAGGCACTCTGTTCAAAAATATCCTAATAAGCCTTAGCAACTTACACGCCAAGAACTAGAAATCTAGCTCGGAATTGTGTTCTGTATGTCTATTACAAAATTACCTGCTACACGCTTATATTGGAATAAACGCTACAGAATACCGCAAACGGCAGATCACATGCCAGTCAACAGATTTGAGACAATCAAATCTAATCTACATTTTGCCGATAATCTCCAGATGAAGGCTGTTGGAGAAGATGGTTATGATCGTTTACATAAAATCAGACCACTTTTAGATCATGTAACATCTAACTGCAACCACTTGCCTAAATGTGAAAAATACTCGGTTGATGAACAGATTGTACCGTTCAAAGGAAGGAGTGCGCTGAAACAATACAACCCCAAAAAGCCAAAAAAAAAATGGGGGTACAAAATTTTTGTTCTCTGCGATGCGGCTGGGCTGGTGTACAATTTTGAAATATATACTGGGAAAGATGATCATCCTACTAGCCTTCCCAATATCGGTGTATGCAGTAATGTAGTTTTACGATTAGCACAAGTAGTTCCTCACAATGAAAATTGCAAGCTATATTTTGACAACTGGTTTTGCAGCTTACCACTTCAAGTTGAGTTAGCTAAATCAAAAATATGGAGCTAGGGTACAGTACGTCAGAATAGGCTCAAGGACTGTGATTTAGAAACCGATGCAGAGTTGAAGAGACAAGGTCGTAGATCAGTATCTGAAAGGAGATGTACAATAGACGGCGTTCAATATTCATGCACAAAATGGTTTGATAATCGATGCGTAACTCTACTGAGCAATTTTGCAGGTGTAGAGCCTCTTCATAGCGTAAGGCGGTATGATAGAAAAGCTAAAAATTACGAACAAATTACGTGCCCAAGTTCCGTTGTAACTTATAACAAGTTTATGGGAGGTGTTGATCTCGTCGACTCCATTATGGCACTTTATCGAATTACAATAAGATCGAAGAAATGGTATCATCGATTGTTTTTCCACATTTTGGATTTGATGTGTGTAAACTCCTGGTTTCTGTATCGCCGAGATCTGAAGGAAGGTGATCAACCGATGCCATATCTCTATTTCAAAACCTATATACAGGGTGTAAAAAAAGTCTGGAATATAGCAAATATTTCAGAAACTACCGGAGATGAATTTTTCTAAATTGCCAGACTTATATAGGTAAAAACGGCGCATCTAGGAAGGACAAAACACAAAACCGTTTCTGTAACTGTACAGGGTGAGTCAGAAAAAATACCAACTTTTGTATTTTAAATTGGACACCCTGTATATTAACGAGGAATCAAATAGTCCTTCAAAAGACAAATTCAACGATATAGGGTTTGACGGATTTATCTCTCAAAATGACAAATGTGGGGTGACCTAAAGAATAAGGTTTACAACAATATACCGGTTAATATTGAAGCTTTAAAGGATCACATTAGAAAGAAATACGTCAAATTCGCTGGGATACTGTCTTTAAATTCTCGTAAGACGTTGTCAAAAGTATCCCATCAAATTTGACGTATCTCATTTTTAATATGATCCTTTAAAGCTTCAATATTAACCGATCTATTGTTGTAAACCTTATTCTTTAAGTCACCCCACATTTGCCATTTTGACAGATAAATCCTTCAAACCCTATATTGTTGAATTTGTCTTTTAAAGGACTATTTGATTCCTCGTTAATATACAGGGTGTCCAATTTAAAATACAAAAGTTGGTATTTTTTCTGACTCACCCTGTACAGTTACAGAAACGGTTTTGTCCTTCCTAGATGCGCCGTTTTTACCTATATAAGTCTGGCAATTTTGAAAAATTCATCTCCGGTAGTTTCTGAAATATTTGCTATATTCCAGACTTTTTTTACACCCTGTATACGAAGGTCTATTGAAAGAGAACAAATCGACTAAAAAAGCAGTTGGACGTCCTTCCACGACATCCATTACAACGATGTACAAAGAAAAACAGAAGCGTGGACGTACAGCAGTTATTCCAAATCCAGATATTCGGCTAGATAAAGTTGGACATTTTCCCATATTCGTGGAAAAAAGGGAAGTTGCAAGAGCCTGGATGTAAAGGTACACCAAAGGTGCAATGTTCAAAATGTGAATTGTACTTGTGCTTTACCCCAGGGTCAAACTGTTTCTTTGAGTTCCATACGGTAAACTAGAATTGTTTTGTGTTATAATTTACGACTATGTAGTTGCTAACCACCTAATGGTTTATATTCAATATTCTGTTTGTATTTTCAAAACTATTATATTATTTCAATAATAAAGTTCTAACGTATGACTATATAACACCTGTATGCAGATTGTTGCCTATAGGCAAAATAGCGTAATTAGCGTAATTAACTAATTAGGGGCCAACATTTTTGCATTTTATAGCTCCAGAGTGGTCACTCATTCATTACAAGTTCTCAACAGTTTTTTAAGTCAATAAAAAAGGTCATGCAATAGAGGGTTAGGAACTTTTTAAGCAGTTACCTTATAACAGACTTCTCTCTGATTATGTAAAGACTGATGCAAAAATAAACTTAAGATGAAAGCTAATAAACACATGCTGCGGGAGGATTTAGAGAAAAAGTTGAGTCTAACAGTTACATTAAAAGACTTGGCAAATTTGCAACAAGTTTTCAAATCTATTCAGAATGATATTCGAATGGTTTCAGAATTAATTAAAACCACAATCGAGACCATATTTAAGTAGGGCTTTAATAATAATAACTTTGTAGGAGCTGATTATCATGTTATAATTGATGAGAACCACATTTTTAAAGTACTATTTTTTTCTTCTCAAGAAATGATTAAATCCTTAATCGCATATTCAGAGATTATTTTTTAGACGCTACCTTTAAATTATTAGCAATTAAAGCACCTGTCTAAATAATTCTTAATGTTGATGGAAATTACGAAAGTGACATAATTGCGATCGCTATACTGACGACAATGGTTTTTAAAGTTTTAAGGGTTCTTTACCACCAGACATAACACACAGAATCATAAACGTAATGACTGATAAAGATTTAACTGAGCGAGCCATTTTAAGTCAAACTTCTCCAGAAATTAAGTTAAACATTTGTGTGTTTCACATTTTATTAATATCATAAAGTGAAATCACATGCGAAAAATTTAAATTAACATCAAATGACAAAATCTTGATACTTGAATTATTACTGAAACTTGTATATTCGGCGTCGGAGAAAATCCTCTCTGATCTGGTTGATCAAATTTGAAAAAATCTGTCAGGGTATATATGGCTATTTAAAGCAGCGGCCTCCAAACTACAGCCCGCGGGCTCAATAAATGCGGCCCGCTATTGAGAACCCAGTCTACGATATAACCCGGCCAGGCCCTATTCAAAATTCGCGCATAAAAGCACAACGCGAAGTTGCCGCAGTGTACGAAATTTGCGTAGGTAGATTGCTCCATCTCGATCGCCTCTCTCCCTTACTCGTACCATGCTAAACATCGTACGATGTATTCGATTCGTTCCGTTTATTAGGCTTAGGGCCGGTTTTTCAATCGATGATTAACATTTGGTTAGCTAATCATTACTTCTTGATTAATTTCAAATTAATCATGGATAGTGTTTTTCAAACCAACATTCAATTATGATTAACTAATTAAAAATGAATTGAAAATTTGTTACGTTGGTATTAACTTTTGTGTCAAATTTGACAACTTGGTGGTTTGTGATTTGTGACAATTTCAAATTTGTTCATCGTAATTTTAGTTAAAAACCATTTCTTAGGTAAGTAAATGTATTAAACTTATAGGATTTATCAAACTGGAAAATCATTTTGTAGTTAGCATGGCGAGTACAAGTGCGAGTAATACAACTAAGCGATCTGGCAATTTCTCTAAAGAGGAAGAGCAATTGCTTGTGAGCCTGGTGGCACAAAATAAGCATATTGTTGAAAATAAAAAATCGGGCGTTATATCTTGGAAAGATAAGCAGGAAGCGTGGAAGAGGATTGAGGCAGAATTTAATTGCCAAAACACGCATATATCTTTATATCGCAACATGAAAGGCCTCAAGGAGAAATATGCAAACCTAAAAAGGACTATGAAGCAAAAATTTTCGAAAAATAGGCAACAAATTTTAAAAACGGGTGGAGGGTCTTGCGACTCTATTAATTTTACGGATATAGACACAACTTTGAAAGATATCTTAGGAGAACAAGTCGATGGTTTGAATAATATTTATGACAGCGACTATGTCCAAAGTAAGAAACTGAATTTTGCTTGATTTTAATGTGTTCTTATTTTTCTTAAATTATTTTTAATATTTATTATAGACGAAGTAAATGAAGGTAATTCAGCAGAGGTTCGAGCCGAAGTTATTTCAGATGATGACGAAATCGCCGCACCGGCCAGTGAACAAATTTCTTGTGAAGGTAGGTATGATGAAAACTATTAATTTCATGGTATGTATTACATATAATTTATTATTAATAATATTGCAGAAGTGGAGATTGGCGATAGCATTAACTGGGCTGCATATACCCCCAGTGATCTAAAATCATCTGTGTCGGAAAAATTAGTTGTGAAAACCAAGAGGAAAATAACTTACCACCAAGTAAATAATTTATTATAATGAATTAAAAATTTCATGTCCATCATTTTCAGAAAGTCGGTCAATAATAAGTAGAAAGGTAAATACCACAAAGAAGTATGTGGGTATTCATTACCAATTAATAGAAGAAAAATTAAATTTAGTTAAGCTACAAACAGAAAAATGTTTAGAACATGCCTTACGGATGGAACTCCTAAGAAAAAAAATAGAGCTGGTTAACAAAAAATTGGAAAAAAATTATACAAATTTATATTCATCGCAGTTTATATTATTTCGTTTTGTTAAAGTGTTGCAAAATAGTTATTTATCAAATTATATCTTGTATTATTATTAGCTTCGCTCCTTATTTCATTTTGATCATCATCGCCAAGATTGTTTACAAGTTGTATGGCAGCCTCTTCATGTTCATTAACAGGAGGTTCAGGTTCATTTTCATCACAGGCTATATTATGTAAAACTGCTGTAGCGACTACAACAGCCTGCGTTGTGTCTAGTTTTAACCGCAGACCCAGAGCCAGTGCCGGAAATCTGCGTTTCCACCCCGTACGACCGTTCCACCACATTTCTTGTCCTTATCTGGGATTCGTTAAATAAATTTTCTGCTTGATTCCGAACATTCAATAAAGGTGTTATTAAATACGGTTTTATAGGATATCCACTGTCACCTACAAGAACTCCATTTCCAAAACTACCTATCGACATTGACGCGCATAACACAGAATTTCGAAAGATATGAGCATCGTGCGCAGATCCAGGCCATCGTGTTATAATATCTTGTATTTTTAGGTCGGCATCAGATACAGTTTGTACATTTAAGGAAAAAAACTGTTTTCTATTCCTATAAATTTCCGCATTTTCTCCACCTACTGACTGTATTTTAACATGGCTACAGTCTATGGCCCCAATACAATTAGGAAATCTTGCTATGTTAAAAAACTTTTGTTTACATTCGTTAATTTCATTTCGGTTTTGGGGCATTTTAATATAATTTGGACGCAACGCCGCTAGAGCTCTACTAACTCTTTTAACAGTTTTACTGGCTGTGGACTTGTGTACACCACAAAAATCTCCAGCCACGCTTAAGAATGATCCTGTTGCATAAAATCGCAGACTCAAAAGCAACTGATTTTGAGGCGATAGACAGTCATTTCTGAAACAAACATTTTGCTGGTAACACCTGAATTTGATACAGACTACCCTACAACACTCACCGGTTAGTTGGATAAGAAATAGCTTCTTCTATTTCTTCCAACAATCTTTCTACTATTCGCGAAGACAAACGAAAGCGACTAAAAAAATCTTTTTGGTCCCATTCTTCGAAGTGATTGGGCCTGAAACGTATATTTTTTGGCCTCCGTGGCTCTTCATCGCTACTATAAGCATTAATCTCATAAATATCATCAATCATTATTCTTTGATTATGGTTTTACTGTTTTAAGCAAACATTTTCAATAAATCGGCAATGTCACTTTTGACGTTAATCATCAAATTCCGATTAATTTATAGAACATCGTATGATTAGGCTAATCAAGAATAAACATGTACTTTTTTGTTAATCATAGATTGAAAAACGGTAACATTGTGTTAATTACAAATTAAACCTTAATCAAAAATTAATCACAATTGAAAAACCGGGCCTTAGTGATTAGTCGCGTCAATGTCGCTCGGTAGATTCGCACGTATTATGCGCATGCACATACTGTGTGAGCATTCTCAACAGTTAGTTCTTAATGTGACGAATAGTGGAAAACAATGTCAGGGACAGTCAAAGTGCAAGACAAAAAGAAAGGTCGAAAGTGAGTACAAAGTATTCCAGGAATCGTGGAGCATCAAGTACTTAGTTATCGAATCTGAAAATAAAGTGATGCGTTTGATTTGTAGCGAAACTATAGCTGTCTTAAAAGAATACAATATAAAGCGTCATTATGAAACAAAACATTCGCAAAGCTCCGCAAAATTCACTGGTAACTTGCGACCTGAAAAATTAGATTCATTAAAACGTTGGCTCAAAAGTCAACAGTTTCTCTTCAAGAAGAAAATGCAATATTTAAATAATCAAGAATGACAATGGTAAATAATTAATATTGGGGAAGGAATGTGATGGTTCATATAATATCGAATTTTTATTAATTAAATACAACAGAAATTTAAAAGTTGTTACTTGAATAAATAAATTTAATTATTATTAAGCTGCCTAAAAAAGTTAAGAGTTGTTGAATCGAAAACCCGATAATAACAGTTCTAAGAAGTGTCGGGTTTGCGAAGACCTATGCACTGGCATGCATGGCTACGGGGCGGAGGTGTACCGTGTATGCCAGAAGTTCTTCGAGAGAACAGTAGAAGGTACCAAGTCACCTTCTACTGTTCGCTTCCAACTGCCTCCACAGCAATTGATGCAACATCTTCTGGCGATGATCACATACCGAGCACAAGCAAAGGAATGCTGTCATTATAGAACCCAGCGATAATAACAGTTCAAAGAAGTGTCGGGTTTGCGAAGACCTATGCACTGGCATGCATGGTTACGGGGCGGAGGTGTGCCGTGCATGCCAGAAGTTCTTCGAGAGAACAGTAGAAGGTACGAAGTCACCTTCTACTGTTCGCTTCCAACTGCCTCCACAGCAATTGATGCAACGTCTTCTGGCGATGATCACACACCGAGCACAAGCAAAAGAATGCTGTCATTATAGAACCCAGCGATAATAACAGTTCAAATAAGTGTCGGGTTTGCGAAGACCTATGCACTGGCCTGCATGGCTACGGGGCGGAGGTGTGCCGTGCATGCCAGAAGTTCTTCGAGAGAACAGTAGAAGGTACCAAGTCACCTTCTACTGTTCGCTTCCAACTGCCTCCACAGCAATTGATGCAACATCTTCTGACGATGATCACACACCGAGCACAAGCAAAGGAATGCTGTCATTATAGAACCCAGCGATAATAACAGTTCAAAGAAGTGTCGGGTTTGCGAAGACCTATGCACTGGCCTGCATGGCTACGGGGCGGAGGTGTGCCGTGCATGCCAGAAGTTCTTCGAGAGAACAGTAGAAGGTACCAAGTCACCTTCTACTGTTCGCTTCCAACTGCCTCCACAGCAATTGATGCAACATCTTCTGACGATGATCACACACCGAGCACAAGCAAAGGAATGCTGTCATTATAGAACCCAGCGATAATAACAGTTCAAAGAAGTGTCGGGTTTGCGAAGACCTATGCACTGGCCTGCATGGCTACGGGGCGGAGGTGTGCCGTGCATGCCAGAAGTTCTTCGAGAGCACAGTAGAAGGTACCAAGTCACCTTCTACTGTTCGCTTCCAACTGCCTCCACAGCAATTGATGCAACGTCTTCTGGCGATGATCACACACCGAGCACAAGCAAAGGAATGCTGTCATTATAGAACCCAGCGATAATAACAGTTCAAATAAGTGTCGGGTTTGCGAAGACCTATGCACTGGCCTGCATGGCTACGGGGCGGAGGTGTGCCGTGCATGCCAGAAGTTCTTCGAGAGAACAGTAGAAGGTACCAAGTCACCTTCTACTGTTCGCTTCCAACTGCCTCCACAGCAATTGATGCAACATCTTCTGGCGATGATCACACACCGAGCACAAGCAAAGGAATGCTGTCATTATAGAACCCAGCGATAATAACAGTTCAAATAAGTGTCGGGTTTGCGGAAACCTATGCACTGGCATGCATGGCTACGGGGCGGAGGTGTGCCGTGCATGCCAGAAGTTCTTCGAGAGAACAGTAGAAGATACCAAGTCACCTTCTACTGATCGCTTCCAACTGCCTCCACAGCAATTGATGCAACATCTTCTGGCGATGATCACACACCGAGCACAAGCAAAGGAATGCTGTCATTATAGAACCCAGCGATAATAACAGTTCAAAGAAGTGTCGGGTTTGCGGAAACCTATGCACTGGCATGCATGGCTACGGGGCGGAGGTGTGCCGTGCATGCCAGAAGTTCTTCGAGAGAACAGTAGAAGATACCAAGTCACCTTCTACTGTTCGCTTCCAACTGCCTCCACAGCAATTGATGCAACATCTTCTGGCGATGATCACACACCGAGCACAAGCAAAGGAATGCTGTCATTATAGAACCCAGCGATAATAACAGTTCAAATAAGTGTCGGGTTTGCGGAAACCTATGCACTGGCATGCATGGCTACGGGGCGGAGGTGTGCCGTGCATGCCAGAAGTTCTTCGAGAGAACAGTAGAAGATACCAAGTCACCTTCTACTGTTCGCTTCCAACTGCCTCCACAGCAATTGATGCAACATCTTCTGGCGATGATCACACACCGAGCACAAGCAAAGGAATGCTGTCATTATAGAACCCAGCGATAATAACAGTTCAAAGAAGTGTCGGGTTTGCGGAAACCTATGCACTGGCATGCATGGCTACGGGGCGGAGGTGTGCCGTGCATGCCAGAAGTTCTTCGAGAGAACAGTAAAAGGTACCAAGTCACCTTCTACTGTTCGCTTCCAACTGCCTCCACAGCAATTGATGCAACATCTTCTGGCGATGATCACACACCGAGCACAAGCAAAGAAATGCGGTCATTAGAGAACCCAGCGATAATAACAGTTCAAAGAAGTGTCGGGTTTGCGAAGACCTATGCACTGGCATGCATGGCTACGGGGCGGAGGTGTGCCGTGCATGCCAGAAGTTCTTCGAGAGAACAGTAGAAGGTACCAAGTCACCTTCTACTGTTCGCTTACAACTGCCTCCACAGCAATTGATGCAACATCTTCTGGCGATGATCACACACCGAGCACAAGCAAAGAAATGCGGTCATTAGAGAACCCAGCGATAATAACAGTTCAAAGAAGTGTCGGGTTTGCGAAGACCTATGCACTGGCATGCATGGCTACGGGGCGGAGGTGTGCCGTGCATGCCAGAAGTTCTTCGAGAGAACAGTAGAAGGTACCAAGTCACCTTCTACTGTTCGCTTCCAACTGCCTCCACAGCAATTGATGCAACATCTTCTGGCGATGATCACACACCGAGCACAAGCAAAGAAATGCGGTCATTAGAGAACCCAGCGATAATAACAGTTCAAAGAAGTGTCGGGTTTGCGAAGACCTATGCACTGGCATGCATGGCTACGGGGCGGAGGTGTGCCGTGCATGCCAGAAGTTCTTCGAGAGAACAGTAGAAGGTACCAAGTCACCTTCTACTGTTCGCTTACAACTGCCTCCACAGCAATTGATGCAACATCTTCTGGCGATGATCACACACCGAGCACAAGCAAAGAAATGCGGTCATTAGAGAACCCAGCGATAATAACAGTTCAAAGAAGTGTCGGGTTTGCGAAGACCTATGCACTGGCATGCATGGCTACGGGGCGGAGGTGTGCCGTGCATGCCAGAAGTTCTTCGAGAGAACAGTAGAAGGTACCAAGTCACCTTCTACTGTTCGCTTACAACTGCCTCCACAGCAATTGATGCAACATCTTCTGGCGATGATCACACACCGAGCACAAGCAAAGAAATGCGGTCATTAGAGAACCCAGCGATAATAACAGTTCAAAGAAGTGTCGGGTTTGCGAAGACCTATGCACTGGCATGCATGGCTACGGGGCGGAGGTGTGCCGTGCATGCCAGAAGTTCTTCGAGAGAACAGTAGAAGGTACCAAGTCACCTTCTACTGTTCGCTTACAACTGCCTCCACAGCAATTGATGCAACATCTTCTGGCGATGATCACACACCGAGCACAAGCAAAGAAATGCGGTCATTAGAGAACCCAGCGATAATAACAGTTCAAAGAAGTGTCGGGTTTGCGAAGACCTATGCACTGGCCTGCATGGCTACGGGGCGGAGGTGTGCCGTGCATGCCAGAAGTTCTTCGAGAGAACAGTAGAAGGTACCAAGTCACCTTCTACTGTTCGCTTCCAACTGCCTCCACAGCAATTGATGCAACATCTTCTGACGATGATCACACACCGAGCACAAGCAAAGGAATGCTGTCATTATAGAACCCAGCGATAATAACAGTTCAAAGAAGTGTCGGGTTTGCGAAGACCTATGCACTGGCCTGCATGGCTACGGGGCGGAGGTGTGCCGTGCATGCCAGAAGTTCTTCGAGAGAACAGTAGAAGGTACCAAGTCACCTTCTACTGTTCGCTTCCAACTGCCTCCACAGCAATTGATGCAACATCTTCTGACGATGATCACACACCGAGCACAAGCAAAGGAATGCTGTCATTATAGAACCCAGCGATAATAACAGTTCAAAGAAGTGTCGGGTTTGCGAAGACCTATGCACTGGCCTGCATGGCTACGGGGCGGAGGTGTGCCGTGCATGCCAGAAGTTCTTCGAGAGCACAGTAGAAGGTACCAAGTCACCTTCTACTGTTCGCTTCCAACTGCCTCCACAGCAATTGATGCAACGTCTTCTGGCGATGATCACACACCGAGCACAAGCAAAGGAATGCTGTCATTATAGAACCCAGCGATAATAACAGTTCAAATAAGTGTCGGGTTTGCGAAGACCTATGCACTGGCCTGCATGGCTACGGGGCGGAGGTGTGCCGTGCATGCCAGAAGTTCTTCGAGAGAACAGTAGAAGGTACCAAGTCACCTTCTACTGTTCGCTTCCAACTGCCTCCACAGCAATTGATGCAACATCTTCTGGCGATGATCACACACCGAGCACAAGCAAAGGAATGCTGTCATTATAGAACCCAGCGATAATAACAGTTCAAATAAGTGTCGGGTTTGCGGAAACCTATGCACTGGCATGCATGGCTACGGGGCGGAGGTGTGCCGTGCATGCCAGAAGTTCTTCGAGAGAACAGTAGAAGATACCAAGTCACCTTCTACTGATCGCTTCCAACTGCCTCCACAGCAATTGATGCAACATCTTCTGGCGATGATCACACACCGAGCACAAGCAAAGGAATGCTGTCATTATAGAACCCAGCGATAATAACAGTTCAAAGAAGTGTCGGGTTTGCGGAAACCTATGCACTGGCATGCATGGCTACGGGGCGGAGGTGTGCCGTGCATGCCAGAAGTTCTTCGAGAGAACAGTAGAAGATACCAAGTCACCTTCTACTGTTCGCTTCCAACTGCCTCCACAGCAATTGATGCAACATCTTCTGGCGATGATCACACACCGAGCACAAGCAAAGGAATGCTGTCATTATAGAACCCAGCGATAATAACAGTTCAAATAAGTGTCGGGTTTGCGGAAACCTATGCACTGGCATGCATGGCTACGGGGCGGAGGTGTGCCGTGCATGCCAGAAGTTCTTCGAGAGAACAGTAGAAGATACCAAGTCACCTTCTACTGTTCGCTTCCAACTGCCTCCACAGCAATTGATGCAACATCTTCTGGCGATGATCACACACCGAGCACAAGCAAAGGAATGCTGTCATTATAGAACCCAGCGATAATAACAGTTCAAAGAAGTGTCGGGTTTGCGGAAACCTATGCACTGGCATGCATGGCTACGGGGCGGAGGTGTGCCGTGCATGCCAGAAGTTCTTCGAGAGAACAGTAAAAGGTACCAAGTCACCTTCTACTGTTCGCTTCCAACTGCCTCCACAGCAATTGATGCAACATCTTCTGGCGATGATCACACACCGAGCACAAGCAAAGAAATGCGGTCATTAGAGAACCCAGCGATAATAACAGTTCAAAGAAGTGTCGGGTTTGCGAAGACCTATGCACTGGCATGCATGGCTACGGGGCGGAGGTGTGCCGTGCATGCCAGAAGTTCTTCGAGAGAACAGTAGAAGGTACCAAGTCACCTTCTACTGTTCGCTTACAACTGCCTCCACAGCAATTGATGCAACATCTTCTGGCGATGATCACACACCGAGCACAAGCAAAGAAATGCGGTCATTAGAGAACCCAGCGATAATAACAGTTCAAAGAAGTGTCGGGTTTGCGAAGACCTATGCACTGGCATGCATGGCTACGGGGCGGAGGTGTGCCGTGCATGCCAGAAGTTCTTCGAGAGAACAGTAGAAGGTACCAAGTCACCTTCTACTGTTCGCTTCCAACTGCCTCCACAGCAATTGATGCAACATCTTCTGACGATGATCACACACCGAGCACAAGCAAAGGAATGCTGTCATTATAGAACCCAGCGATAATAACAGTTCAAAGAAGTGTCGGGTTTGCGAAGACCTATGCACTGGCATGCATGGCTACGGGGCGGAGGTGTGCCGTGCATGCCAGAAGTTCTTCGAGAGAACAGTAGAAGGTACCAAGTCACCTTCTACTGTTCGCTTCCAACTGCCTCCACAGCAATTGATGCAACATCTTCTGGCGATGATCACACACCGAGCACAAGCAAAGAAATGCGGTCATTAGAGAACCCAGCGATAATAACAGTTCAAAGAAGTGTCGGGTTTGCGAAGACCTATGCACTGGCATGCATGGCTACGGGGCGGAGGTGTGCCGTGCATGCCAGAAGTTCTTCGAGAGAACAGTAGAAGGTACCAAGTCACCTTCTACTGTTCGCTTACAACTGCCTCCACAGCAATTGATGCAACATCTTCTGGCGATGATCACACACCGAGCACAAGCAAAGAAATGCGGTCATTAGAGAACCCAGCGATAATAACAGTTCAAAGAAGTGTCGGGTTTGCGAAGACCTATGCACTGGCCTGCATGGCTACGGGGCGGAGGTGTGCCGTGCATGCCAGAAGTTCTTCGAGAGAACAGTAGAAGGTACCAAGTCACCTTCTACTGTTCGCTTCCAACTGCCTCCACAGCAATTGATGCAACATCTTCTGACGATGATCACACACCGAGCACAAGCAAAGGAATGCTGTCATTATAGAACCCAGCGATAATAACAGTTCAAAGAAGTGTCGGGTTTGCGAAGACCTATGCACTGGCATGCATGGCTACGGGGCGGAGGTGTGCCGTGCATGCCAGAAGTTCTTCGAGAGAACAGTAAAAGGTACCAAGTCACCTTCTACTATTCGCTTCCAACTGCCTCCACAGCAATTGATGCAACATCTTCTGGCGATGATCACACACCGAGCACAAGCAAAGAAATGCGGTCATTAGAGAACCCAGCGATAATAACAGTTCAAAGAAGTGTCGGGTTTGCGAAGACCTATGCACTGGCATGCATGGCTACGGGGCGGAGGTGTGCCGTGCATGCCAGAAGTTCTTCGAGAGAACAGTAGAAGGTACCAAGTCACCTTCTACTGTTCGCTTACAACTGCCTCCACAGCAATTGATGCAACATCTTCTGGCGAAGATCACAGACTGCCGAGCACAAGCAAAGGAATGCGGTCATTAGAGAACCCAGCGATAATAACAGTTCAAAGAAGTGTCGGGTTTGCGAAGACCTATGCACTGGCATGCATGGCTACGGGGCGGAGGTGTGCCGTGCATGCCAGAAGTTCTTCGAGAGAACAGTAGAAGGTACCAAGTCACCTTCTACTGTTCGCTTACAACTGCCTCCACAGCAATTGATGCAACATCTTCTGGCGAAGATCACAGACTGCCGAGCACAAGCAAAGGAATGCGGTCATTAGAGAACCCAGCGATAATAACAGTTCAAAGAAGTGTCGGGTTTGCGAAGACCTATGCACTGGCATGCATGGCTACGGGGCGGAGGTGTGCCGTGCATGCCAGAAGTTCTTCGAGAGAACAGTAAAAGGTACCAAGTCACCTTCTACTGTTCGCTTACAACTGCCTCCACAGCAATTGATGCAACATCTTCTGGCGAAGATCACAGACTGCCGAGCACAAGCAAAGGAATGCGGTCATTAGAGAACCCAGCGATAATAACAGTTCAAAGAAGTGTCGGGTTTGCGAAGACCTATGCACTGGCATGCATGGCTACGGGGCGGAGGTGTGCCGTGCATGCCAGAAGTTCTTCGAGAGAACAGTAGAAGGTACCAAGTCACCTTCTACTGTTCGCTTACAACTGCCTCCACAGCAATTGATGCAACATCTTCTGGCGAAGATCACAGACTGCCGAGCACAAGCAAAGGAATGCGGTCATTAGAGAACCCAGCGATAATAACAGTTCAAAGAAGTGTCGGGTTTGCGAAGACCTATGCACTGGCATGCATGGCTACGGGGCGGAGGTGTGCCGTGCATGCCAGAAGTTCTTCGAGAGAACAGTAGAAGGTACCAAGTCACCTTCTACTGTTCGCTTACAACTGCCTCCACAGCAATTGATGCAACATCTTCTGGCGAAGATCACAGACTGCCGAGCACAAGCAAAGGAATGCGGTCATTAGAGAACCCAGCGATAATAACAGTTCAAAGAAGTGTCGGGTTTGCGAAGACCTATGCACTGGCATGCATGGCTACGGGGCGGAGGTGTGCCGTGCATGCCAGAAGTTCTTCGAGAGAACAGTAGAAGGTACCAAGTCACCTTCTACTGTTCGCTTACAACTGCCTCCACAGCAATTGATGCAACATCTTCTGGCGAAGATCACAGACTGCCGAGCACAAGCAAAGGAATGCGGTCATTAGAGAACCCAGCGATAATAACAGTTCAAAGAAGTGTCGGGTTTGCGAAGACCTATGCACTGGCATGCATGGCTACGGGGCGGAGGTGTGCCGTGCATGCCAGAAGTTCTTCGAGAGAACAGTAGAAGGTACCAAGTCACCTTCTACTGTTCGCTTACAACTGCCTCCACAGCAATTGATGCAACATCTTCTGGCGAAGATCACAGACTGCCGAGCACAAGCAAAGGAATGCGGTCATTAGAGAACCCAGCGATAATAACAGTTCAAAGAAGTGTCGGGTTTGCGAAGACCTATGCACTGGCATGCATGGCTACGGGGCGGAGGTGTGCCGTGCATGCCAGAAGTTCTTCGAGAGAACAGTAGAAGGTACCAAGTCACCTTCTACTGTTCGCTTACAACTGCCTCCACAGCAATTGATGCAACATCTTCTGGCGAAGATCACAGACTGCCGAGCACAAGCAAAGGAATGCGGTCATTAGAGAACCCAGCGATAATAACAGTTCAAAGAAGTGTCGGGTTTGCGAAGACCTATGCACTGGCATGCATGGCTACGGGGCGGAGGTGTGCCGTGCATGCCAGAAGTTCTTCGAGAGAACAGTAAAAGGTACCAAGTCACCTTCTACTGTTCGCTTCCAACTGCCTCCACAGCAATTGATGCAACATCTTCTGGCGATGATCACACACCGAGCACAAGCAAAGAAATGCGGTCATTAGAGAACCCAGCGATAATAACAGTTCAAAGAAGTGTCGGGTTTGCGAAGACCTATGCACTGGCATGCATGGCTACGGGGCGGAGGTGTGCCGTGCATGCCAGAAGTTCTTCGAGAGAACAGTAGAAGGTACCAAGTCACCTTCTACTGTTCGCTTACAACTGCCTCCACAGCAATTGATGCAACATCTTCTGGCGATGATCACACACCGAGCACAAGCAAAGAAATGCGGTCATTAGAGAACCCAGCGATAATAACAGTTCAAAGAAGTGTCGGGTTTGCGAAGACCTATGCACTGGCCTGCATGGCTACGGGGCGGAGGTGTGCCGTGCATGCCAGAAGTTCTTCGAGAGAACAGTAGAAGGTACCAAGTCACCTTCTACTGTTCGCTTCCAACTGCCTCCACAGCAATTGATGCAACATCTTCTGACGATGATCACACACCGAGCACAAGCAAAGGAATGCTGTCATTATAGAACCCAGCGATAATAACAGTTCAAAGAAGTGTCGGGTTTGCGAAGACCTATGCACTGGCATGCATGGCTACGGGGCGGAGGTGTGCCGTGCATGCCAGAAGTTCTTCGAGAGAACAGTAGAAGGTACCAAGTCACCTTCTACTGTTCGCTTCCAACTGCCTCCACAGCAATTGATGCAACATCTTCTGGCGATGATCACACACCGAGCACAAGCAAAGAAATGCGGTCATTAGAGAACCCAGCGATAATAACAGTTCAAAGAAGTGTCGGGTTTGCGAAGACCTATGCACTGGCATGCATGGCTACGGGGCGGAGGTGTGCCGTGCATGCCAGAAGTTCTTCGAGAGAACAGTAGAAGGTACCAAGTCACCTTCTACTGTTCGCTTACAACTGCCTCCACAGCAATTGATGCAACATCTTCTGGCGATGATCACACACCGAGCACAAGCAAAGAAATGCGGTCATTAGAGAACCCAGCGATAATAACAGTTCAAAGAAGTGTCGGGTTTGCGAAGACCTATGCACTGGCCTGCATGGCTACGGGGCGGAGGTGTGCCGTGCATGCCAGAAGTTCTTCGAGAGAACAGTAGAAGGTACCAAGTCACCTTCTACTGTTCGCTTCCAACTGCCTCCACAGCAATTGATGCAACATCTTCTGACGATGATCACACACCGAGCACAAGCAAAGGAATGCTGTCATTATAGAACCCAGCGATAATAACAGTTCAAAGAAGTGTCGGGTTTGCGAAGACCTATGCACTGGCATGCATGGCTACGGGGCGGAGGTGTGCCGTGCATGCCAGAAGTTCTTCGAGAGAACAGTAGAAGGTACCAAGTCACCTTCTACTGTTCGCTTACAACTGCCTCCACAGCAATTGATGCAACATCTTCTGGCGATGATCACACACCGAGCACAAGCAAAGAAATGCGGTCATTAGAGAACCCAGCGATAATAACAGTTCAAAGAAGTGTCGGGTTTGCGAAGACCTATGCACTGGCCTGCATGGCTACGGGGCGGAGGTGTGCCGTGCATGCCAGAAGTTCTTCGAGATTACAGTAGAAGGTACCAAGTCACCTTCTACTGTTCGCTTACAACTGCCTCCACAGCAATTGATGCAACATCTTCTGGCGATGATCACACACCGAGCACAAGCAAAGAAATGCGGTCATTAGAGAACCCAGCGATAATAACAGTTCAAAGAAGTGTCGGGTTTGCGAAGACCTATGCACTGGCCTGCATGGCTACGGGGCGGAGGTGTGCCGTGCATGCCAGAAGTTCTTCGAGAGAACAGTAGAAGGTACCAAGTCACCTTCTACTGTTCGCTTCCAACTGCCTCCACAGCAATTGATGCAACATCTTCTGACGATGATCACACACCGAGCACAAGCAAAGGAATGCTGTCATTATAGAACCCAGCGATAATAACAGTTCAAAGAAGTGTCGGGTTTGCGAAGACCTATGCACTGGCATGCATGGCTACGGGGCGGAGGTGTGCCGTGCATGCCAGAAGTTCTTCGAGAGAACAGTAGAAGGTACCAAGTCACCTTCTACTGTTCGCTTACAACTGCCTCCACAGCAATTGATGCAACATCTTCTGGCGATGATCACACACCGAGCACAAGCAAAGAAATGCGGTCATTAGAGAACCCAGCGATAATAACAGTTCAAAGAAGTGTCGGGTTTGCGAAGACCTATGCACTGGCATGCATGGCTACGGGGCGGAGGTGTGCCGTGCATGCCAGAAGTTCTTCGAGAGAACAGTAAAAGGTACCAAGTCACCTTCTACTGTTCGCTTCCAACTGCCTCCACAGCAATTGATGCAACATCTTCTGGCGATGATCACACACCGAGCACAAGCAAAGAAATGCGGTCATTAGAGAACCCAGCGATAATAACAGTTCAAAGAAGTGTCGGGTTTGCGAAGACCTATGCACTGGCCTGCATGGCTACGGGGCGGAGGTGTGCCGTGCATGCCAGAAGTTCTTCGAGAGAACAGTAAACGGTACCAAGTCACCTTCTACTATTCGCTTCCAACTGCCTCCACAGCAATTGATGCAACATCTTCTGGCGATGATCACACACCGAGCACAAGCAAAGAAATGCGGTCATTAGAGAACCCAGCGATAATAACAGTTCAAAGAAGTGTCGGGTTTGCGAAGACCTATGCACTGGCCTGCATGGCTACGGGGCGGAGGTGTGCCGTGCATGCCAGAAGTTCTTCGAGAGAACAGTAAAAGGTACCAAGTCACCTTCTACTATTCGCTTCCAACTGCCTCCACAGCAATTGATGCAACATCTTCTGGCGAAGATCACAGACTGCCGAGCACAAGCAAAGGAATGCGGTCATTAGAGAACCCAGCGATAATAACAGTTCAAAGAAGTGTCGGGTTTGCGAAGACCTATGCACTGGCATGCATGGCTACGGGGCGGAGGTGTGCCGTGCATGCCAGAAGTTCTTCGAGAGAACAGTAAAAGGTACCAAGTCACCTTCTACTGTTCGCTTCCAACTGCCTCCACAGCAATTGATGCAACATCTTCTGGCGAAGATCACAGACTGCCGAGCACAAGCAAAGGAATGCGGTCATTAGAGAACCCAGCGATAATAACAGTTCAAAGAAGTGTCGGCTTTGCGAAGACCTATGCACTGGCATGCATGGCTACGGGGCGGAGGTGTGCCGTGCATGCCAGAAGTTCTTCGAGAGAACAGTAAAAGGTACCAAGTCACCTTCTACTGTTCGCTTCCAACTGCCTCCACAGCAATTGATGCAACATCTTCTGGCGATGATCACACACCGAGCACAAGCAAAGTAATGCGGTCATTAGAGAACCCAGCGATAATAACAATTCAAAGAAGTGTCGGGTTTGCGAAGACCTATGCACTGGCATGCATGGCTACGGGGCGGAGGTGTACCGTGCATGCCAGAAGTTCTTCGAGAGAACAGTAGAAGGTGACATGATGTACGTGTGTGTAATTAACAAATCTTGCAAAATTGAAAAAAACACACGGAGGACGTGCCCAGCACTAACGCTACTTGCAGTATAATGCAAGCAGCGTTAGTATTACCAAAATGGACATATCTCTGGAGAATCATATACCTACAAACACCATATACTGCTTATAGAGACCCAGACCTCGTAGGACCAAAAAGAGTGCAGATATATATTGTAAGGATACTATTGTATTGTATATTTTTAATAAATTGTAAATTTAATATAACTGGTCAATTACCCTTACAAATATTAACATCAAGTACAAGACTGATTAAAAGTAAATAAATAATTGTATGGTGCATTGATTGTAGTGTTTTGCCCCTTTTAGTAATTCGCACATCTGCAATTAAAGTTAATTATGGCTAGCTTTCAGTAGGCATGAAGACTCAAATCTGCAAGTTAGGTTCACCTATGTGTTTATATTTAAAAAACGCCCGTGTTACGCCACTGGGCTGTGAAATTAAAAAGCAGTAACAGTAGAGAGATAATGGGGGTTCTAAACCACTTTTGTGCTCGTTTTCCCATGTTATTCTTATGGGGCGAATTTCGATGGCGCGGGGCAAATATCTCTAGTTTGGCTTATGCTAGGAAGCTGGTGTAAGTTTTATTTTGTAGCTGTGAAGATTTGTGACTAACGTTTTTGTTAAAATCTCGATTGATTGTTTATTAGCGTAAATATAAACAATTGAAATTTGCACTAATCTGGGTATTTTCCATGACGTCACTTGGAGGCAACGCCTGAAAGCGCGGGAGAATGCGACGGTGCTGCCATCTGGTGGCGTTTCGAGTAAAGTTTATGTAGGAATCTATGTAGGGATTTATTTTGTTGGTTTGTTTCCGTGCTCCTCGCGACGTACAGTGCCTTTATATAGACAGTGGCGACAATACAACTAAGCCACACCCCCGCCGCCATATTTATGCAAATTTCTAACGGGTGTTTATTTAAATCCGTGATCAGAGTCGACTGTGATACGTGTTTTACGTTTGGCAGTACTGAAAACATTCGAGATTTGCAGGTTAAGATTTGCGTCAGTTTATGTCAAAACTGACGCAAAACCGAACCTACTAACCTCGAATTTGACATAGACTGACAATACACTTCAGTACTGCCAAAAGTATAACACGAATCACAGGTGATTTAGCATAAACATGGCGGCTAAAACCACGTGATCTAGGGAGCCAATCAAAAATAGGACACCCCATTGTCGCCACTGTCTATATAAAGGCACTGTATCGCGACGGTGCTGTGTGGGCCATCTGGTAGCGATTCTAGTAAAGTTTATGTAGGAATCTATCATGTGGTGTCGCTTCGAGTCACCACTATGTAGGGATTTTTTTTTTGGTTTGTTTCCGTGCTCGTGTGATAAATAATTGATGCATTTTGAGTGTGTTTTGTATTTAAAAACTGCGTTGGAGCGTGCGAAAATAGGTTGTTAGATCTCTCGTTTGAACAGCTTGGATTTGCGAAAGTTATAAACGCCTAGAGAATAAAATGTTTGCGAACTTTATTATAAATAAGTTAGGGCTGCTGAGCATTCTAACGCGCACAGCATCGAAGTTGCGAAGCTCTGACGTCACGATGCTTTGGGGGGGCGTGCGTAATTTGATATGTGGCATCTGGTTTATGTCTTGATAAGTGACGTTTGGTTTTATGTATTAGTCTGAACCTTTTGCATTGTATTAGTATATTAAAGTATTTGACTTGAGTAACATGGATTCATCGCTTAAATATTTGCTCTCTTCCTTAAATGCTATAGGTTTGTCTAATAAAAAACCAATTTTGAAAATAGATGAACTGGTATTGGATTATTACTACCCACTAGTGCAAGTGCGATCAACGAAAACTAGAACGAGGGACTGTGCCGTTTTAGCTGAATTGGAAGACCACGTAGTATTTTTGCCGAAACGAATAAGTGATTTTTTTGCAGGCAGATCTGTAAATCTCGAGAAAATTAATACTCTAAATTTATATTTGGTTTATCGGGGAACAAAAGTTGATAGTACATCTTGGAAAACTGTTCATCTAGTAGAATTTGTACCTAGGCAGTGGGCAAACGAAAATGATAACGATAAAGAAACAGAAAACGAAATGATGTGTACCAGCACCAACAGTAGCGATGAATATATCTAATGTCATTAGTGATCACAAAAAACTCGGGTTGTGTAAAATGAGCGCTGAATTAATGCAGTATCTTCCAAAAACGTATTTATCAAATTTACGTACTAAAGAGGTGGCCATTAATTGGTCGATATTACCAAAAGTAAGATTTGGATATACAACAATTAAAATTTTGCGACCAGTGGAGACGTGTTCGATGGTTCGATACCTATAATTAGAGATTGTATCGAATGTCGTACATCATTTTATACCCAGTAACCATGATGAAGCTATCGACGATAGCTTTATTGCTTGCAATTATAACCTATGATAATAAAGTTTTAATATCACATCCTGTGGGCTGTACAGATGGTTACATAAGCATTCTACATTCAAACGACGTTTTGCAAACATCGATTTCACCGGAAATATGGACAAGGATGGAACCTAAGATGATAAACAGCAGTTATGTTTTCGTACACAATTTGATTCAGAGTTCTGCTCGAGACGTTAGTTACCGATATCTAATGGTTAAAACAAGATTTTTCTATCCAAACCAAAGTTGGCACGATTCGAAATGGATACCACTCCTATGGAACGACACATCACGTATCTCTCCTAACGATAATATAAGCATTGTTGTACCAATATTAATTCTTGAGATAATTCAGTTTGTATGTACTTGTGCCACTATAATTTCTTATGTTTTATATAAATGGCGTTTTAATGTAGAGTAAGAGATAAAAGTTTTGTAAAGTTTTTTGTATTTGTTTTTAATTTTAATAAAATATACAGTTTAAATGTGCATCACTTGTTAACTAAATTATTAAACAGATAATTAACAGTATTAAGTGAACAGCGACACATATTCAAATTATGAGCAAAACATGGTGGTTTCCAGTCTTGGATTGCTTCGATGCTCGTGTTCTCCATATTGATGACGCGCAATTTGGTGTGTTGTTTTAAATAGTTGGCCACTACGTTTCCCTTACAGTAGATAATTTTATCACGTTCACCAACTTGTCGTAGAATAGCATCAATTTCAGATAATTCCACAGATCCGGAAGCCCAAGGAATGCCGTGTCGAGTTTTCGTGAAATACTTGACAGAACATTGTTGTCGTGGTCCAAGTTCTCGAAACATGCATGGTGATTTGAAAATATAATGAGCACAACGTTCTCCATCGGTAACAGCCATTTCCTTGGGTGTAAATTGAGGCAACAGATATCCTTCCATATCAATCACCAACATTTTTTTTATAGAGTTGTTACAATACCCGAATGAGGCTCGTATTTGGTAATAGTGTCGTGAATTAACACTACGTAAGCGAAGGTGCCGACAGGGAAAGCTGATCGCGCCTCTACCTCTATGGATATACTGACCGTTCCTGCTTGAACGGCTTCGTCTTGCGCAGTCATGTCAACAACAAAGAGGGGATTCTGTAGATATTCCGTATAGCTAAGTAGCGGATGGGCATGTGCGGTACCATAATAGGAATTTTGAAAGTCGCAGTATGATTTGTAAGCTTCGATGAAGTTTCCATTTGCATAATTCAAATTTAATCTTCTGTTCGGATAGGGACGACCGTTAAGATATATTGTAATATTGCTGATATTGATGTGGTCAAAGATGCTCGCATCTTTATCGGTTTTATTGTCTCTAAGTGTTTGAAAACCGACAATACAATGATGCGGTCGTTCGAACGCCTTTATCGATCCTAAATCAAAAACATCTTGAGCACCAATTCTAAGTCCCGGTATTAACGTAGTATTTCGTACACGATAAGCCATAGTTATGGCTTTATTCTGTTTGATGTTGTTTAATAGTTGTAATTTTGCACGATCGCTCAGTGTGTAATTTGGTACAACCCATTCGAGATTTGTAAGAGTTATGGTAGCATCAGTTTCACCTTTGTAGCAATTCTTGTCGGACATAGAACGGATAAGAATAAGTTGAAGCTTTAACCAGATCAGCGTTTTTACATAATCTTCCGCGAAACCGAACCAAAACGATAAGGGAACGTTAACGGAAAATGTTTTATTGGCGACGTTAACAGTAGGTAGTAATTCAACGGTATTAGAAATCGGTTTTATCCAACCGGCAGTTCCCAAAGCTCGACTGTAATCTGCGTTGTATGAAACCATATTTTTCATTGTCGAAGTCTGGCCGGTCTTGCGTACACATTCTATAACGACATCGTTCAAGGTCAATTTAATTTCTTCGAATAGAAACGAAGCAAAATTATTGGTTAGAGCACAAGTTTTCTCATTGTCAGCTAATTCATATGTTCCCTCGATATTTAGAAAACTGTTACAGATCGAGTTTATACCGTCACGTTGTTCTATCGATATTCTTATCTCGTCGGTAGGTTTGTAAGTTTCTACTCTGGCAGGTGGTTTGTGAACAATCCATTTTTCTTCGATGATATCGTTGTCAATAACTATGTCTTCAAAAACGTTTAACTTTGACGCCATTTTTTATTAACAATAAGTCCTAGAGATTTTAAAAATCGCAAGTCTTCAGCTTTTAACAGACGCAGAGGCGCAAGTGGAATGAGTTTCTTCACTTTTACGCCTCGCTTTTTATACATTCCGTCACCGCTTCGTACCTTCTTTATTTTCTTATTTTTCTTTTTTCTGTTGCTATTGTTGGTGTTAGTCGAGAGCAAATTTGTGTGAAAATTAATACCCATTGTTCCTAATTTTTTTCAATTCCAATCTAACGGTAATCGGTTCTTCGCCAAAATTTATTAGTTGTCCTTGTTGATCCGTTAACTTCAATGTAATGTTATCTATTCGATCGACGATGACTGGCAAGTAAATAACGTTAGTAGGAGTTTCTTTCACTTGTTCACCAGGTTCTACGTCTAACGCAAATTCGTGAAGAGTGTGCGCAGAATCTCCGTTTAAATACGCGCCACCAGTTAGATTACACTCGACACGTATATTTGTAGCGGGCGCAATTTGAACAGGTAAATCTGATTCGTTACGTAATGTAGGACTCAGTATTCGTTTGGAGAAGCCGAGCATATATCCTATCGAGTCTGTAGGTTGAAAATCAATGTAGTATTTGCTTTTAATCTCGCATTTTAATGTGTTCGAATTGGCCTTAAGAGAGAACAGAATCGCATTTTCTTTGCTCCCAGTATTTTCGATTAAGGCTCTGTTTATGTAGTCGTTTAAGGCCACGATTTCGTATGCACCGGACGGTATAGTTATTACATGATCATTATTTGTAGCTTGGAGGTTCTCTCTCAAATAAATTTTATTGTTGCCTTCGAAGATGTTTTGTACCGCGTTAAAAGTATATAATCCCAGTAATCCTACTTTGTACGAGTATATCGGATCTAGTAAAATCGGGGGATAATAATTACTGCTGAGGTAATTACCCTTACCAGTCAGGGTGAACGTTTCGGACATGATTGAAAGAAATCGTAAAACGTTAGACATATTTATTAAGCAAGAATCTAATACAGAGGTGTCCACAATTATAGGAATTATAACGTTGATATCTATCGTAATTATACATAATTTTAGTATCGGGTCCAAAATAATTGATTAGTTCTCTAGGCGGTTTAAGATTTCCAAAACCGTCAAAGTATTTCACCATAGGTCCACGTTTTTTGTACGTAACCCAATGCGTGCCCTCTCCATCGCTTCCATCGAGATTTATAATTGCGCTCTCGTTTTTCCAAGGTCGTCTTCCTCCATTTAGTTCGTCACGCATAAACACCCCACGAAAATATGGAATGCGAACTTTGGCAGCAATGGAATATAGATCCCGGTTCGTTAGAGCACGGCCGGGTAATTTTATGAGTTTTTTGGTTTCTTGGTAAGGTATAGTCCCATTCCTTTATTTCTGCGCCGTAAATATAGTCCATTGCCGCGTTTTAGCTGAATTTCTTCCATATGTTTGTTGTGACGCTGCAATTCTTTTAGTTTGTCCTTTGCATTTGTCCTTTGCAGCGTTAACTTCTTGAATAGTTTTTACGACGCCAGCGGCGCCCCCGGTCAAAGCACCTAGTGCACTCAAACCTCCAAATATGGCCGGTAGAAAAGGTATAATCCCTCCTGTCTTTGTGGGTATTGGTATAACACGTGGGCGTCGTATCGATTCTTCCCCGCCGGCTTCTTTGATAGCTCTCTTTGCAATCAAAATTGAGGTCTTGGCGGCCGCATTTAGGGTTATCGGTTTTCTGAGCTTCTTAATTGCCTTTTTTGATTCTTTAATTATACTGCCGAACGCTTTCAGTTTTTTAGTTCCCATACCCATTTTTTGTTTCGCTTTCATCACATTGGTAACCATCAGAGCGGCTGCTTTCTCTCCGAAACTGGCGTCTTTTGATTTCACGCGTTGCCACGCTTTTTCCTCGAGTACGGCGTCGGCTTTGTGTCGTGACGTTTCGCGTATGCCAAATCGTGCTCCTTACACGAAGCGTCGAGCTTGTTGATTCCTGGGTCTCCTCGAATCAACCTTTTAGCGATTTTGGTGCCCGGACCGCACCACTGATAACCTCCAGGTATATGGAGTTCGAACGGTAGTTTGTTTATAAGAGAGTTTATAACACCCGCACCGCGAGAGCGTTTAACCATTTTTAAAGCAACCGGCTAACTGTAATCGATATTTATATTCGCCCTAGCAACAAACAAAATGAAAATCGTTAAGCATAATAAAAGGTTGTCGGTTTACAACTTCGACACGGTGTGTCGTCATCAACGTGCGCTCAAAAAACCGTTTAGAAAAAACGGGTCTTTATTTCCCGATACTGTTCGTTGCATCGTATGCGGAAGAAGTAACACCGGAAAGACGAATGTTGTCCTATCGTTGATCGTTAGTCCAGAAGGAATTAAATTTGAAAACATCTACGTTTACAGCAAGTCGCTTCATCAATGGAAATACGTGCTTCTCAGTATATTAATAAAAATGGTAAAAGGATTGGGATACTACACGTTTAGAGAAAACGAAGAAGTCATAAAACCGAGCGAGGCAAAACGGAATTCTGTGTTTCTGTTTGACGATGTGGCATGCGATAATCAATGGCCTATGAGATATTATTTTAGTATGGGAAGACATCATGACGTCGATAGTTTTTACATCTGTCAGTCTTACGCTAGAATACCTAAACATCTATTGAGAGACAACGCAAACGTGCTACTTCTATTTGAACAAGACGATTTAAATTTAAATCACGTATATAAGGATCACGTAGGAACGGACATGACATTTGCAAAATTTAGAGAAATGTGTGGGGAATGTTGGAAGACACCTTTCGGATTCTTAATGATTAATAAGGACAGCGATATTAATGCGGGGAGATACAGAAAAAACTTTGATAGTTTCATATCTTTATAGAAGGCGTATTTCGCTTCTTCACTTCATTATTTGTTGTGCATCGGCATGAAAAGCAACATGATGACTTCTAAAGATGAACAGATAAAAAAAGATTTATTATCGATTAGTAACGATATAAGAAAAAAATATCGAACTCTAAAGCTGGGTACACAACAACAAGAATCCGAGTACAAAACAAAACATAAACAACTACTAGAACCGATAATTGACATTGCAAAGACAATAAAATCGCGCAAGAAAAAATCTATTGTTCCTTCAACGATAACTGATGCCAAAGAAGAAGAGAAAGAAGAAGAAGAAGAAGAGGAAGAAGAGACTAAAGAAGATCAAATACCAGATACTTTAGCGACAGTGAGAAGTTTCTTTAAAAAAATCAACAAAACATCCGGGTTGTCTCCAAGTTCCTCAAAATCTGAACCAAGTCCCAACGAAGGTGATGTAATAAGCGAATTATCGAAACCGAGTAGTCAATTTTTCTTCGAACAATATCATCCTTTACCAAAAAAATATGTCAATCTTCTGTTACGTAACCAAAGAGATCTAGATAAATCACCGTTTGGAGTAAAATATGACGTCTCTGCAGATAAATGGTATTTTGGAGATGGTTCTATAGACATACTTAACATGCAGCGTCATTTTAAAGTAAAAGGACGTAGATATGATGGTACAGATGGGTTGTATCAACTGCTGACGTTAAAAAGACCTACCGATTATACTGATCAAGGCGTTCAAAACTACATAAGCATTATACTAGCTACGAATGCTCATAAAAAAGATAGTAATCCCGGGGGATCGCGTGTGGGTCATGGTGGTTATAAGTATGTTAACATTATAAAACCTTCTTTAACTCGAAGAGGATATGGTTATGATTATAGTGGGGGAACCGATATATTAAAAGAAGCTAATGACAATCGTGTAGAGCATATACATTGGGACGATCGGTCCGAGCTAATAAGCAGACTAAGATTATTATACGCGTCACAAGGTGCCGGTCACTCAAACCATCACAACGAAATTGTGAGTATTATAGAAGAATTAGTAGAAGCAGGAATAGTAAAATATCAAAGAAAAAAATGCCAATAGACAAATTTGGACGTTATGTTGGGACAACGGGGGATAAACGGCGTAGCGTTTATTCATACGATTTACCCGAGAATGTTGCTACAAAACAATACGTTTATAACAGACTTGTAAGATTTAAAAAGGAACAAGAAACAGCAATTAAGGAAGTAAACAAATTTTATACGGATCGAATAGATCCGCTATTAGTAAAAATGAACACCATTCATCAATCTCTCGCACCATTGGTGGAAGGATACAAACAAGGTCATCTTATTTGGCATGAAAACGTACAAGGGAAACTTAAAGAAGCACGTCTGCAGTACGAACGTACTCTTCAAGATACCGCCATCAATCTCATAAACGAAGCTGAAACAAGATTAAAAAATCAACTTATAAAAGATGTTACATTTTATACCAATCAAATAGACTCCAGTCAAAGAAGTATAAATGAGGCACTTCGAGAACTCGCACCTCTGGTAGAAAGTTATAAACAGGGTAAACTATTTCATTACGAAGACGTGGACTTAAAACTTAAAGAATCACGTCTTATATATGAACAAAAACTTTCTGAAACCTCAACTATTATTATAGAGAGCGCCAAATCACAAATAGAAACCAAACTTAACGAAATTGACGAAATATTCTCGAGAAAAGTCGAAAAAGCCCAACAAGACTGCGAGAACACTTTAAAATTGTTGGCATCGTCTCTTATTAAAAATACGACTTCTAAAATCGCTCAAATAGAAAAAAGACTAGGAATACGAGATGACTAAGAAGGAAGATATAATTAATGAACTATATCGACCAGCAAGTAAAAAATTTCCACGTCTTCGAACCGATATCAGAGCTTTCAATGAAACCTATCAAATCGATCTTTTCGAGTTAATTCCTTACGCTCGCTTCAATAAGGGTTATAAATATGTTTTAACCGTTATTGATACGTATTCCAAGTATTTGTGGGCAAGAGCTTTAAAATCTAAAACTGGTGAAGAAGTTAGTCGTGCTATGGAATCGATTTTAAAAACGAATGGAAGAGGAGCTCCCATACACATTCAATCCGATCACGGGAAGGAATTTTACAATCCACAATTTCAAAGATTAATGAGAAAATATGGCATAAATCATTTCTCAACTTATTCATCTTTGAAAGCAACAATTGTAGAGCGTGTTATTCGTACTATTAAAACGTGGTTATTTAAACAGTTTGAGATGCAAGGGTCCCATAAATGGTATGAAAATGTTCTCGACGATATCATAAATAAATATAACAATCATCTGCATAGGACAATAAAAATGAGACCCATAGATGTTAACCGGAATACGAAATTAAGTGTTTTTAGAAATACAGAGAAGTCGAGTATGGTTCGAAAAGAAAAGGATAAACTCCAAGAGGGTTACGTTGTCAGAATTTCAAAACACAAGGCTATGTTCACTAAGGGTTATTTACCCAATTGGACTACCGAGCTTTCTAAAATAAGAAAAGTTTATTCAGGTGACCCCACAACATATCTACTTGAGGACTTGACTGGACGCATCATAAAAGGTCGCTTCTATAAACATGAGCTGCAGAAAACTAAACATAACGACACGTATTTAGTTGAAAACATTATTCGTCGTAAAAATGGGAAACTATATGTAAAATGGCTGGGATTTGATAATTCGCATAACTCATGGATTACTAATACGGACCTTATATAATTATACTTTTCTTTATTGCTTATTATTTGTAATTTTGTATCGGTTCAATATAACATTTAATTACTTATTACATTTTTTAATAAAATATACAATAACATTATTATAATTTATTTCTGCAGCACATCACCAGATTCAACAAAATGAGGTAGGTTAACAGGAATTGAAAAATGTAACCATCAACAGTAAACCGTATGAAAACCTATCGCAGGTAAACAACTCAAGGGAGCCGTTATATTTGAAATTGAACGGTGAGTTATTCATTAAAAAGATATCTAAAAATATCAAATTAGTTAGATAAAATGAGCAGAGTTTTACAGTATACTTACAAAAGTAATTAAATGTATAATTTAAAGTAGCAGAAAATCTAGGAAAATAAGAAAAATATCGAATTAGCTTTATGTAATCGAAAATCTGACGTCAACAATAACGGAACACCGAGAGCCGAACAAGCGGCTGCGGAAACAAATTCAGGGTCGCGGGCTCATTTTTACATCTGCACGTGTTTTTTATACTCTCGAGAGTGCATTATGTTTACAATTATTTATCGTGCTAGTGTAATCGAGACTGCGATTGTTATTGCAAGGTCACGGTTTATTATCTATCTGAAATATGTTTAAACGATGCAGCTCCACCTTGTTATAAATACATACAAAGTTAAAAAAAGTGTCAGTATTAATGCGGCAACAGAACTGAAACAATGAATAACTTTAGTGAATTAGTTAACATTGTAAGGAGAATTATATCTCTTTGCAAAACTGCTTCTGAGTGGAACTCGGTATTTGAAAAGAACGCCGAAAGCATTTCTCTGTTATCCGAACTAATTAATAATTGTGAAGGAACGATTGGTGAGAAAAGACATTATGAAAGTGTGTTAGGCACATTGAAATGCTATCAAGAAGAGATATCGAACAAATTGAATAAAAGCGGACGTGGATTGGAGGACACGCAAGATGTAGCAGAATGGATAACGGTAAGAAAAAATTCGTTCATAAGTACATGTTTTTTATACCTGTTGTTTTGTTATTAGATTGACTCGGCATTTAAAAGCAGAATACCTACAGGGTTGATCCAAAATAAGATGAATATTAAAGACCCCAAAGAATTTATGGATTCTGTTTTTGAAGTATTTAACGATAAAATTAGGTCTTCTTTGAAAAATAAAATGGAAGCATTAAAAGTTAACATCGTGTTGGTAGGGGAATTTTATCTAGTCCATGACCCAGAAATTGAAGAAATTAAATACTTCTCAACCGCAATTTCCCCATTTATCGTTTAACTAACGTTCTAAATGTCTTTACCGAAATGAGGGATAATATTCTAACTCAGGTACGTATAATATCAGTTTTTTCTTGCGTTCAATAAATTTTTATGTTTTTACAGATGTCGGAGTTTACCGAAAAAGGAAGTGGATGGACGCTAAAAAGAATTATCAACCTCACAGTAAACATCAACAAATTCGTTCCATTGTCAGCATCGAAGTATATAGAGTTACCTCAGCGGATTAAAACCAAACATGCCGTTGTAAATGTTAAAAACAACGATAACCGGTGTTTTTGTTATGCATTGGTGTCTGCGCTTTATCCGGTCAACAAAAGTTCCGATCGGCCCGGTTCTTATCCACAAAATTTCGAAGAGATTTTTAATTTAAAAGGAATTTCGTTTCCAGTGAAGATTAAAGATATACGTAAATTTGAACGACAAAATCCAAATATATCTATAAATGTTTACGGACTTAAAAAGGATAAGATAGTGGGACCCTACCACGTAACCAAGGAATGCAAAGATAACCACATCAACCTTTTATATTTAACAAAAGAGAAAAAAAAGGGAAAGCATCGTACGGACATTATGCTTGGATTAAAAATTTATCTCGTTTATGCAGATCGCAGTTTTCGAAATGTGGGCATCGTTCTTACATATGTGACAGATGCCTTTGTTATTTCTGGACTGCACAACGTTTAATAACACATATGCAAGACTGCAAGTTGGTGGATCCTGTACGAATAGAATTTATGAAACCGGGGGAGAATGAACTGAAGTTTAAGAAGCACGAGTTCGATCTGCAACATGGTTTCGTAATTGTGGCAGATTTCGAAAGTTTAATCGTTCCCATTAACAATATAGATGACAGCGATGATGACTTCACAGCAGCGACGTCATACACAAGATCCTATCAAAGGCATGAACCGTTCGCAGTTGCTTATCAAGTGGTGTGTTCGTTCGACGATTCTCTATCTCATTTTAAAACCTATAGAGGGCAGAATCCTGCAAAATGGTTTGTAAACCAACTGCGGCTTGAGACGGAAATAATAGCGGAAACAATGAAAACTAATTTGCCAATGTTACCTTTGACTGTAGAAGAACAAAGGGAATTTGATAATGCTACCTCTTGTAGACATTGTAAACGGTCTTTTCAAAATTATAGTGAGGACGACGACGAGGATGTTGTAATAAAAGTAGCCGACCACGACCACTTAACAGGAAAATTTCGATTTGCTTTGTGTCAAGGTTGCAATATAAATTATAAAAATGGCAAATATATTCCTATAATTATGCATAATTTATCTGGTTACGACATTCACTTTTTAATATCGGAATTAGATTTTAATAGTCAACCGGTCGAAGTTCTCCCAATAACGAAAGAAAATTATATCGCGGTAACAAAATTATGCGGAGACTATAAATGGAGATTTATCGATTTATTTCGATTTCTACCTCGTAAGCTGGAAACATTGGCAAATAATTTAACAAACGATATGTTTCGATATACCAAGGACGCTTTCCCTATTGAAGAACAGTTTCATTTGATGACAAGAAAATCAGTTTTTTGCTATGATTATGTGGATTCGTTAGAGAAATTAAATGAAAAGCAACTTCCATCGATGGATAAATTCTACAATCTGCTTAAAGAAGAGAATATTTCCGAACAAGATTACATTCATGCGCAAAAAGTTTGGAATACATTTAATATTCAAACGCTAGGAGAATACGCTGATCGTTACCTTTTATGCGATGTGAAACTGTTAACAGATGTGTTCCAGTAATTCAGATTTTTATGTATGGAAGTATACGGATTGGATCCAGTACATTTTTATACAGGACCGGGTCTAGCATGGCAAGCGGCACTAAAGAAGACCGACATCAAATTAGAATTAATGGTGGACATCGACATGATCCTATTTACAGAGAAAGCTATTCGTGGTGGGATAACACAGTGTTCGCATAGATATATGAAGGCCAATAATGAACAAATGGAGAGCTTTGACTCCACAAAACCTGTTCAACATATGCTCTTTATAGATTGCAACAATTTATATGGAAATTCGATGTCAGAACCGCTACCAACTGGAGGATTTGCATGGTTCAAAGACGATGCAGTTAAAATTTTGCAAGAGAAAATAATGGGCATCGAATGGTCAAACGAAGAACTATTAAAACGAGCAATATCAACCAATTACAGCGACCGTTTCTGTTTAAATCTATTGGGGGATGATAATGATGATGATGATGTTGATGGCACTTCTCCTCACTCTCTTCTTTTGGAAGTTGATTTGAAATACCCAACCGACTTACACGATGACCATGCGGAATTTCCTTTTTGTGCAGAACACCGTGTTCCACCAAACAACAACAACACGCCTGGCAATTCTAAATTAATGCTAACCCTTTTCGACAAAGAAAAATACGTTTTACATCTTAGGAACTTAACACAATGTTTATTGCATGGTCTGAAATTAGGAAAAATTCACAGAGTATTAAAATTTTCACAATCGAGATGGTTAAAATGTTATATCGATATGAACACGGAACTACGTAAAAAAGCGCGAAACGAATTCGAAAAGGACTTCTATAAGTTAATGAATAACGCGGTTTTTGGGAAAACTATGGAAAATATTAGAAACCATAGAAAAATGCGGCTAGTAACTTCCTGGAGATCAGCAAAGAAGCTAATAGCCCTTCCTAATTTCAGATCGTGCACTATATTTAAGGAAAACCTGGTGCTAATCGAACTTAACAAAGACAAACTAGTTTACAATAAACCAGTATACTTGGGTCAGGTAATTTTGGACTTGTCGAAATTAATAATGTATTCGTTTCATTACGATTTCATTAAACCTGTTGTCTCGAAACGTTGTCCTACCACATTACTTTATGAAGATACGGACTCTTTCGTCTATTGTTTCCAAGATATCGGCAATGGTAATATATACGACATAATTAGAGAACAGGCCTTAAAAGGTGAATATGGTGTTTTTGATACCTCCGACTATTTACCAGACAATCCGTTCAATATTCTACGAGTTAATAAAAAAATACTCGGAAAATTTAAGGATGAGCTGAATGGGGAGCCATTAACAGAATTTATTGGATTGCGGGCGAAAATGTATGCGATTAGAAAGAACAATAAAGATTTTATTAAGAAGTGCAAAGGAATTAACAAGAACGCGACAAAGAAGAATATAACTTTTAAAGATTACTACGATCCTCTGTTCAATAGTCGTACATTACACGTTGTGAGTAGATCAATTCGGTCCCAAAAACATAAAGTTTTCACCATCAAAATTAAGAAGAGAGCCCTGGATCCGTATGACGACAAACGATTTGTGCAAGCAAACAAGATTAATACTCTGCCTTGGGGTCATTATAATACACACAATGTTCTAGAGTAATGTAGTTTTATGTAAAACAAAAACCAATAATTTAATAAATAGTATTTTATTAACAAATATATAAGTATATTACAAAAGGTATGTATTTGAAGTCCAGGAATTGTTATAAAGAAATCTCCATTTTTATTTACAAATGTTCTTTATTGTAATTGTTTATTCTTCCTCGCTAGATTCGAGTATTGAATGACACATTAATAGTCTATTTTCCCACACTAACTTAATATCTGCTATACAGTGAACTGGTAATTTTAATAATCTTATATAATTTAATTTTGGTATTACAGAACTATTAATTAATACACATAAATCGTATAACGTAGCACTACAATACATTTTTATTTTAAACAACAAACTCGATTATATTTGCCTCGTTTATCTTTCCACATTCTTTTTTACCGCGGAACACAATTGCCACCTTCTTTTTGTTAATCTCTTCAATGTCTTTATCGCTCATGATTGTTGAAAACCGATTCGGAAGGAACACCACATTATTTTCTAATTCTGCTATTATTGCCTTATCATTCCATATAGTTTTCACTATTCGAAGTTCACACACCTGATACAGTTTATTGATTTCCATATCTCGTACTTTTAAAACCGGTTTTTGATCTACCATTCCCATTTTATTAACTTTTTTCAACATAGAAGCGAAACTCATTTTTATATATTAGAGGATAATAATGATAACGCTTCACAATCAATGTAAGAACTGACACACGTTGTTATTTACACCTATATATATATATATTTTGGTAAAACCAATAAAATGGTTGCGCGCCTCCTGGTAAACTGACACTAATGGGTGGTAAAACCATTAAAAATGATAAATGATGCCATTTAACTGATTGCTTTAGAAGTTGACTTAAAATATCCACCCGAAATAATCAAGACATAAACCAGATGCCACATATCAAATTACGCACGCCCCCCAAAGCATCGTGACGTCAGAGCTTCGCAACTTCGAAGCTGTGCGCGTTCGAATGCTCAGCAGCCCTAACTACGTGATGACGTCAGAACAATTATTTATAATAAAGTTCGCAAACATTTTATTCTCTAGGCGTTTATAACTTTCGCAAATCCAAGCTTTTCAAACGAGAGATCTAACATCCTACTTTCGCACGCAACAAAACGCAGTTTTTAAATACAAAACACACTCAAAATGCATCAATTATTTATCACACGAGCACGGAAACAAACCAAAAAAAAATAAATCCCTACATAGTGGTGACTCGAAGCGACACCACATGATAAATTCCTACATAAACTATACTAGAATCGCTACCAGATGGCCCACACAGCACCGTCGCGAGGAGCACGGAAACAAACCAAAAAAATAAATCTCTACATAGATTCCTACATAAACTTTACTCGAAACGCCACCAGATGGCAGCACCGTCGCATTCTCCCTCGCTTTCTCATCAGGCGTTGCCTCCTAGTGACGTCATTCCAACATGGCGACCACGGAAAATTCCCAGATTAGGGCAAATTTCAATTGTTTATATTTACGCTAATAAACAATCAATCGAGATTTTAACAAAAACGTTAGTCACAAATCTTCACAGCTACAAAATAAAACTTACACCAGCTTCCTATCATAAGCCAAACTAGAGATATTTGCCCTGCACGATCGAAATTCGCCCCATAAGGATAACATGGGGAAACGCCTCCAAAAGTGCGCCAGAATCGGTGTTTCTACTCTACTCATATGGGCGTTTAGAAATTTAGGAATTTGGCCATTTAGGCATTTTAGTACTTAGACATTTACGCATTTAGGCATTTGGTATTTAGTGATTTAACCATTTAGGCATTTAGGCATTAATACTTTTATACATTTTGGCATTTAGGCATTTAGACACTTAGGCATTTATACATTTATACATTTAGGCATTTAGACATGTAGGCTTTTATCCATTTATGCATTTAAGCATTTAGGCATTTAGACATTTTGGCATTTATACTTTTATACATTTAGGCATTTAGGCATTTAGCCACTTAGGCATTTATACATCTATACATTTACGCATTTAGGCAATTAAGTATTTATACATTTAGGCAGTTAGGCATTTAGGCATTTAGACATTTAGGCATTTATACGTTTAGACATTTAGGTATTTAGACATTTACACATTTAGGCACTTAGGCATTTAGCCATTAAAGCAACTAGTCCTATAGACATTTAGGCATTTAGACATTTAGGCACATATACATCTAGACATTTAGGTATTTGGACATTTACACATTTAGGCACTTAGGCATTTAGGCATTTAGGCATTTAGGCATTAATGCATTTAGGCATTTAAACATTTAGGCACATATACATCTAGACATTTAGGTATTTGGACATTTACACATTTAGGCACTTAGGCATTTATACTTTTATACATTTAGGCAATTATTCATTTAGACACTTAGGCATTTATATATTTATACATTTAGGCAGTTAGGCATTTGCTCATTTAACCATTTAGGGATTTAAGCATTTAACCATTTAGGCATTTAGGAATTTAGTTATTTAAGCAATTAGGCATTTAAGCATTTATACATTTAGGCAGTTAGGCATTTAAGCATTTAGACATTTACGCATCTGTACAATTAGCCATATAGGTATTTGGACATTTTAACATTTGGGCACTTAGGCATTTAGGCATTAAAGCACTAAGGAATATAGACATTTAAGCAATTAAGCATTTGGGCGTTTAGGAATTTAGGAATTTGGCTATTTAGGCATTTACGCATTTAGGCATTAACGCATTTAGGCATTTAGGCATTTAGACATTTAGGCATTTATACTTTTATTCACTTAGGCATTTAGGCATTTAGACAAGTAGTCTCTTATCCATTTAGGCATTTAGGCGTTTAGGCATTTAGGCATTTAGGCATTTAACCATTTAGGCATTTAGACATTTAAGCATTTATACATTTAGCCATTTAGGCATTTAAGCATTTAGGCATTTACGCAATTAGGCATTAAGGATTTAAGCATTTACACATTTATACATTTAGGCATTTAACCATTTAGGCAATTACGCAATTAGGCATTTAAGCATTTAGGCAATTAGAAATTTAGGCATTTATACATTTAAACATGTAGGTTCTTATCCATTTAGGCATTTAGGCATTTAGGCATTTAACCATTTAATCATTTAGGCATTTAGGCATTTATACATTTAAGCATTTAGGTTTTTAGAAATTTAGCCATTTAGGCGTTTAGACATTTTGGCATTTAGGCATGTAGGCATTAAGCATTTGGGAATTTAGTCGTTTAGGTATTTTGGAATTTAGGCATTTGGGCATTTACTCATTTAAACATTTAGGCATTTAGGTATTTAGGCATTTAAATAATTAGGCATTTAGGCATTTAGGCATTTAGGCATTTAAGCATTTAAGCGCTTAGGCATTTAAACATTTATACATTTCTACATTTTGGCGTTTTGGCATATACGCACTTAGTCATTTAGGCATTTAGGCACTTAGCCATTTAGGCATTTAGGCATTTATACATTTAGGAATCTAGCCATTTAAGCGTTTATGAATTTAATCACTTAGGCCTTTAGGCATATAGGCATTTAGGCATTTAATAATTTAAGCGTTTAGGCATTTAGGCATTTAGGCATTTAGACATTTAGGCATTTATACGTTTATACACTTAGGCATTAGACATTTAGACGTTTAGATATTTGGCAATTATACATTTCGGCATTTAGGCATTTAGGCATTTAAACATTTCGGCATTTAGGCATGAAGGCATTTAGGCGTTTAGACGTTTAGTAATTTATACAGTTTAGCATTTAAGCATTGAAGCACTTATACATTTAGGCATTTAGTCAATTAGGTGTTTAGGAATTTAGACATTTGAGTATTTAGACATTTACACACTTACGCACTTAGGCTCTTAGACACATATACATTTAGGCATATAGTCATTTAGGCATTTAGGCATTTGGTTATTTAGGCATTTAGGAATTTCGCTATTTAGGCATTTCGGTATTTAGGCATTAAGTCATTTATAAATTTAGACATTTAGGTGTTTGGACATTTACACATTTAGGCGCTTAGGTATTTAAACATTTAGTTACTTAGGCATATAGAAATTTAGGCATTTGGGCGTTGAGGCATTTAGGAATTTGACCATTTAGGCGTTTCAGTATTTAGGAGTTTAAGCATTTAACCATTTAGGCATTTAAGCATTTAGGCACTTAGGCCTTTGGACATTTAGCAGGTTAGACATTTAAGCATTTAAACATTTAGGAATTTAGGCATTAAACATTTATACATTTAGGCATTTAGGATTTTAGATGTTTCAGCATTTATGAATTTATACATTTAGAGATTTAGGAATTTAAACGTTTAGGCTTCTATACATTTAGGTATTTAAGCGTTTAGGCATTTGGGCGTTTAAGCATTTGGGCATTCAGGCATTGAGGCATATAGGCATTTAGGCATTTGTTCATTTAGGCATTTACGCAATTAGGCATTTAGGCATTTAGGTATTTAGGAATTAAGACATTTATATATTAGGCAATAAGCATTTAGGCATTTAGGCGTTTTGGCATTTAGGCATTTAGGCAATTAGGCATTTAAGCATTTATACATTTAGGCAGTTAGGCATTTAAGCATATAGACATTTAGGCATTTATACATTTAGACATTTAAGTATTTGGACACTTATATATTTAGACATTTAGGTATTTAGACGTTTAGGCATTTATAAATTTAGGCATTTAGGCGCTTAGGCATTTATTCGTTTATACATTTCAGCATTTAATCATTTAGGCATTTAGAGAACTATGCATTTAGGCATTTAGGCATTTAGGCGTTTATACATTTGGGCAGTTAAGCATTTGAGCATTTAGACATATAGACATTTATACAATTAGGCATTGAGGCATTTAGGAATTTAGTCATTTAAGCATTTATAAATTTATACATTTAGACATTTAGGCACTTAAATGTTTAGGCATTTATACATTTAGGCATTTAGGCGTTTAGGCATTTAAGCGTTTAAGCATTTAGTCATTTAGGCATTTAGACAATTAAGCATTTATACAGTTAAACATTTATACAGTTAAACATGTAGGCTCTTATACACTGAGACACTTAGGCATTTAGGCATTTATTTATTTAGGTATTTACGCATTTAGGCATTTAGACATTTAGGCAATTAGACATTTAGACATCTAGGCATTTAGGTATTTAGGAATTAAGACATTTACATATTAGGCAATAAGTATTTAGTCATTTAGGCATTTTGGCACTTAGGAATTTAGGCAATTAGGCATTTAAGCATTTATACATTAAGGCAGTAAGGCATTAAAGCGTTTAGACATTTAAGCATTTATCCGTTTAGACATTTAATTATTTGGACACATATATTTCGAAATTTAGGCATTTAGACGTCTAGGCATTTATACATTTAGGCGTTTAGGCATTTGGGCGTTTACCCATTTAGGCATTTAGGCATTTACGCAATTATTTATTTAGGCATTTAGGCATTTAGACATTTAGACACTTAGAAATTTAAGTGTTTAGGCATTTAAGCACTTATACATCTATACATTTAGAAATTTAGACATTTAGACATTTAGACATTTAAGCATTTAAACATTTAGGCATTTAGGAATTTAGACATTTATACATTTAAGCATTTAGGCATTTTCCATTTACACATTTAAGCATTTATAAATTTATACATTTAGGCATTTAGGCATTTAGACGTATAGGCATTTATACCTTTAGGCATTTAGGCGTTTAGGCATTTAGGTGTTTAAGCATTTAGGAATTTATGCATTTAAGCATTTAGACACCTATGCATTTAGGCATTTAGGCATTTAGACATTTAGGCATTTATACCGTTAAACATGTAGGCTCCTATACATTTAGGCATTTAGGCATTTATACATTTAGGCATTTAGCCATTTAGGCATTTAGACATTTAGGCATTTAGGCATTTAGGCATTTAGGCATTTAGGCGTTTAGGCAATTAGGCATTTAAGCATTTATACATTTAGGCAGATGGGCACTTAAGCATTTAGACATTTGGTCATTTATACATTTAGACATTTAGGCGATTAGGCATTAAACGTTTAAGCATTTCAGCATTTAGGCACTTAGGCATTTAGACACCTATGCATTTAGGCATTTAGGCACTTAGACATTTAGGCATTTATACAGTTAAACGTGTAGGCTTTTATACATTTAGGCATTTAAGCATTTAAAGATTTAGGCATGTAGCCATTTAGGCATTTAGGCATTTAGGCAATTAGGCATTTAAGCATTTATACATTTAGGCAGTTAGGCATTTAAACATTTAGACATTTAAACATTTATACGTTTGGCCATTTAGGCCTTTAGACGTTTAGGCATTTATACATTTAGACATTTAGGCGTTTAGGCATTTAGGCGTTTAGGCGCATCAACATTAAGGCATCTAGGCATTTAAACACCTACGCATTTAGGCACTTAGGCATTTACCCATTTAGGCATTTAGGCATTTAGGCATTTACGCAATTAGGCATTTAAGCATTTAAGCGTTTAGACATTTAGATATTTAGGCATTTAAGTATTTAGGCATTTAAGCATTTATACATCTATACAATTAGACATTTACACATTTAGGCATTTAGACATGTATGCATTTTGGCATTTAGACATTTAGGCAGTTAGATATTTAAGCATTTAAACATTTAAGCATTTAGGCATTTAGACATTTATACATTTAGGCATTTAAGCATTTAGGCATTTAGACATTTTAGCATTTATAAATTTACACATTGAGGCATTTAACCATTTAGGCATTTAGGAATTTACGCAATTACGCAGTTAGGCATTTAGGCATTTCGATATTTAGAGATTTATACATTTAAACATGTAGGCTCTTATCCATTTAGGCATTTACCCATTTAGGCTTTTAACAATTTAGGCATTTAAGCATTTACGCAATTAGGCATTTAGGCATTTAGGCATTTCGACAATTAAGCATTTATACATTTAAGCATTTACGCAATTAGGCATTTAATCATTTAGGCAATTAGACATTTTGGCATTTATACACTTAACAATTTTGGCATTTAGGCACTTAAGCATTTACGCAATTAGGCATTTAGGCATTTAGGCATTTAGACATTTATACGTTTAGCCACTTAGCCATTTAGGCATTTAGGCATATAGGCACTTAGGCATTTAGGCATTTACGCAATTAGGCATTTAGGCATTTAGGCATGTAGGCATTAAGCATTTAGGCATCTAGGGATTTTGGAATTTAGGCATTTGGGCATTTAGTCATTTAGGTATTTAGGCATTTGGACATTTTGTCATTTAGGCATTTAGGCATTTTGGCATTTAAGCATTTAAACATTTAGGCATTTAAACATTTAGATATTTATACGTTTCAGCATTTAGGCACATACGCAAAATTCATTTAGGCATTTAGGCATTTATACATCTATACATTTAGAAATTTAGACATTTAGACATTTAGACATTTAAGCATTTAAACATTTAGGCATTTAGGAATTTAGACATTTATAGATTTAAGCATTTAGGCATTTTCCATTTACACATTTAAGCATTTATAAATTTATACATTTAGGCATTTAGGCATTTAGACGTATAGGCATTTATGCATTTAGGCATTTAGGCGTTTAGGCATTTAGGTGTTTAAGCATTTAAGAATTTATGCATTTAAGCATTTAGACACCTATGCATTTAGGCATTTAGGCATTTAGACATTTAGGCATTTATACCGTTAAACATGTAGGCTCCTATACATTTAGGCATTTAGGCATTTAAACATTTAGGCATTTAGCCATTTAGGCATTTAGACATTTAGGCATTTAGGCATTTAGGCATTTAGGCAATTAGGCATTTAAGCATTTATACATTTAGGCAGATGGGCACTTAAGCATTTAGACATTTGGTCATTTATACATTTAGACATTTAGGCGATTAGGCATTAAACGTTTAGGCATTTCACCATTTAGGCACTTAGGCATTTAGACACCTATGCATTTAGGCATTTAGGCACTTAGACATTTAGGCATTTAGACAGTTAAACGTGTAGGCTTTTATACATTTAGGCATTTAAGCATTTAAAGATTTAGGCATGTAGCCATTTAGGCATTTAGGAATTTAGGCAATTAGGCATTTAAGCATTTATACATTTAGGCTGTAAAAAGATGTGTCACAAAATTATTTGGAACTTAACACCTTTTATGTTTTGTTGTAAAACCAGTTTAGTTTATTTCGACAGGAGTTGTAGATTATTTTGTATTTAAGAGATAGGGGGAAGTAGTCAGGCCTAACTACTTCGTTACAAACAATCTTAGCCTGTGTTCGACCCCATCGATGAATATACACATTCGTGGTAAACGGTATATTGAATTCTAATACATATCACAGAGCTATTTATACAATAAATGTATGCCATATTTACGCCCTACTATTAATAATTACAATCATATGTGTGTAACCTAACGTAATATTAAACGCTAAGTTTGTTATTTTGACCCACTAGTTTACAAAGCTGCTGCGCTGTGCCTTTGACATATGGTAATACACAATTAAAAACTGCAACGTCTGTTTTGAAATATAAGGAACTGGCGCTTGTTGCGTGCGTAGTTTACACTTAGTTGTTATCGCGGCACAGAAACATGACCCATATTTTATCTGGCGTAATTTATGCAGTTCTTTTGTAGGTTAAATGCGTGCACTTCCGTTTTCACTCTATTTTACTTTATTCCCTAAATTCATGTTCAAAGAAATAGTTTGAACATTCTGGGCGGGTCCCTTGTAGAGCAATCGGGGTTGGTGTGGGTCAGATGTCTGTTGCAGGGGCTGCTTCATGGACATTTCCCTTGGCGTGAGGTGTTGCGTATAAGGGTTCCAAACTGAAGTCGTCTTGGCCGGCACTGGGCTTCTGTTGTCCCTTGATCTGGCAGTTGTGTCTCCATACACAATAGCTGATGCAGCACAGTAGGCCAATGACCAGTATTGTCACTATACTGCTGACAGACCCTGTCGTAATGGATAGGTGCCTCCAGCGTGTAGTGGATAGGTCATGTATTATTTGCTGCTGTTGAGTTAGCAGCATGCATACGTGACCTGATGTCTCCAGACTCGGTTCTTCGGCTAAGCTTGGATACTCGATCCCCATTGATCCTGCATGTGATGTAATGTTGACTTGCAGAATTTTATTGAATGTTGCAACGACCGGGATCGTACTGAATGATCGTGCGTACAGAATGTGCTGTCCTGTGTGGATGTAACACTCTGGAGCGATTTGGATGACTCCGGTATCCTCAAGAGTCACTTCCTCTCGTACGTCGTTACAGATGATGGCTGCACTGGTGGCCTTGTTGGCTACAAACATCCATGTGTTTGCTTTGTACAGCTCCTTCCATTTTATTGTGGTAACATTGTAGCGTTGTATGCTACATGGCACCTTGTCCAAGCGCTGATACATCTCGTCGATGATGCAGTGTGGGTTTCTCTCAACACTGTTTATGACAGTGGGTGTACATAAATAAGTGTGTTCCTTTATTGGAATGCTGACCTCGAACTTGGATGGTGGTATGCTGAAGTACTGCTGATGGTTGTAGTCCACAGCTAAGAAATACGGGTTGACTGCGATTGTTGCATATTCTCCGTTTCTTATTTTTCTAGGGATGGCGGTGACCTTGATGACTTCGTATTCGGTTACTTCGGTGATATGGAAATATCCAAATATCTTGATGGCTTCCTTGGTTTGTCCTGTCTTCATCTTGTACACTGGCGATGGCAGTATTCGTAAGTTTGGTGGTAACTTCAAGGACAGCTGACTTATTATTGTTGCTATTTCAGCTGGTGATACGAACTCAAATAAATGGCTCCGCTTGAACACTGCGTCAAGCAACTTCTTGTATTTTTCTGCTACTTCCTGCAAATAGTTGCTGGCAACTTGATATGCTGACAACACGTGAACATTTAATTTATTGGCGTCAATGGATCTGTACCAGGCCTTCATTTCGTTAATAAGGTGAATTCCTTGGTTGAATTTTACCCGAAAGTTTTCTAACTTTGTTGTGATCCTGCTCTCTGTATTGTTCACCGTAGTTATTGCTGCTAACATCAACTTCGCTTGGTGACCGGAAGCGTCGATTAGTACCTGCTGATTCTTGTCTAGATCAGCGATGTCCTTGTACACTTCTTCGTTTACTCCAAACACTGATGTCAGAAACTTCCCTAGTAATCCTCTTCGTGTTCGGCGTGAAGCTATCGTCCGGATGCTTTTCATGTCCCACAGGATATTGGTTTGTTGTTCCATTATGTGATGCATGAGTTCTTTACAAAATTGGTCTTCCGTCATCTCGATGCTGTTGTCTCATAATTGTTTAAATTGTTCAGTGGTGGCGTTAATCCCATGCTCGTCCGTGATGAAGGCAGATATCGAATATTCCATCCCTATTCGAATTATCCCTCTATCGAGCTTCGAATTACCCACGTGTTCCACGTATATACCGGGTTGTAACCTTTGCAATGTATAGTTCGCTACACTGCCGGGAATTACGTGACACATCATGAGCATGCATATAAATAATGCTGCGTGTGTTTTCATATCTTGACTCCGTGCTGACCTTGTGGTAGGTCTGGAACTGCTGATCCTTGTGTGCACTGGATTGCCCTCGTTGTTTATAGGTAGCTGACAAACCTTTGTTATGGGTCGTTTGATTTGACTTCTATCTTTGCCCTGGATTGTCACTACTCTTATTAATCCATCTTTTCCTGGATGTGTATTAATTATTCGTGCTAACGGCCACTTGTTTTCCGATATGTTATCTTCCTTGAGGAGTACCAAATCTCCTATTTCTATGTTCTGTCTCGGAGCTTTCCATTTTCCACGTTGCTGTAACCTGGATAGGTATTCTGTTGACCATGCTTTCCAGAAATCTTTTTTCATTTTCTGTAGCAACTTCCATCTGATTAAATGATTGTCAGTGACTATAGTGTCATCTGGTTCGGCTGGTGTGATGAGTGCTTGTCCGATCAGGAAGTGTCCTGGGGTGATTGCTGACATGTCGTTTGGATCGTTATTCATTGGTGTCAGTGGTCTTGAGTTCAGACAAGCCTCAATTTGATACAGCAGGGTTGTCATCTCTTCGAAAGTGAGTGTGTTGTCTCCGATGACTCTTTTGATATGGTACTTGATCGACTTCACCCCTGCCTCCCAGATTCCACCCATGTGGGGGCTTGCCGGGGGGATGAAATGCCACTGGACTGCTTCAGTGCTTAATTTGTCCTGTATCTGGGTGTCCAATAGCTTACTAGCTCCCACAAAGTTGGTACCGTTGTCGCTGTAAATGTGGGCGCATTTTCCTCTCCTTGCAGTAAACCTTCTGAAAGCTGCTATGAAGGCATTAGCAGTCATGTCGCTCACTGCTTCAATGTGTATGGCCTTCGTGGCCAAACAAATAAAAATGGCGATGTATCCTTTGTAGGACTTGTTGCCTCTTCCTTTGGATACTCTAATTTGGATTGGTCCAGCGTAGTCCAGTCCAGTGTGTGTAAATGGAATGGACGGTGTCACTCGTGCAGGGGGTAGTTGTCCCATTAGCTGATGCATAGGTGCTGCCTTAACCCTTGCGCATGTCATGCATCTGTTGATGATTTTGGCAATCGCCTGCTTGGCTCGTACTATCCAGTACTTTCTTCTGATGAAGGCTAACGTAGCTTGATTACCTCCATGTAACGTTTGGTGATGCGCGTTTCTGATGATCAGCTTGGCTATATGATTGTTGCTGGGGGGTGTTTCTCATCGTAAGGTAACAGCGAGTGCTGTATCCTTCCTCCCACTCGAAGAATTCCATCTCCATCTAGGAATGGGTACACGTTGAACAAGGAACTCTTGCTGTTCATCGTTTTGCCTTGCTGTAGTAAGTGATGTTCTCTTGGGAAGTCATGCCTTTGTGCTGATTTGATTATGCACTTTAGGCTGTCCCGTAGCTCGTTGGTGGTTAGTTGTTGAACCGCTACTACTTCCTTTCTACATTTCTTCATAAACCGCTTACAGTAAGCGATTACTCTTATCATTTTGTTGTATGATGAGAATCTTTCCATGTCATCTGCTGCCTCACTGATTGCCGCATGAACTGCTACCTGCCGAGGTTTTTTCCTTTCTTCTTCAATAGTGCTCTCTACTGTTGTTTGGGTTTTTATTCGTTCCTGGGTATCTTCCTTTGATAACCATTCAGGGCCGTGAAACCATAACTCTTGGTCACTTAGTCTGGATGGTTGTACTCCTCTTGTGACCAAGTCTGCTGGGTTATCTTCTGACCTGACGTGATTCCAGCACTGCTTGCCGATGCACTCGTGAATTGTAGCAACTCGATTTGCTACAAAATTCTTCCATCTCTCTGGACTTCCTTTTATCCAGGCTAGAGTTATCATTGAATCTGTCCAGGCATAGATTTCAATGTTGTCTAACTCCATGGTTGAAACGGTCTTCTTTATTAGTTTGGCTAATAATTCAGCCGAACATAATTCTAGTTTTGGCAGCGTCTTCTTCATCTTGAGGGGTGCCACTTTTGACTTGGCTGTGAGTAACGTCACTGTCGTGGTCCCTAATGGTGAAGACCTTTTTATGTAGATCGCCGCCCCATAAGCTTGCTCTGAGGAATCACAGAAACCATGCATCTCTGTGTGGCCATCCTCTCCATAATTTATCCATCTTGGGATGTGCACTTCCTCTACCTTCGGTAATTCTTGCCTGAATCTTGACCATCTGTCTTGTATATCCTTGGGTAATTCTTCATCCCATGAATACTGTCCGACCCATAATTCTTGTATTAATAACTTAGCAGTTATTATGATTGGTGCTAGTAGTCCTAATGGGTCAAAGATTTGTGCTATCTCTGATAGGATCTTCCTTTTCGTTATTTCGCCTTCTGGTCGCTGCTTGACTTTGTATCGTAGTACGTCAAGTGTTGGTGACCAATGTACTCCCAGTGTCTTCCTTGTAGCATCTTCCTTTTCTCCTAATATGATGTTGGTGCTTCCTTCAGCTTCTGGAAGGTTACTAGTCCACTTCCTAAGATTAAACCCTCCAGTTTTCAACATCTTGGTTAGTTCGTCTTGGATGCTCCTTGCGTCTTCTTTGGAACTGGCTCCTGTTAGAAGATCGTCTACATAGAAGTCCCTCATGGCGATCTGAGAACCTCTTCGGAATCGGAATTGTTCATCCTTGGCCAACTGCTGCAAAGTCCGAACTGCCAGGTAAGGAGCTGCGGTTGTGCCATAACTCACTGTGGTTAGTTTATACTCTTGGAGTGGTTCTGTTTGCGAGAACCTCCATACAATTTTCTGGAAGTGCTGATCATCCTCAGCTACCTGTATTTGTCTATACATCTTCTCAATGTCTGCTGTTAATGCAAACTCATATTTCCTCCATCTCAGAAGGATATCTGTTAAATCTTGCTGTAGTCTTGGCCCAGTGTACATCATTTGGTTCAGGCTTTTCCCATTTGATGACTTGGATGTGGCGTCAAAGACTACTCTTAACTTGGTTGTATCACTGTCCTCCTTTATGACAGCTTGGTGAGGAATATAGTATCCTCCTGTCTGAACCTCATCTTGTTCAATTTTCCTCATGTGACCCAAGGAAATGTATTCCCTCATGAATTCTCTATATTCGGACTCCAATTTCTTGTTAGTCTCGAATCTTTTTTCCATTTGCAGCATTCTGGCAACTGCTCTTCTTCTTGATTCGCCCAAATGACTGGGGTCCTCCTTGAATGGTATTTTTACCACATAGGTCCCATCTTGCTTCCGAAAATGGGATTCCTCGAACTGCTGTTCACAGTCTTGATCTTCCTGAGAGACAGGTTTCTCCCTTGAGACCTCTTCTATTTCCCAGAATTTTCTGAGTTGGTGATCTTCTTCTAAGCTAGATACCATGCTCACCACTCTTATGTTGGGTTGTTTTGCTGCCTCTACTGCCCCAGATAGGATCCATCCTAATTCTGTCCTTTGCGCCATCATCCCTTGTTGTGTCTTCTTGACCCCTTCTAGTAGTATATCCTTGTATAGATCGGCTCCTATCAGGATATCTACTGGACCTGGCATGTTGTAGGTAGGATCGGCCAGTAGGCATTGTTCCCATGCGTCCTTCTCCTTTTCCACGATCGTATTCCTTGGCAACGTTCCTGTCAGTCTTGCCATTATAAGCAGATCCCCATACATTCGGAAGTTGCTGGAGAATCGTGGTCTCATTTCTACTTCAATTTTTCCTTTGGATTTCCCTGCTTCGCTTTTTCCTAGCCCTCGGATGTCTGCTTGGATTTTAACCCTTGGTAATGCCAACAGTTGTGCTGCTTCTTCAGTTATAAATGATGCCTGTGATCCTGGATCGACCAAAGCTCTCAACAATTCATAATGTCCTCCGGCTGCCTTTATTTTTACAAATGCCGTGGCTAGCAGAACTTCCTTCTGGTTGAGATGATTTTTCGATTTTCTGCTAACTAGGCTGCTTACTTCTTCCACTGTTTGTCCGGAGGTGGAGGCCACTTGGGACTTCCTAATTGGCTCCTGCTGAGGTTTTGCAACTACCTGGTGAGGACATCTTACCGGAGTTCTGTTCCATTCCTTATGTAACATAGTATGGTGCCATTTGTCGCAGTTTTGACATTTGTTTGCACTATAAAATTTTTCATTCTCCTTGTGGACTAAACATCTCACACACAGCCGATGACGCCTGATGGTTTGGTATCGATCGTCACTGCTCATGGAAATGAATTTCGGGCACTGTGTGATCTTGTGGCTGTTGTTGCAGATCCGACATCTACTGATGCTTGCTTGATAACTCCTTACTGGCCATGGTTTTCTTGATGATTCTGATATTTTAATTGGTTTTGCGATCTCCAGCTTCCTTTTGGAATCTTGAATTGCCTCCAGTGATTGGAATGTTTTTTCCAAAAACTTCAACAAGTTTGCCAGGTCCTGAACCTCTCGAGAATTTGTTGGCGACTGTTCATATAACTTCTTCGTATCCTTGTCTAGCTTTTTTACCAGCAGATGTGCTATTATGGGTCCCCCTTTTTTAGGCTGGCTGCTGATTCACAATTCAGATTGGGCAGTTCTAATATGTTGTCTAAAAATTTGGAAAACAAAATTCTTTTGTTATCATACCTGCGTTTTAGTAGGTCCCATGCAGTTTCATAGTTAGCGTCCGATGCGTCGAGATGTTTTATTAATGTACTTGCCTCGCCTCTGAGGTAAGTTTTGAGGTACTGCATCTTCTCTGCATTGCCTAATGTGGCATTGTTGTGGATGAGTCGCCCAAAAATGTCGTGGAACGTGGTCCAATTTTCATAATTTCCTTCAAATATCGGCATCGTGATTTTGGGCAATGGGATGGCTAGTTCTTCTCGTGCTCGTGGTTGTTCACTTCTCGGGATGCTACTTATTTTGTTAAATATTTGAGCTATTACCTGGTTATAACGCTCTCGCATCTGATTGTAAACACCATCCGTGAAGTACTCCTCCGCAAATTCTTGCTCACATCTGAGGATTTCCTTATGTATTCTCGTAATATTCTCCCACTGGTCGGAAATCTTGTTGGTTTTATACTCATAGAACATTTTTGTCTGTACTTGTTCCAATGCTAATATTGCATCGTCAAGTACCTCGCTAAATAACTGCATTTCAATTTCTTGCTTCTTGAGTCTGCCTACTTGTTCGATGGGGTTTTCCTTTCTTTCGGTTTCTAAGCCGTTATTCTCCTCACTAGCTGGATTTAACTTCTCCTGCCATCCTTGTATGTAATCTGTAATTACTTGAAATCTTTCTTTCACCTGGCCGTGGAAATCCTTTTTTACGTATTCATGATCCGCTGGAAGTTGCTTCTGTAGTTCCATGTCACTGCTCTCGAATGCTTTCCATAATTCTCCTAATTCATCCTCCTTCTTGGCTGGTACATCTGATTCTTTCTGCTTCCGGAATCCTTCTTCATATTTGTAAACAGTTGGCACATTTTGTCCGCCAGCTGTTTCTGCTCCTTTATAATTGACTCCATGTCGTTGCGGCTTTTTTAATGCCTTCGGTACTAAAACTAGCTTAATAAGTAGTATCTTACCACTTTACGTATTTTCCAAGTTCTTAGCGGTTCGATTGCCGCCGAAGTTTCTTCTCGCTGCACTGCGGAAGTCCTTGGAATTTACTAGCAGGACTTATGCTGCTATCACTAATTCTCGCCTTTTCCTTTGGCGGAATTCCTTTGATTGAGTCGTAGGACGTTTTCTCCTTGGCGACGGCTCAATTTGAACTTCTCCCTAATCTTTACACAGAAGAGTACATACCAATCTTGTTGCGAGTCCTCCAAATTTTCCAACGGATATGGCAGATCCGGTCCAGTTGCTTACTTGCCCAGAGCTTCGAATCTGTTCCGCGTACCCAAGACTCTTGATTGTTGCACTAACTTCTTTTAGCCTCCAATTGGTTGGCTTAAGGATTTTTACCCAAGAAATCCAGTTTCCTCTTGTCCGGGGAGTAGTTGGCTTGTAGGACCAATGTCTTCTCCTAATTCCGGCTTCTTCTTTGATCGGGGAGTTGTTGGCTCGAAGGACCAATGTCTTCTCCTAATTCCGGCTTCTTCTTTGATCGGGGAGTTGTTGGCTCGAAGGACCAATGTTACGGAACCTCCTAATCTTCTTCTGGCAAAGGCTCGGAGGATCCGTGTTAGAGATGTGTCCCAAAATAAATTGGAACTTACACCTCTTGATATTTTGCTGTAAACCAGTTTAGTATTTGCGGGAGATGGAGTCTTGTTTTTGGTTGTTAAGAGATAAGGTGAAATAGCTAGGCCTGGCTATTTCGTTATGGACAATCTTAGCCTGTGTCCAACCCCATCAATGAATATACACAATCGTGGTTAAATGTATATTGAATTCTAATCTATATCACAGTGCTATTTATACAAAATAATGTATGCCATTTACGCCCTACTATTCTAATAATTACAATCATATGTGTTTAACCTAACGTAATATTAAACGCTAAGTTTGTTATTTTGACCCACTAGTTTACAAACTGCTGCGCTGTGCTTTTGACATGCGGTAATACACTATTTAAAAACTGCAATGTCTGTTTTGAAATCTGAAGAACTGACGCTTGTTACGTGCGTAGTCTGCACTTAGTTGTTATCGCGGCACAGAAACATGACCCATATTCTATCTGGCGTAATTTATGCAGTTCCTTGTAGGTTAAATGCGAGCACTTCCGTTTTCACTCTAAATCACTTTATTCCTTAAATTCATGTTCAAAATAGTTTGAACAAGGGACGTAAAGTACGCATACAAAAAAAATATCAAAGCTCTACCAAAACGTTTAGCTATTTTATAAATATTGACTTTATTATAACTTCGCAGCTTTCTCTCTGCTGAACGATTGATCGTAAAAAAACTACAAGTACTTAATGTGTAGTAAATTTTATCCTCTTCTATTTCATATAAGTTTAACACTTACAAAATAGATTGTTTCCGTGTGACTTTAGAAAAAGTAAAAATTTTGTTTTTTGCACAGTTTTTCCTCTGAAAAACTTGTTTCCGGGTAACAGTTAAGTTGGAAAACCTAATAGTCGTGTACAGGGACGTAAACTACAGATACAAAAAAAATATCAAAGCTCTACCAAAACGTTTAGCTATTTTATAAATATTGACTTTATTATAACTTCGCAGCTTTCTCTCTGCTGAACGATTAATCGTAAAAAAAACTACAAGTATTTAATGTGTAGGAAATTTTATCCTCTTCTATTTCATATAAGATTAACACTTACAAAATAAATTGTTTCCGTGTGACTTTAGAAAAAGTAAAAATTTGGTTTTTTGCACAGTTTTTTCTGTGAAAAACGTGTTTCCGGTCAAGATTTAAGTTGTAAAACCTAATACTATTGTACAGGGACCCAAACTACGCATACAAAAAAAATATCAAAGCTATACCAAAACGTTTCCCTATTTTATAAATTTTGACTTTATTATAACTTCGCAGGTTTATCTCGGCTGAACGATTGACCGTAAAAAAAACTACAAGTACTTAATGTGTAGGAAATTTTATCCTCTTCTATTTCATATAAGTTTAACACTTACAAAATGGATTGTTTCCGTGTAACTTTAGAAAAAATAAAAGTTTTGTTTTTTGCACAGTTTTTCTTGTGAAAAACGTGTTTTTGGTCAATACTTAAGTTCGAAAACCTAATAGTCGTGTACAGGGACGCAAAGTACACATACAAAAGAAATAAAAATATCAAAGCTCTACCAAAACGTTTAGCTATTTTATAAATATTGACTTTATTATAACTTCGCAGCTTTCTCTCTGCTGAACGATTGATCGTAAAAAAACTACAAGTACTTAATGTGTAGGAAATTTTATCCTCTTCTATTTCATATAAGTTTAACACTTACAAAATAGATTGTTTCCGTGTGACTTTAGAAAAAGTAAAAATTTTGTTTTTTGCACAGTTTTTCCTCTGAAAAACTTGTTTCCGGGTAACAGTTAAGTTGGAAAACCTAATAGTCGTGTACAGGGACGTAAACTACAGATACAAAAAAAATATCAAAGCTCTACCAAAACGTTTAGCTATTTTATAAATATTGACTTTATTATAACTTCGCAGCTTTCTCTCTGCTGAACGATTGATCGTAAAAAACTACAAGTACTTAATGTGTAGGAAATTTTATCCTCTTCTATTTCATATAATTTTAACACTTACAAAATGGATTGTTTCCTTGTGACTAGAAAAAGTAAAAATTTTGTTTTTGCACAGTTTTTCCTCTGAAAAACGTGTTTCCGGGTAACAGTTAAGTTGGAAAACCTAATAGTCGTGTACAGGGACGTAAACTACGCATACAAAAAAAATATCAAAGCTCTACCAAAACGTTTAGCTATTTTATAAATATTGACTTTATTATAACTTCGCAGCTTTCTCTCTGCTGAACGATTGATCGTAAAAAGACTACAAGTACTTAATGTGTAGGAAATTTTATCCTCTTCTATTTCATATAAGTTTAACACTTACAAAATAGATTGTTTCTGTGTGACTTTAGAAAAAGTAAAAATTTGGTTTTTTGCACAGTTTTTTCTTTGAAAAACGTGTTTCCGGGTAACAGTTAACTTGGAAAACCTAATAGTCGTATACAGGGACGTAAACTACAGATACAAAAAAAATATCAAAGCTCTACCAAAACGTTTAGCTATTTTATAAATATTGACTTTATTATAACTTCGCAGCTTTCTCTCTGCTGAACGATTGATCGTAAAAAAACTACAAGTACTTAATGTGTAGGAAATTTTATCCTCTCCTATTTCATATAAGTTTAACACTTACAAAATAGATTGTTTCCTTGTGACTTTAGAAAAAGTAAAAATTTTGTTTTTGCACAGTTTTTCCTCTGAAAAACGTATTTTCGGTTAACAGTTAAGTTGAAAAACTTAATAGTCATGTACAGGGATGTAAACTACGCATACAAAAAAAATATCAAAGCTCTACCAAAACGTTTAGCTATTTTATAAATTTTGACTTTATTATAACTTCGCAGCTTTCTCTCGGCTGAACGATTGATCGTAAAAAAACTACAAGTACTTAATGTGTAGGAAATTTTATCCTCTTCTATCTCATATAAGTTTAACACTTACAAAATAGATTGTTTCCGTGTGACTTTAGAAAAAGTAAAAATTTTGTTTTTTGCACAGTTTTTCCTCTGAAAAACGTATTTCCGGGTAACAGTTAAGTTGGAAAACCTAATAGTCGTGTACAGGGACGTAAACTACGCATACAAAAAAAATATCAATGCTCTACCAAAACGTTTAGCTATTTTATAAATATTGACTTTATTATAACTTCGCAGCTTTCTCTCTGCTGAACGATTGATCGTAAAAAAACTACAAGTACTTAGTGTGTAGGAAATTTTATCCTCTTCTATTTCATATAAGTTTAACACTTACAAAATAGATTGTTTCTGTGTGACTTTAGAAAAAGTAAAAATTTTGTTTTTTGCACAGTTTTTCCTCTGAAAAACGTGTTTCCGGGTAACAGTTAAGTTGGAAAACCTAATAGTCGTGTACAGGGACGTAAACTACGCATATAAAAAAATATCAATGCTCTACCAAAACGTTTAGCTATTTTATAAATTTTGACTTTATTATAACTTCGCAGCTTTCTCTCTGCTGAACGATTGATCGTAAAAAAACTACAAGTACTTAATGTGTAGGAAATTTTATCCTCTTCTATTTCATATAAGTTTAACACTTACAAAATAGATTGTTTCCGTGTGACTTTAGAAAAAGTAAAAATTTTGTTTTTTGCACAGTTTTTCCTCTGAAAAACGTATTTCCGGTTAATAGTTAAGTTGGAAAACCTAATAGTCGTGTACAGGGACGTAAACTACGCATACAGAAAAAATATCAAAGCTCTACCAAAACGTTTAGCTATTTTATAAATATTGACTTTATTATAACTTCGCAGCTTTCTCTCTGCTGAACGATTGATCGTAAAAAAACTACAAGTACTTAATGTGTAGGAAATTTTATCCTCTTCTATTTCATATAAGTTTAACACTTACAAAATAGATTGTTTCCGTGTGACTTTAGAAAAAGTAAAAATTTTGTTTTTTGCACAGTTTTTCCTCTGAAAAACTTGTTTCCGGGTAACAGTTAAGTTGGAAAACCTAATAGTCGTGTACAGGGACGTAAACTACAGATACAAAAAAAATATCAAAGCTCTACCAAAACGTTTAGCTATTTTATAAATATTGACTTTATTATAACTTCGCAGCTTTCTCTCTGCTGAACGATTGATCGTAAAAAACTACAAGTACTTAATGTGTAGGAAATTTTATCCTCTTCTATTTCATATAATTTTAACACTTACAAAATGGATTGTTTCCTTGTGACTAGAAAAAGTAAAAATTTTGTTTTTGCACAGTTTTTCCTCTGAAAAACGTGTTTCCGGGTAACAGTTAAGTTGGAAAACCTAATAGTCGTGTACAGGGACGTAAACTACGCATACAAAAAAAATATCAAAGCTCTACCAAAACGTTTAGCTATTTTATAAATATTGACTTTAATATAACTTCGCAGCTTTCTCTCTGCTGAACGATTGATCGTAAAAAAACTACAAGTACTTAATGTGTAGGAAATTTTATCCTCTTCTATTTCATATAAGTTTAACACTTACAAAATAGATTGTTTCCGTGTGACTTTAGAAAAAGTAAAAATTTTGTTTTTTGGACAGTTTTTCCTCTGAAAAACGTGTTTCCGGTTAACAGTTAAGTTGGAAAACCTAATAGTCGTGTACAGGGACGTAAAGTACGCATACAGAAAAAATATCAAAGCTCTCCCAAAACGTTTAGCTATTTTATAAATATTGACTTTATTATAACTTCGCAGCTTTCTCTCTGCTGAACGATTGATCGTAAAAAGACTACAAGTACTTAATGTGTAGGAAATTTTATCCTCTTCTATTTCATATGAGTTTAACACTTACAAAATAGATTGTTTCTGTGTGACTTTAGAAAAAGTAAAAATTTGGTTTTTTGCACAGTTTTTTCTTTGAAAAACTTCTTTCCGGGTAACAGTTAACTTGGAAAACCTAATAGTCGTGTACAGGGACGTAAACTACAGATATAAAAAAAATATCAAAGTTCTACCAAAACGTTTAGCAACAGTTAAGTTGGAAAACCTAATAGTCGTGTACAGGGACGTAAACTACGCATACAAAAAAAATATCAAAGCTCTACCAAAACGTTTAGCTATTTTATAAATATTGACTTTATTATAACTTCGCAGCTTTCTCTCTGCTGAACGATTGATCGTAAAAAAACTACAAGTACTTAGTGTGTAGGAAATTTTATCCTCTTCTATTTCATATAAGTTTAACACTTACAAAATAGATTGTTTCTGTGTGACTTTAGAAAAAGTAAAAATTTTGTTTTTTGCACAGTTTTTCCTCTGAAAAACGTGTTTCCGGGTAACAGTTAAGTTGGAAAACCTAATAGTCGTGTACAGGGACGTAAACTACGCATATAAAAAAATATCAATGCTCTACCAAAACGTTTAGCTATTTTATAAATTTTGACTTTATTATAACTTCGCAGCTTTCTCTCTGCTGAACGATTGATCGTAAAAAAACTACAAGTACTTAATGTGTAGGAAATTTTATCCTCTTCTATTTCATATAAGTTTAACACTTACAAAATAGATTGTTTCCGTGTGACTTTAGAAAAAGTAAAAATTTTGTTTTTTGCACAGTTTTTCCTCTGAAAAACGTATTTCCGGTTAACAGTTAAGTTGGAAAACCTAATAGTCGTGTACAGGGACGTAAACTACGCATATAAAAAAAATATCAATGCTCTACCAAAACGTTTAGCTATTTTATAAATATTGACATTATTATAACTTCGCAGCTTTCTCTCTGCTGAACGATTGATCGTAAAAAAACTACAAGTACTTAATGTGTAGGAAATTTTATCCTCTTCTATTTCATATAAGTTTAACACTTACAAAATAGATTGTTTCCGTGTGACTTTAGAAAAAGTAAAATTTTTGTTTTTTGCACAGTTTTTCCTCTGAAAAACGTGTTTCCGGTTAACAGTTAAGTTGGAAAACCTATTAGTCGTGTACAGGGACGTAAAGTACGCATACAGAAAAAATATCAAAGCTCTACCAAAACGTTTAGCTATTTTATAAATATTGACTTTATTATAACTTCGCAGCTTTCTCTCTGCTGAACGATTGATCGTAAAAAAACTACAAGTACTTAATGTGTAGGAAATTTTATCCTCTTCTATTTCATATAAGTTTAACACTTACAAAATAGATTGTTTCCGTGTGACTTTAGAAAAAGTAAAAATTTTGTTTTTTGCACAGTTTTTCCTCTGAAAAACTTGTTTCCGGGTAACAGTTAAGTTGGAAAACCTAATAGTCGTGTACAGGGACGTAAACTACAGATACAAAAAAAATATCAAAGCTCTACCAAAACGTTTAGCTATTTTATAAATATTGACTTTATTATAACTTCGCAGCTTTCTCTCTGCTGAACGATTGATCGTAAAAAACTACAAGTACTTAATGTGTAGGAAATTTTATCCTCTTCTATTTCATATAATTTTAACACTTACAAAATGGATTGTTTCCTTGTGACTAGAAAAAGTAAAAATTTTGTTTTTGCACAGTTTTTCCTCTGAAAAACGTGTTTCCGTGTAACAGTTAAGTTGGAAAACCTAATAGTCGTGTACAGGGACGTAAACTACGCATACAAAAAAAATATCAAAGCTCTACCAAAACGTTTAGCTATTTTATAAATATTGACTTTAATATAACTTCGCAGCTTTCTCTCTGCTGAACGATTGATCGTAAAAAGACTACAAGTACTTAATGTGTAGGAAATTTTATCCTCTTCTATTTCATATAAGTTTAACACTTACAAAATAGATTGTTTCTGTGTGACTTTAGAAAAAGTAAAAATTTGGTTTTTTGCACAGTTTTTTCTTTGAAAAACTTGTTTCCGGGTAACAGTTAACTTGGAAAACCTAATAGTCGTGTACAGGGACGTAAACTACAGATACAAAAAAAAATATCAAAGCTCTACCAAAACGTTTAGCTATTTTATAAATATTGACTTTATTATAACTTCGCAGCTTTCTCTCTGCTGAACGATTGATCGTAAAAAAACTACAAGTACTTAATGTGTAGGAAATTTTATCCTCTCCTATTTCATATAAGTTTAACACTTACAAAATAGATTGTTTCCTTGTGACTTTAGAAAAAGTAAAAATTTTGTTTTTGCACAGTTTTTCCTCTGAAAAACGTATTTCCGGTTAACAGTTAAGTTGGAAAACTTAATAGTCGTGTACAGGGATGTAAACTACGCATACAAAAAAAATATCAATGCTCTACCAAAACGTTTAGCTATTTTATAAATATTGACATTATTATAACTTCGCAGCTTTCTCTCTGCTGAACGATTGATCGTAAAAAAACTACAAGTACTTAATGTGTAGGAAATTTTATCCTCTTCTATTTCATATAAGTTTAACACTTACAAAATAGATTGTTTCCGTGTGACTTTAGAAAAAGTAAAAATTTTGTTTTTTGCACAGTTTTTCCTCTGAAAAACGTGTTTCCGGTTAACAGTTAAGTTGGAAAACCTATTAGTCGTGTACAGGGACGTAAAGTACGCATACAGAAAAAATATCAAAGCTCTACCAAAACGTTTAGCTATTTTATAAATATTGACTTTATTATAACTTCGCAGCTTTCTCTCTGCTGAACGATTGATCGTAAAAAAACTACAAGTACTTAATGTGTAGGAAATTTTATCCTCTTCTATTTCATATAAGTTTAACACTTACAAAATAGATTGTTTCCGTGTGACTTTAGAAAAAGTAAAAATTTTGTTTTTTGCACAGTTTTTCCTCTGAAAAACTTGTTTCCGGGTAACAGTTAAGTTGGAAAACCTAATAGTCGTGTACAGGGACGTAAACTACAGATACAAAAAAAATATCAAAGCTCTACCAAAACGTTTAGCTATTTTATAAATATTGACTTTATTATAACTTCGCAGCTTTCTCTCTGCTGAACGATTGATCGTAAAAAACTACAAGTACTTAATGTGTAGGAAATTTTATCCTCTTCTATTTCATATAATTTTAACACTTACAAAATGGATTGTTTCCTTGTGACTAGAAAAAGTAAAAATTTTGTTTTTGCACAGTTTTTCCTCTGAAAAACGTGTTTCCGGGTAACAGTTAAGTTGGAAAACCTAATAGTCGTGTACAGGGACGTAAACTACGCATACAAAAAAAATATCAAAGCTCTACCAAAACGTTTAGCTATTTTATAAATATTGACTTTAATATAACTTCGCAGCTTTCTCTCTGCTGAACGATTGATCGTAAAAAGACTACAAGTACTTAATGTGTAGGAAATTTTATCCTCTTCTATTTCATATAAGTTTAACACTTACAAAATAGATTGTTTCTGTGTGACTTTAGAAAAAGTAAAAATTTGGTTTTTTGCACAGTTTTTTCTTTGAAAAACTTGTTTCCGGGTAACAGTTAACTTGGAAAACCTAATAGTCGTGTACAGGGACGTAAACTACAGATACAAAAAAAATATCAAAGCTCTACCAAAACGTTTAGCTATTTTATAAATATTGACTTTATTATAACTTCGCAGCTTTCTCTCTGCTGAACGATTGATCGTAAAAAAACTACAAGTACTTAATGTGTAGGAAATTTTATCCTCTCCTATTTCATATAAGTTTAACACTTACAAAATAGATTGTTTCTGTGTGACTTTAGAAAAAGTAAAAATTTGGTTTTTTGCACAGTTTTTTCTTTGAAAAACTTGTTTCCGGGTAACAGTTAACTTGGAAAACCTAATAGTCGTATACAGGGACGTAAACTACAGATACAAAAAAAATATCAAAGCTCTACCAAAACGTTTAGCTATTTTATAAATTTTGACTTTATTATAACTTCGCAGCTTTCTCTCGGCTGAACGATTGATCGTAAAAAAACTACAAGTACTTAATGTGTAGGAAATTTTATCCTCTTCTATCTCATATAAGTTTAACACTTACAAAATAGATTGTTTCCGTGTGACTTTAGAAAAAGTAAAAATTTTGTTTTTTGCACAGTTTTTCCTCTGAAAAACGTATTTCCGGGTAACAGTTAAGTTGGAAAACCTAATAGTCGTGTACAGGGACTTAAACTACGCATACAAAAAAAATATCAAAGCTCTATCAAAACGTTTAGCTATTTTATAAATATTGACTTTAATATAACTTCGCAGCTTTCTCTCTGCTGAACGATTGATCGTAAAAAAACTACAAGTACTTAATGTGTAGGAAATTTTATCCTCTTCTATTTCATATAAGTTTAACACTTACAAAATAGATTGTTTCCGTGTGACTTTAGAAAAAGTAAAAATTTTGTTTTTTGGACAGTTTTTCCTCTGAAAAACGTGTTTCCGGTTAACAGTTAAGTTGGAAAACCTAATAGTCGTGTACAGGGACGTAAAGTACGCATACAGAAAAAATATCAAAGCTCTCCCAAAACGTTTAGCTATTTTATAAATATTGACTTTATTATAACTTCGCAGCTTTCTCTCTGCTGAACGATTGATCGTAAAAAGACTACAAGTACTTAATGTGTAGGAAATTTTATCCTCTTCTATTTCATATGAGTTTAACACTTACAATATAGATTGTTTCTGTGTGACTTTAGAAAAAGTAAAAATTTGGTTTTTTGCACAGTTTTTTCTTTGAAAAACTTCTTTCCGGGTAACAGTTAACTTGGAAAACCTAATAGTCGTGTACAGGGACGTAAACTACAGATATAAAAAAAATATCAAAGTTCTACCAAAACGTTTAGCAACAGTTAAGTTGGAAAACCTAATAGTCGTGTACAGGGACGTAAACTACGCATACAAAAAAAATATCAAAGCTCTACCAAAACGTTTAGCTATTTTATAAATATTGACTTTATTATAACTTCGCAGCTTTCTCTCTGCTGAACGATTGATCGTAAAAAAACTACAAGTACTTAGTGTGTAGGAAATTTTATCCTCTTCTATTTCATATAAGTTTAACACTTACAAAATAGATTGTTTCTGTGTGACTTTAGAAAAAGTAAAAATTTTGTTTTTTGCACAGTTTTTCCTCTGAAAAACGTGTTTCCGGGTAACAGTTAAGTTGGAAAACCTAATAGTCGTGTACAGGGACGTAAACTACGCATATAAAAAAATATCAATGCTCTACCAAAACGTTTAGCTATTTTATAAATTTTGACTTTATTATAACTTCGCAGCTTTCTCTCTGCTGAACGATTGATCGTAAAAAAACTACAAGTACTTAATGTGTAGGAAATTTTATCCTCTTCTATTTCATATAAGTTTAACACTTACAAAATAGATTGTTTCCGTGTGACTTTAGAAAAAGTAAAAATTTTGTTTTTTGCACAGTTTTTCCTCTGAAAAACGTATTTCCGGTTAACAGTTAAGTTGGAAAACCTAATAGTCGTGTACAGGGACGTAAACTACGCATATAAAAAAAATATCAAAGCTCTACCAAAACGTTTAGCTATTTTATAAATTTTGACTTTATTATAACTTCGCAGCTTTCTCTCGGCTGAACGATTGATCGTAAAAAAACTACAAGTACTTAATGTGTAGGAAATTTTATCCTCTTCTATCTCATATAAGTTTAACACTTACAAAATAGATTGTTTCTGTGTGACTTTAGAAAAAGTAAAAATTTGGTTTTTTGCACAGTTTTTTCTTTGAAAAACTTGTTTCCGGGTAACAGTTAACTTGGAAAACCTAATAGTCGTGTACAGGGACGTAAACTACAGATACAAAAAAAATATCAAAGCTCTACCAAAACGTTTAGCTATTTTATAAATATTGACTTTATTATAACTTCGCAGCTTTCTCTCTGCTGAACGATTGATCGTAAAAAAACTACAAGTACTTAATGTGTAGGAAATTTTATCCTCTCCTATTTCATATAAGTTTAACACTTACAAAATAGATTGTTTCCTTGTGACTTTAGAAAAAGTAAAAATTTTGTTTTTGCACAGTTTTTCCTCTGAAAAACGTATTTTCGGTTAACAGTTAAGTTGAAAAACTTAATAGTCATGTACAGGGATGTAAACTACGCATACAAAAAAAATATCAAAGCTCTACCAAAACGTTTAGCTATTTTATAAATTTTGACTTTATTATAACTTCGCAGCTTTCTCTCGGCTGAACGATTGATCGTAAAAAAACTACAAGTACTTAATGTGTAGGAAATTTTATCCTCTTCTATCTCATATAAGTTTAACACTTACAAAATAGATTGTTTCCGTGTGACTTTAGAAAAAGTAAAAATTTTGTTTTTTGCACAGTTTTTCCTCTGAAAAACGTATTTCCGGGTAACAGTTAAGTTGGAAAACCTAATAGTCGTGTACAGGGACTTAAACTACGCATACAAAAAAAATATCAAAGCTCTACCAAAACGTTTAGCTATTTTATAAATATTGACTTTAATATAACTTCGCAGCTTTCTCTCTGCTGAACGATTGATCGTAAAAAAACTACAAGTACTTAATGTGTAGGAAATTTTATCCTCTTCTATTTCATATAAGTTTAACACTTACAAAATAGATTGTTTCCGTGTGACTTTAGAAAAAGTAAAAATTTTGTTTTTTGGACAGTTTTTCCTCTGAAAAACGTGTTTCCGGTTAACAGTTAAGTTGGAAAACCTAATAGTCGTGTACAGGGACGTAAAGTACGCATACAGAAAAAATATCAAAGCTCTCCCAAAACGTTTAGCTATTTTATAAATATTGACTTTATTATAACTTCGCAGCTTTCTCTCTGCTGAACGATTGATCGTAAAAAGACTACAAGTACTTAATGTGTAGGAAATTTTATCCTCTTCTATTTCATATGAGTTTAACACTTACAAAATAGATTGTTTCTGTGTGACTTTAGAAAAAGTAAAAATTTGGTTTTTTGCACAGTTTTTTCTTTGAAAAACTTCTTTCCGGGTAACAGTTAACTTGGAAAACCTAATAGTCGTGTACAGGGACGTAAACTACAGATATAAAAAAAATATCAAAGTTCTACCAAAACGTTTAGCAACAGTTAAGTTGGAAAACCTAATAGTCGTGTACAGGGACGTAAACTACGCATACAAAAAAAATATCAAAGCTCTACCAAAACGTTTAGCTATTTTATAAATATTGACTTTATTATAACTTCGCAGCTTTCTCTCTGCTGAACGATTGATCGTAAAAAAACTACAAGTACTTAGTGTGTAGGAAATTTTATCCTCTTCTATTTCATATAAGTTTAACACTTACAAAATAGATTGTTTCTGTGTGACTTTAGAAAAAGTAAAAATTTTGTTTTTTGCACAGTTTTTCCTCTGAAAAACGTGTTTCCGGGTAACAGTTAAGTTGGAAAACCTAATAGTCGTGTACAGGGACGTAAACTACGCATATAAAAAAATATCAATGCTCTACCAAAACGTTTAGCTATTTTATAAATTTTGACTTTATTATAACTTCGCAGCTTTCTCTCTGCTGAACGATTGATCGTAAAAAAACTACAAGTACTTAATGTGTAGGAAATTTTATCCTCTTCTATTTCATATAAGTTTAACACTTACAAAATAGATTGTTTCCGTGTGACTTTAGAAAAAGTAAAAATTTTGTTTTTTGCACAGTTTTTCCTCTGAAAAACGTATTTCCGGTTAACAGTTAAGTTGGAAAACCTAATAGTCGTGTACAGGGACGTAAACTACGCATATAAAAAAAATATCAATGCTCTACCAAAACGTTTAGCTATTTTATAAATATTGACATTATTATAACTTCGCAGCTTTCTCTCTGCTGAACGATTGATCGTAAAAAAACTACAAGTACTTAATGTGTAGGAAATTTTATCCTCTTCTATTTCATATAAGTTTAACACTTACAAAATAGATTGTTTCCGTGTGACTTTAGAAAAAGTAAAAATTTTGTTTTTTGCACAGTTTTTCCTCTGAAAAACGTGTTTCCGGTTAACAGTTAAGTTGGAAAACCTATTAGTCGTGTACAGGGACGTAAAGTACGCATACAGAAAAAATATCAAAGCTCTACCAAAACGTTTAGCTATTTTATAAATATTGACTTTATTATAACTTCGCAGCTTTCTCTCTGCTGAACGATTGATCGTAAAAAAACTACAAGTACTTAATGTGTAGGAAATTTTATCCTCTTCTATTTCATATAAGTTTAACACTTACAAAATAGATTGTTTCCGTGTGACTTTAGAAAAAGTAAAAATTTTGTTTTTTGCACAGTTTTTCCTCTGAAAAACTTGTTTCCGGGTAACAGTTAAGTTGGAAAACCTAATAGTCGTGTACAGGGACGTAAACTACAGATACAAAAAAAATATCAAAGCTCTACCAAAACGTTTAGCTATTTTATAAATATTGACTTTATTATAACTTCGCAGCTTTCTCTCTGCTGAACGATTGATCGTAAAAAACTACAAGTACTTAATGTGTAGGAAATTTTATCCTCTTCTATTTCATATAATTTTAACACTTACAAAATGGATTGTTTCCTTGTGACTAGAAAAAGTAAAAATTTTGTTTTTGCACAGTTTTTCCTCTGAAAAACGTGTTTCCGGGTAACAGTTAAGTTGGAAAACCTAATAGTCGTGTACAGGGACGTAAACTACGCATACAAAAAAAATATCAAAGCTCTACCAAAACGTTTAGCTATTTTATAAATATTGACTTTAATATAACTTCGCAGCTTTCTCTCTGCTGAACGATTGATCGTAAAAAAACTACAAGTACTTAATGTGTAGGAAATTTTATCCTCTTCTATTTCATATAAGTTTAACACTTACAAAATAGATTGTTTCCGTGTGACTTTAGAAAAAGTAAAAATTTTGTTTTTTGGACAGTTTTTCCTCTGAAAAACGTGTTTCCGGTTAACAGTTAAGTTGGAAAACCTAATAGTCGTGTACAGGGACGTAAAGTACGCATACAGAAAAAATATCAAAGCTCTCCCAAAACGTTTAGCTATTTTATAAATATTGACTTTATTATAACTTCGCAGCTTTCTCTCTGCTGAACGATTGATCGTAAAAAGACTACAAGTACTTAATGTGTAGGAAATTTTATCCTCTTCTATTTCATATGAGTTTAACACTTACAAAATAGATTGTTTCTGTGTGACTTTAGAAAAAGTAAAAATTTGGTTTTTTGCACAGTTTTTTCTTTGAAAAACTTCTTTCCGGGTAACAGTTAACTTGGAAAACCTAATAGTCGTGTACAGGGACGTAAACTACAGATATAAAAAAAATATCAAAGTTCTACCAAAACGTTTAGCAACAGTTAAGTTGGAAAACCTAATAGTCGTGTACAGGGACGTAAACTACGCATACAAAAAAAATATCAAAGCTCTACCAAAACGTTTAGCTATTTTATAAATATTGACTTTATTATAACTTCGCAGCTTTCTCTCTGCTGAACGATTGATCGTAAAAAAACTACAAGTACTTAGTGTGTAGGAAATTTTATCCTCTTCTATTTCATATAAGTTTAACACTTACAAAATAGATTGTTTCTGTGTGACTTTAGAAAAAGTAAAAATTTTGTTTTTTGCACAGTTTTTCCTCTGAAAAACGTGTTTCCGGGTAACAGTTAAGTTGGAAAACCTAATAGTCGTGTACAGGGACGTAAACTACGCATATAAAAAAATATCAATGCTCTACCAAAACGTTTAGCTATTTTATAAATTTTGACTTTATTATAACTTCGCAGCTTTCTCTCTGCTGAACGATTGATCGTAAAAAAACTACAAGTACTTAGTGTGTAGGAAATTTTATCCTCTTCTATTTCATATAAGTTTAACACTTACAAAATAGATTGTTTCTGTGTGACTTTAGAAAAAGTAAAAATTTTGTTTTTTGCACAGTTTTTCCTCTGAAAAACGTGTTTCCGGTTAACAGTTAAGTTGGAAAACCTATTAGTCGTGTACAGGGACGTAAAGTACGCATACAGAAAAAATATCAAAGCTCTACCAAAACGTTTAGCTATTTTATAAATATTGACTTTATTATAACTTCGCAGCTTTCTCTCTGCTGAACGATTGATCGTAAAAAAACTACAAGAACTTAATGTGTAGGAAATTTTATCCTCTTCTATTTCATATAAGTTTAACACTTACAAAATAGATTGTTTCCGTGTGACTTTAGAAAAAGTAAAAATTTTGTTTTTTGCACAGTTTTTCCTCTGAAAAACTTGTTTCCGGGTAACAGTTAAGTTGGAAAACCTAATAGTCGTGTACAGGGACGTAAACTACAGATACAAAAAAAATATCAAAGCTCTACCAAAACGTTTAGCTATTTTATAAATATTGACTTTATTATAACTTCGCAGCTTTCTCTCTGCTGAACGATTGATCGTAAAAAACTACAAGTACTTAATGTGTAGGAAATTTTATCCTCTTCTATTTCATATAATTTTAACACTTACAAAATGGATTGTTTCCTTGTGACTAGAAAAAGTAAAAATTTTGTTTTTGCACAGTTTTTCCTCTGAAAAACGTGTTTCCGGGTAAAAGTTAAGTTGGAAAACCTAATAGTCGTGTACAGGGACGTAAACTACGCATACAAAAAAAATATCAAAGCTCTACCAAAACGTTTAGCTATTTTATAAATATTGACTTTAATATAACTTCGCAGCTTTCTCTCTGCTGAACGATTGATCGTAAAAAGACTACAAGTACTTAATGTGTAGGAAATTTTATCCTCTTCTATTTCATATAAGTTTAACACTTACAAAATAGATTGTTTCTGTGTGACTTTAGAAAAAGTAAAAATTTGGTTTTTTGCACAGTTTTTTCTTTGAAAAACTTGTTTCCGGGTAACAGTTAACTTGGAAAACCTAATAGTCGTGTACAGGGACGTAAACTACAGATACAAAAAAAAATATCAAAGCTCTACCAAAACGTTTAGCTATTTTATAAATATTGACTTTATTATAACTTCGCAGCTTTCTCTCTGCTGAACGATTGATCGTAAAAAAACTACAAGTACTTAATGTGTAGGAAATTTTATCCTCTCCTATTTCATATAAGTTTAACACTTACAAAATAGATTGTTTCCTTGTGACTTTAGAAAAAGTAAAAATTTTGTTTTTGCACAGTTTTTCCTCTGAAAAACGTATTTCCGGTTAACAGTTAAGTTGGAAAACTTAATAGTCGTGTACAGGGATGTAAACTACGCATACAAAAAAAATATCAATGCTCTACCAAAACGTTTAGCTATTTTATAAATATTGACATTATTATAACTTCGCAGCTTTCTCTCTGCTGAACGATTGATCGTAAAAAAACTACAAGTACTTAATGTGTAGGAAATTTTATCCTCTTCTATTTCATATAAGTTTAACACTTACAAAATAGATTGTTTCCGTGTGACTTTAGAAAAAGTAAAAATTTTGTTTTTTGCACAGTTTTTCCTCTGAAAAACGTGTTTCCGGTTAACAGTTAAGTTGGAAAACCTATTAGTCGTGTACAGGGACGTAAAGTACGCATACAGAAAAAATATCAAAGCTCTACCAAAACGTTTAGCTATTTTATAAATATTGACTTTATTATAACTTCGCAGCTTTCTCTCTGCTGAACGATTGATCGTAAAAAAACTACAAGTACTTAATGTGTAGGAAATTTTATCCTCTTCTATTTCATATAAGTTTAACACTTACAAAATAGATTGTTTCCGTGTGACTTTAGAAAAAGTAAAAATTTTGTTTTTTGCACAGTTTTTCCTCTGAAAAACTTGTTTCCGGGTAACAGTTAAGTTGGAAAACCTAATAGTCGTGTACAGGGACGTAAACTACAGATACAAAAAAAATATCAAAGCTCTACCAAAACGTTTAGCTATTTTATAAATATTGACTTTATTATAACTTCGCAGCTTTCTCTCTGCTGAACGATTGATCGTAAAAAACTACAAGTACTTAATGTGTAGGAAATTTTATCCTCTTCTATTTCATATAATTTTAACACTTACAAAATGGATTGTTTCCTTGTGACTAGAAAAAGTAAAAATTTTGTTTTTGCACAGTTTTTCCTCTGAAAAACGTGTTTCCGGGTAACAGTTAAGTTGGAAAACCTAATAGTCGTGTACAGGGACGTAAACTACGCATACAAAAAAAATATCAAAGCTCTACCAAAACGTTTAGCTATTTTATAAATATTGACTTTAATATAACTTCGCAGCTTTCTCTCTGCTGAACGATTGATCGTAAAAAGACTACAAGTACTTAATGTGTAGGAAATTTTATCCTCTTCTATTTCATATAAGTTTAACACTTACAAAATAGATTGTTTCTGTGTGACTTTAGAAAAAGTAAAAATTTGGTTTTTTGCACAGTTTTTTCTTTGAAAAACTTGTTTCCGGGTAACAGTTAACTTGGAAAACCTAATAGTCGTGTACAGGGACGTAAACTACAGATACAAAAAAAATATCAAAGCTCTACCAAAACGTTTAGCTATTTTATAAATATTGACTTTATTATAACTTCGCAGCTTTCTCTCTGCTGAACGATTGATCGTAAAAAAACTACAAGTACTTAATGTGTAGGAAATTTTATCCTCTCCTATTTCATATAAGTTTAACACTTACAAAATAGATTGTTTCCTTGTGACTTTAGAAAAAGTAAAAATTTTGTTTTTGCACAGTTTTTCCTCTGAAAAACGTATTTCCGGTTAACAGTTAAGTTGGAAAACTTAATAGTCGTGTACAGGGATGTAAACTACGCATACAAAAAAAATATCAAAGCTCTACCAAAACGTTTAGCTATTTTATAAATTTTGACTTTATTATAACTTCGCAGCTTTCTCTCGGCTGAACGATTGATCGTAAAAAAACTACAAGTACTTAATGTGTAGGAAATTTTATCCTCTTCTATCTCATATAAGTTTAACACTTACAAAATAGATTGTTTCCGTGTGACTTTAGAAAAAGTAAAAATTTTGTTTTTTGCACAGTTTTTCCTCTGAAAAACGTATTTCCGGGTAACAGTTAAGTTGGAAAACCTAATAGTCGTGTACAGGGATGTAAACTACGCATACAAAAAAAATATCAAAGCTCTACCAAAACGTTTAGCTATTTTATAAATTTTGACTTTATTATAACTTCGCAGCTTTCTCTCGGCTGAACGATTGATCGTAAAAAAACTACAAGTACTTAATGTGTAGGAAATTTTATCCTCTTCTATTTCATATGAGTTTAACACTTACAAAATAGATTGTTTCTGTGTGACTTTAGAAAAAGTAAAAATTTGGTTTTTTGCACAGTTTTTTCTTTGAAAAACTTCTTTCCGGGTAACAGTTAACTTGGAAAACCTAATAGTCGTGTACAGGGACGTAAACTACAGATACAAAAAAATATCAAAGTTCTACCAAAACGTTTAGCAACAGTTAAGTTGGAAAACCTAATAGTCGTGTACAGGGACGTAAACTACGCATACAAAAAAAATATCAAAGCTCTACCAAAACGTTTAGCTATTTTATAAATATTGACTTTATTATAACTTCGCAGCTTTCTCTCTGCTGAACGATTGATCGTAAAAAGACTACAAGTACTTAATGTGTAGGAAATTTTATCCTCTTCTATTTCATATAAGTTTAACACTTACAAAATAGATTGTTTCTGTGTGACTTTAGAAAAAGTAAAAATTTGGTTTTTTGCACAGTTTTTTCTTTGAAAAACTTGTTTCCGGGTAACAGTTAACTTGGAAAACCTAATAGTCGTGTACAGGGACGTAAACTACAGATACAAAAAAAATATCAAAGCTCTACCAAAACGTTTAGCTATTTTATAAATATTGACTTTATTATAACTTCGCAGCTTTCTCTCTGCTGAACGATTGATCGTAAAAAAACTACAAGTACTTAATGTGTAGGAAATTTTATCCTCTCCTATTTCATATAAGTTTAACACTTACAAAATAGATTGTTTTCGTGTGACTTTAGAAAAAGTAAAAATTTTGTTTTTTGCACAGTTTTTCCTCTGAAAAACTTGTTTCCGGGTAACAGTTAAGTTGGAAAACCTAATAGTCGTGTACAGGGACGTAAACTACAGATACAAAAAAAATATCAAAGCTCTACCAAAACGTTTAGCTATTTTATAAATATTGACTTTATTATAACTTCGCAGCTTTCTCTCTGCTGAACGATTGATCGTAAAAAACTACAAGTACTTAATGTGTAGGAAATTTTATCCTCTTCTATTTCATATAATTTTAACACTTACAAAATGGATTGTTTCCTTGTGACTAGAAAAAGTAAAAATTTTGTTTTTGCACAGTTTTTCCTCTGAAAAACGTGTTTCCGGGTAACAGTTAAGTTGAAAAACCTAATAGTCGTGTACAGGGACGTAAACTACGCATACAAAAAAAATATCAAAGCTCTACCAAAACGTTTAGCTATTTTATAAATATTGACTTTATTATAACTTCGCAGCTTTCTCTCTGCTGAACGATTGATCGTAAAAAAACTACAAGTACTTAATGTGTAGGAAATTTTATCCTCTCCTATTTCATATAAGTTTAACACTTACAAAATAGATTGTATCCTTGTGACTTTAGAAAAAGTAAAAATTTTGTTTTTGCACAGTTTTTCCTCTGAAAAACGTATTTCCGGTTAACAGTTAAGTTGGAAAACTTAATAGTCGTGTACAGGGACGTAAACTACGCATACAAAAAAAAAATAATGCTCTACCAAAACGTTTAGCTATTTTATAAATATTGACTTTATTATAACTTCGCAGCTTTCTCTCTGCTGAACGATTGATCGTAAAAAAACTACAAGTACTTAATGTGTAGGAAATTTTATCCTCTCCTATTTCATATAAGTTTAACACTTACAAAATAGATTGTATCCTTGTGACTTTAGAAAAAGTAAAAATTTTGTTTTTGCACAGTTTTTCCTCTGAAAAACGTATTTCCGGTTAACAGTTAAGTTGGAAAACCTAATAGTCGTGTACAGGGACGTAAAGTACGCATACAGAAAAAATATCAAAGCTCTCCCAAAACATTTAGCTATTTTATAAATATTGACTTTATTATAACTTCGCAGCTTTCTCTCTGCTGAACGATTGATCGTAAAAAAACTACAAGTACTTAGTGTGTAGGAAATTTTATCCTCTTCTATTTCATATAAGTTTAACACTTACAAAATAGATTGTTTCTGTGTGACTTTAGAAAAAGTAAAAATTTTGTTTTTTGCACAGTTTTTCCTCTGAAAAACGTGTTTCCGGGTAACAGTTAAGTTGGAAAACCTAATAGTCGTGTACAGGGACGTAAACTACGCATATAAAAAAATATCAATGCTCTACCAAAACGTTTAGCTATTTTATAAATTTTGACTTTATTATAACTTCGCAGCTTTCTCTCTGCTGAACGATTGATCGTAAAAAAACTACAAGTACTTAATGTGTAGGAAATTTTATCCTCTTCTATTTCATATAAGTATAACACTTACAAAATAGATTGTTTCCGTGTGACTTTAGAAAAAGTAAAAATTTTGTTTTTTGCACAGTTTTTCCTCTGAAAAACGTATTTCCGGGTAACACTTAAGTTGGAAAACCTAATAGTCGTGTACAGGGACGTAAACTACGCATATAAAAAAAATATCAATGCTCTACCAAAACGTTTAGCTATTTTATAAATATTGACATTATTATAACTTCGCAGCTTTCTCTCTGCTGAACGATTGATCGTAAAAAAACTACAAGTACTTAATGTGTAGGAAATTTTATCCTCTTCTATTTCATATAAGTTTAACACTTACAAAATAGATTGTTTCCGTGTGACTTTAGAAAAAGTAAAAATTTTGTTTTTTGCACAGTTTTTCCTCTGAAAAACGTGTTTCCGGTTAACAGTTAAGTTGGAAAACCTATTAGTCGTGTACAGGGACGTAAAGTACGCATACAGAAAAAATATCAAAGCTCTACCAAAACGTTTAGCTATTTTATAAATATTGACTTTATTATAACTTCGCAGCTTTCTCTCTGCTGAACGATTGATCGTAAAAAAACTACAAGTACTTAATGTGTAGGAAATTTTATCCTCTTCTATTTCATATAAGTTTAACACTTACAAAATAGATTGTTTCCGTGTGACTTTAGAAAAAGTAAAAATTTTGTTTTTTGCACAGTTTTTCCTCTGAAAAACTTGTTTCCGGGTAACAGTTAAGTTGGAAAACCTAATAGTCGTGTACAGGGACGTAAACTAAAGATACAAAAAAAATATCAAAGCTCTACCAAAACGTTTAGCTATTTTATAAATATTGACTTTATTATAACTTCGCAGCTTTCTCTCTGCTGAACGATTGATCGTAAAAAACTACAAGTACTTAATGTGTAGGAAATTTTATCCTCTTCTATTTCATATAATTTTAACACTTACAAAATGGATTGTTTCCTTGTGACTAGAAAAAGTAAAAATTTTGTTTTTGCACAGTTTTTCCTCTGAAAAACGTGTTTCCGGGTAACAGTTAAGTTGGAAAACCTAATAGTCGTGTACAGGGACGTAAACTACGCATACAAAAAAAATATCAAAGCTCTACCAAAACGTTTAGCTATTTTATAAATATTGACTTTAATATAACTTCGCAGCTTTCTCTCTGCTGAACGATTGATCGTAAAAAGACTACAAGTACTTAATGTGTAGGAAATTTTATCCTCTTCTATTTCATATAAGTTTAACACTTACAAAATAGATTGTTTCTGTGTGACTTTAGAAAAAGTAAAAATTTGGTTTTTTGCACAGTTTTTTCTTTGAAAAACTTGTTTCCGGGTAACAGTTAACTTGGAAAACCTAATAGTCGTGTACAGGGACGTAAACTACAGATACAAAAAAAATATCAAAGCTCTACCAAAACGTTTAGCTATTTTATAAATATTGACTTTAAAATAACTTCGCAGCTTTCTCTCTGCTGAACGATTGATCGTAAAAAAACTACAAGTACTTAATGTGTAGGAAATTTTATCCTCTCCTATTTCATATAAGTTTAACACTTACAAAATAGATTGTTTTCGTGTGACTTTAGAAAAAGTAAAAATTTTGTTTTTTGCACAGTTTTTCCTCTGAAAAACTTGTTTCCGGGTAACAGTTAAGTTGGAAAACCTAATAGTCGTGTACAGTGACGTAAACTACAGATACAAAAAAAATATCAAAGCTCTACCAAAACGTTTAGCTATTTTATAAATATTGACTTTATTATAACTTCGCAGCTTTCTCTCTGCTGAACGATTGATCGTAAAAAGACTACAAGTACTTAATGTGTAGGAAATTTTATCCTCTTCTATTTCATATGAGTTTAACACTTACAAAATAGATTGTTTCTGTGTGACTTTAGAAAAAGTAAAAATTTGGTTTTTTGCACAGTTTTTTCTTTGAAAAACTTCTTTCCGGGTAACAGTTAACTTGGAAAACCTAATAGTCGTGTACAGGGACGTAAACTACAGATACAAAAAAAAATATCAAAGTTCTACCAAAACGTTTAGCAACAGTTAAGTTGGAAAACCTTATAGTCGTGTACAGGGACGTAAACTACGCATACAAAAAAAATATCAAAGCTCTACCAAAACGTTTAGCTATTTTATAAATATTGACTTTATTATAACTTCGCAGCTTTCTCTCTGCTGAACGATTGATCGTAAAAAGACTACAAGTACTTAATGTGTAGGAAATTTTATCCTCTTCTATTTCATATAAGTTTAACACTTACAAAATAGATTGTTTCTGTGTGACTTTAGAAAAAGTAAAAATTTGGTTTTTTGCACAGTTTTTTCTTTGAAAAACTTGTTTCCGGGTAACAGTTAACTTGGAAAACCTAATAGTCGTGTACAGGGACGTAAACTACAGATACAAGAAAAATATCAAAGCTCTACCAAAACGTTTAGCTATTTTATAAATATTGACTTTATTATAACTTCGCAGCTTTCTCTCTGCTGAACGATTGATCGTAAAAAGACTACAAGTACTTAATGTGTAGGAAATTTTATCCTCTTCTATCTCATATAAGTTTAACACTTACAAAATAGATTGTTTCCGTGTGACTTTAGAAAAAGTAAAAATTTTGTTTTTTGCACAGTTTTTCCTCTGAAAAACGTATTTCCGGGTAACAGTTAAGTTGGAAAACCTAATAGTCGTGTACAGGGACGTAAAGTACGCATACAGAAAAAATATCAAAGCTCTCCCAAAACATTTAGCTATTTTATAAATATTGACTTTATTATAACTTCGCAGCTTTCTCTCTGCTGAACGATTGATCGTAAAAAGACTACAAGTACTTAATGTGTAGGAAATTTTATCCTCTTCTATTTCATATGAGTTTAACACTTACAAAATAGATTGTTTCTGTGTGACTTTAGAAAAAGTAAAAATTTGGTTTTTTGCACAGTTTTTTCTTTGAAAAACTTCTTTCCGGGTAACAGTTAACTTGGAAAACCTAATAGTCGTGTACAGGGACGTAAACTACAGATACAAAAAAAATATCAAAGTTCTACCAAAACGTTTAGCAACAGTTAAGTTGGAAAACCTAATAGTCGTGTACAGGGACGTAAACTACGCATACAAAAAAAAATATCAAAGCTCTACCAAAACGTTTAGCTATTTTATAAATATTGACTTTATTATAACTTCGCAGCTTTCTCTCTGCTGAACGATTGATCGTAAAAAGACTACAAGTACTTAATGTGTAGGAAATTTTATCCTCTTCTATTTCATATAAGTTTAACACTTACAAAATAGATTGTTTCTGTGTGACTTTAGAAAAAGTAAAAATTTGGTTTTTTGCACAGTTTTTTCTTTGAAAAACTTGTTTCCGGGTAACAGTTAACTTGGAAAACCTAATAGTCGTGTACAGGGACGTAAACTACAGATACAAAAAAAATATCAAAGCTCTACCAAAACGTTTAGCTATTTTATAAATATTGACTTTAAAATAACTTCGCAGCTTTCTCTCTGCTGAACGATTGATCGTAAAAAAACTACAAGTACTTAATGTGTAGGAAATTTTATCCTCTCCTATTTCATATAAGTTTAACACTTACAAAATAGATTGTTTTCGTGTGACTTTAGAAAAAGTAAAAATTTTGTTTTTTGCACAGTTTTTCCTCTGAAAAACTTGTTTCCGGGTAACAGTTAAGTTGGAAAACCTAATAGTCGTGTACAGTGACGTAAACTACAGATACAAAAAAAATATCAAAGCTCTACCAAAACGTTTAGCTATTTTATAAATATTGACTTTATTATAACTTCGCAGCTTTCTCTCTGCTGAACGATTGATCGTAAAAAGACTACAAGTACTTAATGTGTAGGAAATTTTATCCTCTTCTATTTCATATGAGTTTAACACTTACAAAATAGATTGTTTCTGTGTGACTTTAGAAAAAGTAAAAATTTGGTTTTTTGCACAGTTTTTTCTTTGAAAAATTTCTTTCCGGGTAACAGTTAACTTGGAAAACCTAATAGTCGTGTACAGGGACGTAAACTACAGATACAAAAAAAAATATCAAAGTTCTACCAAAACGTTTAGCAACAGTTAAGTTGGAAAACCTTATAGTCGTGTACAGGGACGTAAACTACGCATACAAAAAAAATATCAAAGCTCTACCAAAACGTTTAGCTATTTTATAAATATTGACTTTATTATAACTTCGCAGCTTTCTCTCTGCTGAACGATTGATCGTAAAAAGACTACAAGTACTTAATGTGTAGGAAATTTTATCCTCTTCTATTTCATATAAGTTTAACACTTACAAAATAGATTGTTTCTGTGTGACTTTAGAAAAAGTAAAAATTTGGTTTTTTGCACAGTTTTTTCTTTGAAAAACTTGTTTCCGGGTAACAGTTAACTTGGAAAACCTAATAGTCGTGTACAGGGACGTAAACTACAGATACAAGAAAAATATCAAAGCTCTACCAAAACGTTTAGCTATTTTATAAATATTGACTTTATTATAACTTCGCAGCTTTCTCTCTGCTGAACGATTGATCGTAAAAAGACTACAAGTACTTAATGTGTAGGAAATTTTATCCTCTTCTATCTCATATAAGTTTAACACTTACAAAATAGATTGTTTCCGTGTGACTTTAGAAAAAGTAAAAATTTTGTTTTTTGCACAGTTTTTCCTCTGAAAAACGTATTTCCGGGTAACAGTTAAGTTGGAAAACCTAATAGTCGTGTACAGGGACGTAAAGTACGCATACAGAAAAAATATCAAAGCTCTCCCAAAACATTTAGCTATTTTATAAATATTGACTTTATTATAACTTCGCAGCTTTCTCTCTGCTGAACGATTGATCGTAAAAAGACTACAAGTACTTAATGTGTAGGAAATTTTATCCTCTTCTATTTCATATGAGTTTAACACTTACAAAATAGATTGTTTCTGTGTGACTTTAGAAAAAGTAAAAATTTGGTTTTTTGCACAGTTTTTTCTTTGAAAAACTTCTTTCCGGGTAACAGTTAACTTGGAAAACCTAATAGTCGTGTACAGGGACGTAAACTACAGATACAAAAAAAATATCAAAGTTCTACCAAAACGTTTAGCAACAGTTAAGTTGGAAAACCTAATAGTCGTGTACAGGGACGTAAACTACGCATACAAAAAAAATATCAAAGCTCTACCAAAACGTTTAGCTATTTTATAAATATTGACTTTATTATAACTTCGCAGCTTTCTCTCTGCTGAACGATTGATCGTAAAAAGACTACAAGTACTTAATGTGTAGGAAATTTTATCCTCTTCTATTTCATATAAGTTTAACACTTACAAAATAGATTGTTTCTGTGTGACTTTAGAAAAAGTAAAAATTTGGTTTTTTGCACAGTTTTTTCTTTGAAAAACTTGTTTCCGGGTAACAGTTAACTTGGAAAACCTAATAGTCGTGTACAGGGACGTAAACTACAGATACAAGAAAAATATCAAAGCTCTACCAAAACGTTTAGCTATTTTATAAATATTGACTTTATTATAACTTCGCAGCTTTCTCTCTGCTGAACGATTGATCGTAAAAAGACTACAAGTACTTAATGTGTAGGAAATTTTATCCTCTTCTATTTCATATGAGTTTAACACTTACAAAATAGATTGTTTCTGTGTGACTTTAGAAAAAGTAAAAATTTGGTTTTTTGCACAGTTTTTTCTTTGAAAAACTTCTTTCCGGGTAACAGTTAACTTGGAAAACCTAATAGTCGTGTACAGGGACGTAAACTACAGATACAAAAAAAATATCAAAGTTCTACCAAAACGTTTAGCAACAGTTAAGTTGGAAAACCTAATAGTCGTGTACAGGGACGTAAACTACGCATACAAAAAAAATATCAAAGCTCTACCAAAACGTTTAGCTATTTTATAAATATTGACTTTATTATAACTTCGCAGCTTTCTCTCTGCTGAACGATTGATCGTAAAAAGACTACAAGTACTTAATGTGTAGGAAATTTTATCCTCTTCTATTTCATATAAGTTTAACACTTACAAAATAGATTGTTTCTGTGTGACTTTAGAAAAAGTAAAAATTTGGTTTTTTGCACAGTTTTTTCTTTGAAAAACTTGTTTCCGGGTAACAGTTAACTTGGAAAACCTAATAGTCGTGTACAGGGACGTAAACTACAGATACAAGAAAAATATCAAAGCTCTACCAAAACGTTTAGCTATTTTATAAATATTGACTTTATTATAACTTCGCAGCTTTCTCTCTGCTGAACGATTGATCGTAAAAAGACTACAAGTACTTAATGTGTAGGAAATTTTATCCTCTTCTATCTCATATAAGTTTAACACTTACAAAATAGATTGTTTCCGTGTGACTTTAGAAAAAGTAAAAATTTTGTTTTTTGCACAGTTTTTCCTCTGAAAAACGTATTTCCGGGTAACAGTTAAGTTGGAAAACCTAATAGTCGTGTACAGGGACGTAAAGTACGCATACAGAAAAAATATCAAAGCTCTCCCAAAACATTTAGCTATTTTATAAATATTGACTTTATTATAACTTCGCAGCTTTCTCTCTGCTGAACGATTGATCGTAAAAAGACTACAAGTACTTAATGTGTAGGAAATTTTATCCTCTTCTATCTCATATAAGTTTAACACTTACAAAATAGATTGTTACCGTGTGACTTTAGAAAAAGTAAAAATTTTGTTTTTTGCACAGTTTTTCCTCTGAAAAACGTGTTTCCGGTTAACAGTTAAGTTGGAAAACCTAATAGTCGTGTACAGGGACGTAAAGTACGCATACAAAAAAAATATCAAAGCTCTACCAAAACGTTTAGCTATTTTATAAATATTGACTTTATTATACCTTCGCAGCTTTCTCTCTGCTGAACGATTGATCGTAAAAAAACTACAAGTACTTAATGTGTAGGAAATTTTATCCTCTTCTATTTCATATAAGTTTAACACTTACAAAATAGATTGTTTCTGTGTGACTTTAGAAAAAGTAAAAATTTGGTTTTTTGCACAGTTTTTTCTTTGAAAAACTTCTTTCCGGGTAACAGTTAACTTGGAAAACCTAATAGTCGTGTACAGGGACGTAAACTACAGATACAAAAAAAATATCAAAGTTCTACCAAAACGTTTAGCAACAGTTAAGTTGGAAAACCTAATAGTCGTGTACAGGGACGTAAACTACGCATACAAAAAAAATATCAAAGCTCTACCAAAACGTTTAGCTATTTTATAAATATTGACTTTATTATAACTTCGCAGCTTTCTCTCTGCTGAACGATTGATCGTAAAAAAACTACAAGTACTTAATGTGTAGGAAATTTTATCCTCTTCTATTTCATATGAGTTTAACACTTACAAAATAGATTGTTTCTGTGTGACTTTAGAAAAAGTAAAAATTTGGTTTTTTGCACAGTTTTTTCTTTGAAAAACTTCTTTCCGGGTAACAGTTAACTTGGAAAACCTAATAGTCGTGTACAGGGACGTAAACTACAGATACAAAAAAAATATCAAAGTTCTACCAAAACGTTTAGCAACAGTTAAGTTGGAAAACCTAATAGTCGTGTACAGGGACGTAAACTACGCATACAAAAAAAATATCAAAGCTCTACCAAAACGTTTAGCTATTTTATAAATATTGACTTTATTATAACTTCGCAGCTTTCTCTCTGCTGAACGATTGATCGTAAAAAGACTACAAGTACTTAATGTGTAGGAAATTTTATCCTCTTCTATTTCATATAAGTTTAACACTTACAAAATAGATTGTTTCTGTGTGACTTTAGAAAAAGTAAAAATTTGGTTTTTTGCACAGTTTTTTCTTTGAAAAACTTGTTTCCGGGTAACAGTTAACTTGGAAAACCTAATAGTCGTGTACAGGGACGTAAACTACAGATACAAGAAAAATATCAAAGCTCTACCAAAACGTTTAGCTATTTTATAAATATTGACTTTATTATAACTTCGCAGCTTTCTCTCTGCTGAACGATTGATCGTAAAAAGACTACAAGTACTTAATGTGTAGGAAATTTTATCCTCTTCTATCTCATATAAGTTTAACACTTACAAAATAGATTGTTTCCGTGTGACTTTAGAAAAAGTAAAAATTTTGTTTTTTGCACAGTTTTTCCTCTGAAAAACGTATTTCCGGGTAACAGTTAAGTTAGAAAACCTAATAGTCGTGTACAGGGACGTAAAGTACGCATACAGAAAAAATATCAAAGCTCTCCCAAAACATTTAGCTATTTTATAAATATTGACTTTATTATAACTTCGCAGCTTTCTCTCTGCTGAACGATTGATCGTAAAAAGACTACAAGTACTTAATGTGTAGGAAATTTTATCCTCTTCTATCTCATATAAGTTTAACACTTACAAAATAGATTGTTACCGTGTGACTTTAGAAAAAGTAAAAATTTTGTTTTTTGCACAGTTTTTCCTCTGAAAAACGTGTTTCCGGTTAACAGTTAAGTTGGAAAACCTAATAGTCGTGTACAGGGACGTAAAGTACGCATACAAAAAAAATATCAAAGCTCTACCAAAACGTTTAGCTATTTTATAAATATTGACTTTATTATACCTTCGCAGCTTTCTCTCTGCTGAACGATTGATCGTAAAAAAACTACAAGTACTTAATGTGTAGGAAATTTTATCCTCTTCTATTTCATATAAGTTTAACACTTACAAAATAGATTGTTTCTGTGTGACTTTAGAAAAAGTAAAAATTTGGTTTTTTGCACAGTTTTTTCTTTGAAAAACTTCTTTCCGGGTAACAGTTAACTTGGAAAACCTAATAGTCGTGTACAGGGACGTAAACTACAGATACAAAAAAAATATCAAAGTTCTACCAAAACGTTTAGCAACAGTTAAGTTGGAAAACCTAATAGTCGTGTACAGGGACGTAAACTACGCATACAAAAAAAATATCAAAGCTCTACCAAAACGTTTAGCTATTTTATAAATATTGACTTTATTATAACTTCGCAGCTTTCTCTCTGCTGAACGATTGATCGTAAAAAAACTACAAGTACTTAATGTGTAGGAAATTTTATCCTCTTCTATTTCATATGAGTTTAACACTTACAAAATAGATTGTTTCTGTGTGACTTTAGAAAAAGTAAAAATTTGGTTTTTTGCACAGTTTTTTCTTTGAAAAACTTCTTTCCGGGTAACAGTTAACTTGGAAAACCTAATAGTCGTGTACAGGGACGTAAACTACAGATACAAAAAAAATATCAAAGTTCTACCAAAACGTTTAGCAACAGTTAAGTTGGAAAACCTAATAGTCGTGTACAGGGACGTAAACTACGCATACAAAAAAAATATCAAAGCTCTACCAAAACGTTTAGCTATTTTATAAATATTGACTTTATTATAACTTCGCAGCTTTCTCTCTGCTGAACGATTGATCGTAAAAAGACTACAAGTACTTAATGTGTAGGAAATTTTATCCTCTTCTATTTCATATAAGTTTAACACTTACAAAATAGATTGTTTCTGTGTGACTTTAGAAAAAGTAAAAATTTGGTTTTTTGCACAGTTTTTTCTTTGAAAAACTTGTTTCCGGGTAACAGTTAAGTTGGAAAACCTAATAGTCGTGTACAGGGACGTAAACTACAGATACAAAAAAAATATCAAAGGTCTACCAAAACGTTTAGCTATTTTATAAATATTGACTTTATTATAACTTCGCAGCTTTCTCTCTGCTGAACGATTGATCGTAAAAAAACTACAAGTACTTAATGTGTAGGAAATTTTATCCTCTTCTATTTCATATGAGTTTAACACTTACAAAATAGATTGTTTCTGTGTGACTTTAGAAAAAGTAAAAATTTGGTTTTTTGCACAGTTTTTTCTTTGAAAAACTTCTTTCCGGGTAACAGTTAACTTGGAAAACCTAATAGTCGTGTACAGGGACGTAAACTACAGATACAAAAAAAATATCAAAGTTCTACCAAAACGTTTAGCAACAGTTAAGTTGGAAAACCTAATAGTCGTGTACAGGGACGTAAACTACGCATACAAAAAAAATATCAAAGCTCTACCAAAACGTTTAGCTATTTTATAAATATTGACTTTATTATAACTTCGCAGCTTTCTCTCTGCTGAACGATTGATCGTAAAAAGACTACAAGTACTTAATGTGTAGGAAATTTTATCCTCTTCTATTTCATATAAGTTTAACACTTACAAAATAGATTGTTTCTGTGTGACTTTAGAAAAAGTAAAAATTTGGTTTTTTGCACAGTTTTTTCTTTGAAAAACTTGTTTCCGGGTAACAGTTAACTTGGAAAACCTAATAGTCGTGTACAGGGACGTAAACTACAGATACAAGAAAAATATCAAAGCTCTACCAAAACGTTTAGCTATTTTATAAATATTGACTTTATTATAACTTCGCAGCTTTCTCTCTGCTGAACGATTGATCGTAAAAAAACTACAAGTACTTAATGTGTAGGAAATTTTATCCTCTCCTATTTCATATAAGTTTAACACTTACAAAATAGATTGTTTCCCTGTGACTTTAGAAAAAGTAAAAATTTTGTTTTTGCACAGTTTTTCCTCTGAAAAACGTATTTCCGGTTAACAGTTAAGTTGGAAAACTTAATAGTCGTGTACAGGGATGTAAACTACGCATACAAAAAAAAAACAATGCTCTACCAAAACGTTTAGCTATTTTATAAATATTGACTTTATTATAACTTCGCAGCTTTCTCTCTGCTGAACGATTGATCGTAAAAAAACTACAAGTACTTAATGTGTAGGAAATTTTATCCTCTTCTATTTCATATAAGTTTAACACTTACAAAATAGATTGTTTCCGTGTGACTTTAGAAAAAGTAAAAATTTTGTTTTTTGCACAGTTTTTCCTCTGAAAAACGTGTTTCCGGTTAACAGTTAAGTTGGAAAACCTAATAGTCGTGTACAGGGACGTAAAGTACGCATACAGAAAAAATATCAAAGCTCTCCCAAAACATTTAGCTATTTTATAAATATTGACTTTATTATAACTTCGCAGCTTTCTCTCTGCTGAACGATTGATCGTAAAAAGACTACAAGTACTTAATGTGTAGGAAATTTTATCCTCTTCTATTTCATATAAGTTTAACACTTACAAAATAGATTGTTTCTGTGTGACTTTAGAAAAAGTAAAAATTTGGTTTTGTGCACAGTTTTTTCTCTGAAAAACTTGTTTCCGGGTAACAGTTAAGTTGGAAAACCTAATAGTCGTGTACAGGGACGTAAACTACAGATACAAAAAAAATATCAAAGGTCTACCAAAACGTTTAGCTATTTTATAAATATTGACTTTATTATAACTTCGCAGCTTTCTCTCTGCTGAACGATTGATCGTAAAAAAACTACAAGTACTTAATGTGTAGGAAATTTTATCCTCTTCTATTTCATATGAGTTTAACACTTACAAAATAGATTGTTTCTGTGTGACTTTAGAAAAAGTAAAAATTTGGTTTTTTGCACAGTTTTTTCTTTGAAAAACTTCTTTCCGGGTAACAGTTAACTTGGAAAACCTAATAGTCGTGTACAGGGACGTAAACTACAGATACAAAAAAAATATCAAAGTTCTACCAAAACGTTTAGCAACAGTTAAGTTGGAAAACCTAATAGTCGTGTACAGGGACGTAAACTACGCATACAAAAAAAATATCAAAGCTCTACCAAAACGTTTAGCTATTTTATAAATATTGACTTTATTATAACTTCGCAGCTTTCTCTCTGCTGAACGATTGATCGTAAAAAGACTACAAGTACTTAATGTGTAGGAAATTTTATCCTCTTCTATTTCATATAAGTTTAACACTTACAAAATAGATTGTTTCTGTGTGACTTTAGAAAAAGTAAAAATTTGGTTTTTTGCACAGTTTTTTCTTTGAAAAACTTGTTTCCGGGTAACAGTTAACTTGGAAAACCTAATAGTCGTGTACAGGGACGTAAACTACAGATACAAGAAAAATATCAAAGCTCTACCAAAACGTTTAGCTATTTTATAAATATTGACTTTATTATAACTTCGCAGCTTTCTCTCTGCTGAACGATTGATCGTAAAAAAACTACAAGTACTTAATGTGTAGGAAATTTTATCCTCTCCTATTTCATATAAGTTTAACACTTACAAAATAGATTGTTTCCCTGTGACTTTAGAAAAAGTAAAAATTTTGTTTTTGCACAGTTTTTCCTCTGAAAAACGTATTTCCGGTTAACAGTTAAGTTGGAAAACTTAATAGTCGTGTACAGGGATGTAAACTACGCATACAAAAAAAAAACAATGCTCTACCAAAACGTTTAGCTATTTTATAAATATTGACTTTATTATAACTTCGCAGCTTTCTCTCTGCTGAACGATTGATCGTAAAAAAACTACAAGTACTTAATGTGTAGGAAATTTTATCCTCTTCTATTTCATATAAGTTTAACACTTACAAAATAGATTGTTTCCGTGTGACTTTAGAAAAAGTAAAAATTTTGTTTTTTGCACAGTTTTTCCTCTGAAAAACGTGTTTCCGGTTAACAGTTAAGTTGGAAAACCTAATAGTCGTGTACAGGGACGTAAAGTACGCATACAGAAAAAATATCAAAGCTCTCCCAAAACATTTAGCTATTTTATAAATATTGACTTTATTATAACTTCGCAGCTTTCTCTCTGCTGAACGATTGATCGTAAAAAGACTACAAGTACTTAATGTGTAGGAAATTTTATCCTCTTCTATTTCATATGAGTTTAACACTTACAAAATAGATTGTTTCTGTGTGACTTTAGAAAAAGTAAAAATTTGGTTTTTTGCACAGTTTTTTCTTTGAAAAACTTCTTTCCGGGTAACAGTTAACTTGGAAAACCTAATAGTCGTGTACAGGGACGTAAACTACAGATACAAAAAAAATATCAAAGTTCTACCAAAACGTTTAGCAACAGTTAAGTTGGAAAACCTAATAGTCGTGTACAGGGACGTAAACTACGCATACAAAAAAAAATATCAAAGCTCTACCAAAACGTTTAGCTATTTTATAAATATTGACTTTATTATAACTTCGCAGCTTTCTCTCTGCTGAACGATTGATCGTAAAAAAACTACAAGTACTTAGTGTGTAGGAAATTTTATCCTCTTCTATTTCATATAAGTTTAACACTTACAAAATAGATTGTTTCTGTGTGACTTTAGAAAAAGTAAAAATTTTGTTTTTTGCACAGTTTTTCCTCTGAAAAACGTGTTTCCGGGTAACAGTTAAGTTGGAAAACCTAATAGTCGTGTACAGGGACGTAAACTACGCATATAAAAAAATATCAATGCTCTACCAAAACGTTTAGCTATTTTATAAATTTTGACTTTATTATAACTTCGCAGCTTTCTCTCTGCTGAACGATTGATCGTAAAAAAACTACAAGTACTTAATGTGTAGGAAATTTTATCCTCTTCTATTTCATATAAGTTTAACACTTACAAAATAGATTGTTTCCGTGTGACTTTAGAAAAAGTAAAAATTTTGTTTTTTGCACAGTTTTTCCTCTGAAAAACGTGTTTCCGGTTAACAGTTAAGTTGGAAAACCTAATAGTCGTGTACAGGGACGTAAACTACGCATACAAAAAAAAATATCAAAGCTCTACCAAAACGTTTAGCTATTTTATAAATATTGACTTTATTATAACTTCGCAGCTTCCTCTCTGCTGAACGATTGATCGTAAAAAAACTACAAGTACTTAATGTGTAGGAAATTTTATCCTCTTCTATTTCATATAAGTTTAACACTTACAAAATAGATTGTTTCCGTGTGACTTTAGAAAAAGTAAAAATTTTGTTTTTTGCACAGTTTTTCCTCTGAAAAACGTATTTCCGGTTAACAGTTAAGTTGGAAAACTTAATAGTCGTGTACAGGGATGTAAACTACGCATACAAAAAAAAAACAATGCTCTACCAAAACGTTTAGCTATTTTATAAATATTGACTTTATTATAACTTCGCAGCTTTCTCTCTGCTGAACGATTGATCGTAAAAAAACTACAAGTACTTAATGTGTAGGAAATTTTATCCTCTCCTATTTCATATAAGTTTAACACTTACAAAATAGATTGTTTCCCTGTGACTTTAGAAAAAGTAAAAATTTTGTTTTTGCACAGTTTTTCCTCTGAAAAACGTATTTCCGGTTAACAGTTAAGTTGGAAAACTTAATAGTCGTGTACAGGGATGTAAACTACGCATACAAAAAAAAAACAATGCTCTACCAAAACGTTTAGCTATTTTATAAATATTGACTTTATTATAACTTCGCAGCTTTCTCTCTGCTGAACGATTGATCGTAAAAAAACTACAAGTACTTAATGTGTAGGAAATTTTATCCTCTTCTATTTCATATAAGTTTAACACTTACAAAATAGATTGTTTCCGTGTGACTTTAGAAAAAGTAAAAATTTTGTTTTTTGCACAGTTTTTCCTCTGAAAAACGTGTTTCCGGTTAACAGTTAAGTTGGAAAACCTAATAGTCGTGTACAGGGACGTAAAGTACGCATACAGAAAAAATATCAAAGCTCTCCCAAAACATTTAGCTATTTTATAAATATTGACTTTATTATAACTTCGCAGCTTTCTCTCTGCTGAACGATTGATCGTAAAAAGACTACAAGTACTTAATGTGTAGGAAATTTTATCCTCTTCTATTTCATATGAGTTTAACACTTACAAAATAGATTGTTTCTGTGTGACTTTAGAAAAAGTAAAAATTTGGTTTTTTGCACAGTTTTTTCTTTGAAAAACTTCTTTCCGGGTAACAGTTAACTTGGAAAACCTAATAGTCGTGTACAGGGACGTAAACTACAGATACAAAAAAAATATCAAAGTTCTACCAAAACGTTTAGCAACAGTTAAGTTGGAAAACCTAATAGTCGTGTACAGGGACGTAAACTACGCATATAAAAAAATATCAATGCTCTACCAAAACGTTTAGCTATTTTATAAATTTTGACTTTATTATAACTTCGCAGCTTTCTCTCTGCTGAACGATTGATCGTAAAAAAACTACAAGTACTTAATGTGTAGGAAATTTTATCCTCTTCTATTTCATATGAGTTTAACACTTACAAAATAGATTGTTTCTGTGTGACTTTAGAAAAAGTAAAAATTTGGTTTTTTGCACAGTTTTTTCTTTGAAAAACTTCTTTCCGGGTAACAGTTAACTTGGAAAACCTAATAGTCGTGTACAGGGACGTAAACTACAGATACAAAAAAAATATCAAAGTTCTACCAAAACGTTTAGCAACAGTTAAGTTGGAAAACCTAATAGTCGTGTACAGGGACGTAAACTACGCATACAAAAAAAATATCAAAGCTCTACCAAAACGTTTAGCTATTTTATAAATATTGACTTTATTATAACTTCGCAGCTTTCTCTCTGCTGAACGATTGATCGTAAAAAGACTACAAGTACTTAATGTGTAGGAAATTTTATCCTCTTCTATTTCATATAAGTTTAACACTTACAAAATAGATTGTTTCTGTGTGACTTTAGAAAAAGTAAAAATTTGGTTTTTTGCACAGTTTTTTCTTTGAAAAACTTGTTTCCGGGTAACAGTTAACTTGGAAAACCTAATAGTCGTGTACAGGGACGTAAACTACAGATACAAGAAAAATATCAAAGCTCTACCAAAACGTTTAGCTATTTTATAAATATTGACTTTATTATAACTTCGCAGCTTTCTCTCTGCTGAACGATTGATCGTAAAAAAACTACAAGTACTTAATGTGTAGGAAATTTTATCCTCTCCTATTTCATATAAGTTTAACACTTACAAAATAGATTGTTTCCCTGTGACTTTAGAAAAAGTAAAAATTTTGTTTTTGCACAGTTTTTCCTCTGAAAAACGTATTTCCGGTTAACAGTTAAGTTGGAAAGCTTAATAGTCGTGTACAGGGATGTAAACTACGCATACAAAAAAAAAAACAATGCTCTACCAAAACGTTTAGCTATTTTATAAATATTGACTTTATTATAACTTCGCAGCTTTCTCTCTGCTGAACGATTGATCGTAAAAAAACTACAAGTACTTAATGTGTAGGAAATTTTATCCTCTTCTATTTCATATAAGTTTAACACTTACAAAATAGATTGTTTCCGTGTGACTTTAGAAAAAGTAAAAATTTTGTTTTTTGCACAGTTTTTCCTCTGAAAAACGTGTTTCCGGTTAACAGTTAAGTTGGAAAACCTAATAGTCGTGTACAGGGACGTAAAGTACGCATACAGAAAAAATATCAAAGCTCTCCCAAAACATTTAGCTATTTTATAAATATTGACTTTATTATAACTTCGCAGCTTTCTCTCTGCTGAACGATTGATCGTAAAAAGACTACAAGTACTTAATGTGTAGGAAATTTTATCCTCTTCTATTTCATATGAGTTTAACACTTACAAAATAGATTGTTTCTGTGTGACTTTAGAAAAAGTAAAAATTTGGTTTTTTGCACAGTTTTTTCTTTGAAAAACTTCTTTCCGGGTAACAGTTAACTTGGAAAACCTAATAGTCGTGTACAGGGACGTAAACTACAGATACAAAAAAAATATCAAAGTTCTACCAAAACGTTTAGCAACAGTTAAGTTGGAAAACCTAATAGTCGTGTACAGGACGTAAACTACGCATACAAAAAAAAATATCAAAGCTCTACCAAAACGTTTAGCTATTTTATAAATATTGACTTTATTATAACTTCGCAGCTTTCTCTCTGCTGAACGATTGATCGTAAAAAAACTACAAGTACTTAGTGTGTAGGAAATTTTATCCTCTTCTATTTCATATAAGTTTAACACTTACAAAATAGATTGTTTCTGTGTGACTTTAGAAAAAGTAAAAATTTTGTTTTTTGCACAGTTTTTCCTCTGAAAAACGTGTTTCCGGGTAACAGTTAAGTTGGAAAACCTAATAGTCGTGTACAGGGACGTAAACTACGCATATAAAAAAATATCAATGCTCTACCAAAACGTTTAGCTATTTTATAAATTTTGACTTTATTATAACTTCGCAGCTTTCTCTCTGCTGAACGATTGATCGTAAAAAAACTACAAGTACTTAATGTGTAGGAAATTTTATCCTCTTCTATTTCATATAAGTTTAACACTTACAAAATAGATTGTTTCCGTGTGACTTTAGAAAAAGTAAAAATTTTGTTTTTTGCACAGTTTTTCCTCTGAAAAACGTGTTTCCGGTTAACAGTTAAGTTGGAAAACCTAATAGTCGTGTACAGGGACGTAAACTACGCATACAAAAAAAATATCAAAGCTCTACCAAACGTTTAGCTATTTTATAAATATTGACTTTATTATAACTTCGCAGCTTCCTCTCTGCTGAACGATTGATCGTAAAAAAACTACAAGTACTTAATGTGTAGGAAATTTTATCCTCTTCTATTTCATATAAGTTTAACACTTACAAAATAGATTGTTTCCGTGTGACTTTAGAAAAAGTAAAAATTTTGTTTTTTGCACAGTTTTTCCTCTGAAAAACGTATTTCCGGTTAACAGTTAAGTTGGAAAACTTAATAGTCGTGTACAGGGATGTAAACTACGCATACAAAAAAAAAACAATGCTCTACCAAAACGTTTAGCTATTTTATAAATATTGACTTTATTATAACTTCGCAGCTTTCTCTCTGCTGAACGATTGATCGTAAAAAAACTACAAGTACTTAATGTGTAGGAAATTTTATCCTCTCCTATTTCATATAAGTTTAACACTTACAAAATAGATTGTTTCCCTGTGACTTTAGAAAAAGTAAAAATTTTGTTTTTGCACAGTTTTTCCTCTGAAAAACGTATTTCCGGTTAACAGTTAAGTTGGAAAACTTAATAGTCGTGTACAGGGATGTAAACTACGCATACAAAAAAAAAACAATGCTCTACCAAAACGTTTAGCTATTTTATAAATATTGACTTTATTATAACTTCGCAGCTTTCTCTCTGCTGAACGATTGATCGTAAAAAAACTACAAGTACTTAATGTGTAGGAAATTTTATCCTCTTCTATTTCATATAAGTTTAACACTTACAAAATAGATTGTTTCCGTGTGACTTTAGAAAAAGTAAAAATTTTGTTTTTTGCACAGTTTTTCCTCTGAAAAACGTGTTTCCGGTTAACAGTTAAGTTGGAAAACCTAATAGTCGTGTACAGGGACGTAAAGTACGCATACAGAAAAAATATCAAAGCTCTCCCAAAACATTTAGCTATTTTATAAATATTGACTTTATTATAACTTCGCAGCTTTCTCTCTGCTGAACGATTGATCGTAAAAAGACTACAAGTACTTAATGTGTAGGAAATTTTATCCTCTTCTATTTCATATGAGTTTAACACTTACAAAATAGATTGTTTCTGTGTGACTTTAGAAAAAGTAAAAATTTGGTTTTTTGCACAGTTTTTTCTTTGAAAAACTTCTTTCCGGGTAACAGTTAACTTGGAAAACCTAATAGTCGTGTACAGGGACGTAAACTACAGATACAAAAAAAATATCAAAGTTCTACCAAAACGTTTAGCAACAGTTAAGTTGGAAAACCTAATAGTCGTGTACAGGGACGTAAACTACGCATACAAAAAAAAATATCAAAGCTCTACCAAAACGTTTAGCTATTTTATAAATATTGACTTTATTATAACTTCGCAGCTTTCTCTCTGCTGAACGATTGATCGTAAAAAAACTACAAGTACTTAGTGTGTAGGAAATTTTATCCTCTTCTATTTCATATAAGTTTAACACTTACAAAATAGATTGTTTCTGTGTGACTTTAGAAAAAGTAAAAATTTTGTTTTTTGCACAGTTTTTCCTCTGAAAAACGTGTTTCCGGGTAACAGTTAAGTTGGAAAACCTAATAGTCGTGTACAGGGACGTAAACTACGCATATAAAAAAATATCAATGCTCTACCAAAACGTTTAGCTATTTTATAAATTTTGACTTTATTATAACTTCGCAGCTTTCTCTCTGCTGAACGATTGATCGTAAAAAAACTACAAGTACTTAATGTGTAGGAAATTTTATCCTCTTCTATTTCATATAAGTTTAACACTTACAAAATAGATTGTTTCCGTGTGACTTTAGAAAAAGTAAAAATTTTGTTTTTTGCACAGTTTTTCCTCTGAAAAACGTGTTTCCGGTTAACAGTTAAGTTGGAAAACCTAATAGTCGTGTACAGGGACGTAAACTACGCATACAAAAAAAATATCAAAGCTCTACCAAAACGTTTAGCTATTTTATAAATATTGACTTTATTATAACTTCGCAGCTTCCTCTCTGCTGAACGATTGATCGTAAAAAAACTACAAGTACTTAATGTGTAGGAAATTTTATCCTCTTCTATTTCATATAAGTTTAACACTTACAAAATAGATTGTTTCCGTGTGACTTTAGAAAAAGTAAAAATTTTGTTTTTTGCACAGTTTTTCCTCTGAAAAACGTATTTCCGGGTAACAGTTAAGTTGGAAAACCTAATCGTCGTGTACAGGGACGTAAACTACGCATATAAAAAAAATATCAATGCTCTACCAAAACGTTTAGCTATTTTATAAATATTGACTTTATTATAACTTCGCAGCTTTCTCTCTGCTGAACGATTGATCGTAAAAAAACTACAAGTACTTAATGTGTAGGAAATTTTATCCTCTTCTATTTCATATAAGTTTAACACTTACAAAATAGATTGTTTCCGTGTGACTTTAGAAAAAGTAAAAATTTTGTTTTTTGCACAGTTTTTCCTCTGAAAAACGTGTTTCCGGTTAACAGTTAAGTTGGAAAACCTATTAGTCGTGTACAGGGACGTAAAGTACGCATACAGAAAAAATATCAAAGCTCTACCAAAACGTTTAGCTATTTTATAAATATTGACTTTATTATAACTTCGCAGCTTTCTCTCTGCTGAACGATTGATCGTAAAGAAACTACAAGTACTTAATGTGTAGGAAATTTTATCCTCTTCTATTTCATATAATTTTAACACTTACAAAATAGATTGTTTCCTTGTGACTTTAGAAAAAGTAAAAATTTTGTTTTTGCACAGTTTTTCCTCTGAAAAACGTGTTTCCGGGCAACAGTTAAGTTGGAAAACCTAATAGTCGTGTACAGGGACGTAAACTACGAATACAAAAAAAATATCAAAGCTCTACCAAAACGTTTAGCTATTTTATAAATATTGACTTTATTATAACTTCGCAGCTTTCTCTCTGCTGAACGATTGATCGTAAAGAAACTACAAGTACTTAATGTGTAGGAAATTTTATCCTCTTCTATCTCATATAAGTTTAACACTTACAAAATAGATTGTTTCCGTGTGACTTTAGAAAAAGTAAAAATTTTGTTTTTTGCACAGTTTTTCCTCTGAAAAACGTGCTTGTGGGTAACAGTTAAGTTGGAAAACCTAATAGTCGTGTACAGGGACGTAAACTACGCATACAGAAAAAATATCAAAGCTCTACCAAAACGTTTAGCTATTTTATAAATATTGACTTTATTATAACTTCGCAGCTTTCTCTCTGCTGAACGATTGATCGTAAAAAAACTACAAGTACTTAATGTGTAGGAAATTTTATCCTCTTCTATTTCATATAAGTTTAACACTTACAAAATAGATTGTTTCCGTGTGACTTTAGAAAAAGTAAAAATTTTGTTTTTTGCACAGTTTTTCCTCTGAAAAACTTGTTTCCGGGTAACAGTTAAGTTGGAAAACCTAATAGTCGTGTACAGGGACGTAAACTACAGATACAAAAAAAATATCAAAGCTCTACCAAAACGTTTAGCTATTTTATAAATATTGACTTTATTATAACTTCGCAGCTTTCTCTCTGCTGAACGATTGATCGTAAAAAACTACAAGTACTTAATGTGTAGGAAATTTTATCCTCTTCTATTTCATATAATTTTAACACTTACAAAATAGATTGTTTCCTTGTGACTAGAAAAAGTAAAAATTTTGTTTTTGCACAGTTTTTCCTCTGAAAAACGTGTTTCCGGGCAACAGTTAAGTTGGAAAACCTAATAGTCGTGTACAGGGACGTAAACTACAGATACAAAAAAAATATCAAAGCTCTACCAAAACGTTTAGCTATTTTATAAATATTGACTTTATTATAACTTCGCAGCTTTCTCTCTGCTGAACGATTGATCGTAAAAAAACTACAAGTACTTAATGTGTAGGAAATTTTATCCTCTCCTATTTCATATAAGTTTAACACTTACAAAATAGATTGTTTCCGTGTGACTTTAGAAAAAGTAAAAATTTTGTTTTTTGCTGTTTTTCCTCTGAAAAACGTATTTCCGGGTAACAGTTAAGTTGGAAAATCTAATAGTCGTGTACAGGGACGTAAACTACGCATATAAAAAAATATCAATGCTCTACCAAAACGTTTAGCTATTTTATAAATTTTGACTTTATTATAACTTCGCAGCTTTCTCTCTGCTGAACGATTGATCGTAAAAAGACTACAAGTACTTAATGTGTAGGAAATTTTATCCTCTTCTATTTCATATGAGTTTAACACTTACAAAATAGATTGTTTCTGTGTGACTTTAGAAAAAGTAAAAATTTGGTTTTTTGCACAGTTTTTTCTTTGAAAAACTTCTTTCCGGGTAACAGTTAACTTGGAAAACCTAATAGTCGTGTACAGGGACGTAAACTACAGATATAAAAAAAATATCAAAGTTCTACCAAAACGTTTAGCAACAGTTAAGTTGGAAAACCTAATAGTCGTGTACAGGGACGTAAACTACGCATATAAAAAAATATCAAAGCTCTACCAAAACGTTTAGCTATTTTATAAATATTGACTTTATTATAACTTCGCAGCTTTCTCTCTGCTGAACGATTGATCGTAAAAAAACTACAAGTACTTAGTGTGTAGGAAATTTTATCCTCTTCTATTTCATATAAGTTTAACACTTACAAAATAGATTGTTTCTGTGTGACTTTAGAAAAAGTAAAAATTTTGTTTTTTGCACAGTTTTTCCTCTGAAAAACGTGTTTCCGGGTAACAGTTAAGTTGGAAAACCTAATAGTCGTGTACAGGGACGTAAACTACGCATATAAAAAAATATCAATGCTCTACCAAAACGTTTAGCTATTTTATAAATTTTGACTTTATTATAACTTCGCAGCTTTCTCTCTGCTGAACGATTGATCGTAAAAAAACTACAAGTACTTAATGTGTAGGAAATTTTATCCTCTTCTATTCATATAAGTTTAACACTTACAAAATAGATTGTTTCCGTGTGACTTTAGAAAAAGTAAAAATTTTGTTTTTTGCACAGTTTTTCCTCTGAAAAACGTGTTTCCGGTTAACAGTTAAGTTGGAAAACCTATTAGTCGTGTACAGGGACGTAAAGTACGCATACAGAAAAAATATCAAAGCTCTACCAAAACGTTTAGCTATTTTATAAATATTGACTTTATTATAACTTCGCAGCTTTCTCTCTGCTGAACGATTGATCGTAAAAAAACTACAAGTACTTAATGTGTAGGAAATTTTATCCTCTTCTATTTCATATAAGTTTAACACTTACAAAATAGATTGTTTCCGTGTGACTTTAGAAAAAGTAAAAATTTTGTTTTTTGCACAGTTTTTCCTCTGAAAAACTTGTTTCCGGGTAACAGTTAAGTTGGAAAACCTAATAGTCGTGTACAGGGACGTAAACTACAGATACAAAAAAAATATCAAAGCTCTACCAAAACGTTTAGCTATTTTATAAATATTGACTTTATTATAACTTCGCAGCTTTCTCTCTGCTGAACGATTGATCGTAAAAAACTACAAGTACTTAATGTGTAGGAAATTTTATCCTCTTCTATTTCATATAATTTTAACACTTACAAAATGGATTGTTTCCTTGTGACTAGAAAAAGTAAAAATTTTGTTTTTGCACAGTTTTTCCTCTGAAAAACGTGTTTCCGGGTAACAGTTAAGTTGGAAAACCTAATAGTCGTGTACAGGGACGTAAACTACGCATACAAAAAAAATATCAAAGCTCTACCAAAACGTTTAGCTATTTTATAAATATTGACTTTATTATAACTTCGCAGCTTTCTCTCTGCTGAACGATTGATCGTAAAAAGACTACAAGTACTTAATGTGTAGGAAATTTTATCCTCTTCTATTTCATATAAGTTTAACACTTACAAAATAGATTGTTTCTGTGTGACTTTAGAAAAAGTAAAAATTTGGTTTTTTGCACAGTTTTTTCTTTGAAAAACTTGTTTCCGCGTAACAGTTAACTTGGAAAACCTAATAGTCGTGTACAGGGACGTAAACTACAGATACAAAAAAAATATCAAAGCTCTACCAAAACGTTTAGCTATTTTATAAATATTGACTTTATTATAACTTCGCAGCTTTCTCTCTGCTGAACGATTGATCGTAAAAAAACTACAAGTACTTAATGTGTAGGAAATTTTATCCTCTCCTATTTCATATAAGTTTAACACTTACAAAATAGATTGTTTCCTTGTGACTTTAGAAAAAGTAAAAATTTTGTTTTTGCACAGTTTTTCCTCTGAAAAACGTATTTCCGGTTAACAGTTAAGCTGGAAAACTTAATAGTCGTGTACAGGGATGTAAACTACGCATACAAAAAAAATATCAAAGCTCTACCAAAACGTTTAGCTATTTTATAAATTTTGACTTTATTATAACTTCGCAGCTTTCTCTCGGCTGAACGATTGATCGTAAAAAAACTACAAGTACTTAATGTGTAGGAAATTTTATCCTCTTCTATCTCATATAAGTTTAACACTTACAAAATAGATTGTTTCCGTGTGACTTTAGAAAAAGTAAAAATTTTGTTTTTTGCACAGTTTTTCCTCTGAAAAACGTATTTCCGGGTAACAGTTAAGTGGAAAACCTAATAGTCGTGTACAGGGACGTAAACTACGCATACAAAAAAAAAACAATGCTCTACCAAAACGTTTAGCTATTTTATAAATATTGACTTTATTATAACTTCGCAGCTTTCTCTCTGCTGAACGATTGATCGTAAAAAAACTACAAGTACTTAATGTGTAGGAAATTTTATCCTCTTCTATTTCATATAAGTTTAACACTTACAAAATAGATTGTTTCCGTGTGACTTTAGAAAAAGTAAAAATTTTGTTTTTTGCACAGTTTTTCCTCTGAAAAACATGTTTCCGGTTAACAGTTAAGTTGGAAAACCTAATAGTCGTGTACAGGGACGTAAAGTACGCATACAGAAAAAATATCAAAGCTCTCCCAAACATTTAGCTATTTTATAAATATTGACTTTATTATAACTTCGCAGCTTTCTCTCTGCTGAACGATTGATCGTAAAAAAACTACAAGTACTTAATGTGTAGGAAATTTTATCCTCTCCTATTTCATATAAGTTTAACACTTACAAAATAGATTGTATCCTTGTGACTTTAGAAAAAGTAAAAATTTTGTTTTTGCACAGTTTTTCCTCTGAAAAACGTATTTCCGGTTAACAGTTAAGTTGGAAAACTTAATAGTCGTATACAGGGATGTAAACTACGCATACAAAAAAAATATCAAAGCTCTACCAAAACGTTTAGCTATTTTATAAATTTTGACTTTATTATAACTTCGCAGCTTTAGATTTTTAAATTTTAGTAACGCTATTTCGGTGTTTGAATGCGATTTCTTAATGACCTCAAAATCCTACTAGCAGTACGGAACATATTATAATTAATAGACAATAATTGCTGAATGCTAAAGATTGTACATAAACAACTGTTAACTAATTTTAAATGATTCAGAATGGCACCCATTCTTGAGTAGTAGACAAAATGGCATGCTAGACCCTGTAAACGCTCTGGCAAACAATCTAAGACGTTTTGGATATCATTTAGATAGTAGAAACGCTTTAGATTTTTTTAATTTTAGTAACGGTATTTCGGTGTTTGAATGCGATTTCTTAATCACCTCAAAATGCTACTAGCAGTACGTAACATATTATAATTAATAGACAGTAATTGCAGAATGCTAAAGATTGTACAGAAACAACTGTTAACTAATTTTAAATGCTTCAGAATGGCACCCACTATTTGAGTAGTAGACAAAATGGCATGCTAGACCCTGTAAACGCTCTGGCAAACAATCTAAGACGTTTTGGATATCATTTCGATAGTACATTTCGATAGTAGAAACGTTGTTAGATTTTTTAAATTTTAGTAACGGTATTTCGGTGTTTAAATGCCATTTCTTAATGACCTCAAAATTCTACTAGCAGTACGTAACATATTATAATTAATAGACAGTAATTGCAGAATGCTAAAGATTGTACAGAAACAACTGTTAACTAATTTTAAATGCATCAGAATGGCACCTACTATTTTAGAAGTAGACAAAATGGCATGCTAGAGCCTGTAAGCGCTCTGGCGGACTATCTGAGACGTTTTGGAATTTATTTCGATAGTAGAAACGCTCTTAGATTTTTAAATTTTAGTAACGCTATTTCGGTGTTTGAATGCGATTTCTTAATGACCTCAAAATCCTACTAGCAGTACGTAACATATTATAATTAATAGACAGTAATTGCAGAATGCTAAAGATTGTACAGAAACAACTGTTAACTAATTTTAAATGCATCAGAATGGCATCTACTATTTTAGAAGTAGACAAAATGGCATGCTAGAGCCTGTAATCGCTCTGGCGGACTATCTGAGACGTTTTGGAATTTATTTCGATAGTAGAAACGCTCTTAGATTTTTAAATTTTAGTAACGCTATTTCGGTGTTTGAATGCGATTTCTTAATGACATCATAATGCTACTAGCAGTACGTAACATATTATAATTAATAGACAGTAATTGCAGAATGCTAAAGATTGTACAGAAACAACTGTTAACTAATTTTAAATGCATCAGAATGGCACCTACTATTTTAGAAGTAGACAAAATGTAATGCTAGAGCCTGTAAATGCTTTGGCGGACTATCTGAGACATTTTGGAATTTATTTCGATAGTAGAAACGCTCTTAGATTTTTAAATTTTAGTAACGCTATTTCGGTGTTTGAATGCGATTTCTTAATGACATCATAATGCTACTAGCAGTACGTAACATATTATAATTAATAGACAGTAATTGCAGAATGCTAAAGATTGTACAGAAACAATTGTTAACTAACTTTAAATGCATCAGAATGGCACCTACTATTTTAGAAGTAGACAAAATGGCATGCTAGAGCCTGTAATCGCTCTGGCGGACTATCTGAGACGTTTTGGAATTATTTCGATAGTAGAAACGCTCTTAGATTTTTAAATTTTAGTAACGCTATTTCGGTGTTTGAATGCGATTTCTTAATGACATCAAAATGCTACTAGCAGTACGTAACATATTATAATTAATAGACAGTAATTGCAGAATGCTAAATTTGTACAGAAACAACTGTTAACTAATTTTAAATGCATCAGAATGGCACCTTACTATTTTAGAAGTAGACAAAATGGCATGCTAGAGCCTGTAAACGCTCTGGCGGACTATCTGAGACGTTTTGGAATTTATTTCGATAGTAGAAACGCTCTTAGATTTTTAAATTTGTTAACGCTATTTCGTGTTTGAATGCGATTTCTTAATGACCTCAAAAATCCTACTAGCAGTACGTAACATATTATAATTAATAGACAGTAATTGCAGAATGCTAAAGATTGTACAGAAACAACTGTTAACTAATTTTAAATGCCATCAGAATGGCACCTACTATTTTAGAAGTAGACAAAATGGCATGCTAGAGCCTGTAAACGCTCTGGCGGACTATCTGAGACGTTTTGGAATTTATTTCGATAGTAGAAACGCTCTTAGATTTTTAATTTAGTAACGCTATTTCGGTGTTTGAATGCGATTTCTTAATGACCTCAAAATCCTACTAGCAGTACGTAACATATTATAATTAATAGACAGTAATTGCAGAATGCTAAAGATTGTACAGAAACAACTGTTAACTAATTTTAAATGCATCAGAATGGGCACCTACTATTTTAGAAGTAGACAAAATGCATGCTAGAGCCTGTAAACGCTCTGGCGGACTATCTGAGACGTTTTGGAATTTATTTCGATAGTAGAAACGCTCTTAGATTTTAAATTTAGTAACGCTATTTCGGTGTTTGAATGCGATTTCTTAATGACCTCAAAATCCTACTAGCAGTACGTAACAAATTAAAATTAATAGACAGTAATTGCAGAATGCTAAAGATTGTACAGAAACAACTGTTAACTAATTTTAATGCATCAGAATGGCACCTACTATTTTAGAAGTAGACAAAATGGCATGCTAGAGCCTGTAAACGCTCTGGCGGACTATCTGAGACGTTTTGGAATTTATTTCGATAGTAGAAACGCTCTTAGATTTTTAAATTTTGTTAACGCTATTTCGGTGTTTGAATGCGATTTCTTAATGACCTCAAAATCCTACTAGCAGTACGTAACATATTATAATTAATAGACAGTAATTGCTGAATGCTAAAGATTGTACAGAAACACTGTTAACTAATTTTAAATGCTTCAGAATGGCACCCACTATTTGAGTAGTAGACAAAATGGCATGCTAGACCCTGTAACGCTCTGGCAAACAATCTAAGACGTTTTGGATATCATTTCGATAGTAGAAACGCTTTTAGATTTTTTAAATTTTAGAAACGGTATTTCGGTGTTTGAATCGATTTCTTAATGACCTCAAAATCCTACTAGCAGTACGTACATATTATAGATTAATAGACAGTAATTGCAGAATGCTAAAGATTGTACAGAAACAACTGTAAACTAATTTTAAATGCATCAGAATGGCACCTACTATTTTAGAAGTAGACAAAATGGCATGCTAGAGCCTGTAAACGCTCTGGCGGACTATCTGAGACGTTTTGGAATTTATTTCGATAGTAGAAACGCTCTTAGATTTTTAAATTTTAGTAACGGTATTTCGGTGTTTGAATGCGATTTCTTAATAACCTCAAAATTCTACTAGAAGTACGTAACATATTATAAATAATAGACAGTAAATGCAGAATGCTAAAGATTGTACAGAAACAACTGTTAACCTAATTTTAAATGCATCAGAATGGCACCTACTATTTAGAAGTAGACAAAATGGCATCCTAGATCCTGTAAACGCTCTGGCGGACTATCTGAGACGTTTTGGAATTTATTTCGATAGTAGAAACGCTCTTAGATTTTTAAATTTTTAGTAACGCTATTTCGGTGTTTGAATGCGATTTCTTAATGACATCAAAATCCTACTAGCAGTAAGTAACATATTATAATTAATAGACAGTAATTGCAGAATGCTAAAGATTGTACAGAAACAACTGTAAACTAATTTTAAATGCATCAGAATGGCACCTACTATTTAGAAGTAGACAAAATTGTATCCTAGAGCCTGTAAACGCTCTGGCGGACTATCTGAGACGTTTTGGAATTTATTTCGATAGTAGAAACGCTCTTAGATTTTTAAATTTTAGTAACGGTATTTCGGTGTTTGAATGCGATTTCTTAATAACCTCAAAATTCTACTAGAAGTACGTAACATATTATAAATAATAGACAGTAATTGCAGAATGCTAAAGATTGTACAGAAACAACTGTTAACTAATTTTAAATGCATCAGAATGGCACCTACTATTTTAGAAGTAGACAAAATGGCATCCTAGATCCTGTAAACGCTCTGGCGGACTATCTGAGACGTTTTGGAATTTATTTCGATAGTAGAAACGCTCTTAGATTTTTAAATTTTAGTACGCTATTTCGGTGTTTGAATGCGATTTCTTAATGACATCAAAATCCTACTAGCAGTAAGTAACATATTATAATTAATAGACAGTAATTGCAGAATGCTATAGATTGTACAGAAACAACTGTAAACTAATTTTAAATGCATCAGAATGGCACCTACTATTTTAGAAGTAGACAAAATTGAATCCTAGAGCCTGTAAACGCTCTGGCGGACTATCTGAGACGTTTTGGAATTTATTTCGATAGTAGAAACGCTCTTAGATTTTTAAATTTTAGTAACGCTATTTCGGTGTTTGAATGCGATTTCTTAATGACATCAAAATCCTACTAGCAGTAAGTAACATATTATAATTAATAGACAGTAATTGCAGAATGCTAAAGATTGTACAGAAACAACTGTAAACTAATTTTAAAATGCATCAGAATGGCACCTACTATTTTAAAAGTAGACAAAATGGCATGCTAGAGCCTGTAAACGCTCTGGCGACTATCTGAGACGTTTTGGAATTTATTTCGATAGTAGAAACGCTCTTAGATTTTAAATTTTAGTAACGGTATTTCGGTGTTTGAATGCGATTTCTTAATGACATCAAAATCCTACTAGCAGTACATAACATATTATAATTAATAGACAGTAATTGCAGAATGCTAAAGATTGTACATAAACAACTGTTAACTAATTTTAAATGCTTCAGAATGGCACCCACTATTGAGTAGTAGACAAAATGGCATGCTAGAGCCTGTAAACGCTCTGGCAAACAATCTAAGACGTTTTGGATATCATTTCGATAGTAGAAACGCTTTTAGATTTTTTAATTTTAGTAACGGTATCTCGGTGTTTGAATGCGATTTCTTAATCACCTCAAAATGCTACTAGCAGTACGTAACATATTATAATTAATAGACAGTAATTGCAGAATGCTAAAGAATGTACAGAAACAACTGCTAACTAATTTTAAATGCTTCAGAATGGCACCCACTATTTGAGTAGTAGACAAAATGGCATGCTAGACCCTGTAAACGCTCTGGCAAAGAATCTAAGACGTTTTGGATATCATTTCGATAGTAGAAACGCTTTTAGATTTTTAAATTTAGTAACGGTATTTCGGTGTTTGAATGCGATTTCTTAATCACCTCAAAATGCTACTAGCAGTACGTAACATATTATAATTAATAGACAGTAATTGCAGAATGCTAAAGATTGTACAGAAACAACTGTTAACTAATTTTAAATGCTTCAAAATGGCACCCACTATTTGAGTAGTAGACAAAATGGCATGCTAGACCCTGTTAACGCTCTGGCAAACAATCTAAGACGTTTTGGATATCATTTCGATAGTAGAAACGCTTTTAGATTTTTTAAATTCTAGTAACGGTACTTCGGTGTTTGAATGCGATTTCTTAATGACCTCAAAATCCTACTAGCAGTACGTAACATATTATAATTAATAGACAGTAATTGCAGAATGCTAAAGATTGTACAGAAACAACCGTTAACTAATTTTAAATGCTTCAGAATGGCACCCACTATTTGAGTAGTAGACAAAATGGCATGCTAGACCCTGTAAACGCTCTGGCAAACAATCTAAGACGTTTTGGATATCATTTCGATAGTAGAAACGCTTTTAGATTTTTTAAATTTTAGTACGGTATTTCGGTGTTTGAATGCGATTTCTTAATGACCTCAAATCCTACTAGCAGTACGTAACATATTATAATTAATAGACAGTAATTGCAGAATGCTAAAGATTGTACAGAAACAACTGTTAACTAATTTTAAATGCTTCAGAATGGCACCCACTATTTGAGTAGTAGACAAAATGGCATGCTAGACCTGTAAACGCTCTGGCAAACAATCTAAGACGTTTTGGATATCATTTCGATAGTAGAAACGCTTTTAGATTTTTTAAATTTTAGAAACGGTATTTCGGTGTTTGAATGCGATTTCTTAATCACCTCAAAATGCTACTAGCAGTACGTAACATATTATAATTAATAGACAGTAATTGCAGAATGCTAAAGATTGTACAGAAACAACTGTTAACTAATTTTAAATGCTTCAGAATGGCACCCACTATTTGAGTAGTAGACAAAATGGCATGCTAGACCCTGTAAACGCTCTGGCAAACAATCTAAGACGTTTTGGATATCATTTCGATAGTAGAAACGCTGTTAGATTTTTTAAATTTTAGTAACGGTATTTCGGTGTTTGAATGCGATTTCTTAATGACCTCAAAATTCTACTAGCAGTACGTAACATATTATAATTAATAGACAGTAATTGCAGAATGCTAAGATTGTACAGAAACAACTGTTAACTAATTTTAAATGCATCAGAATGGCACCTACTATTTTAGAAGTAGACAAAATGGCATGCTAGAGCCTGTAAATGCTCTGGCGCACTATCTGAGACGTTTTGGAATTTATTTCGATAGTAGAAACGCTCTTAGATTTTTAAATTTTAGTAACGCTATTTCGGTGTTTGAATGCGATTTCTTAATGACCTCAAAATCCTACTAGCAGTACGTAACATATTATAATTAATAGACAGTAATTGTAGAATGCTGAAGATTGTACAGAAACAACTGTTAACTAATTTTAAATGCATCAGAATGGCACCTACTATTTTAGAAGTAGACAAAATGGCATGCTAGAGCCTGTAAATGCTCTGGCGCACTATCTGAGACGTTTTGGAATTTATTTCGATAGTAGAAACGCTCTTAGATTTTTAAATTTTAGTAACGCTATTTCGGTGTTTGGATGCGATTTCTTAATGACCTCAAAATCCTACTAGCAGTACGTAACATATTATAATTAATAGACAGTAATTGTAGAATGCTGAAGATTGTACAGAAACAACTGTTAACTAATTTTAAATGCATCAGAATGGCACCTACTATTTTAGAAGTAGACAAAATGGCATGCTAGAGCCTGTAAACGCTCTGGCGACTATCTGAGACGTTTTGGAATTTATTTTGATAGTAGAAACGCTCTTAGATTTTTAAATTTTAGTAACGCTATTTCGGTGTTTGAATGCGATTTCTTAATGACCTCAAAATCCTACTAGCAGTACGTAACATATTATAATTAATAAACAGTAATTGCAGAATGCTAAAGATTGTACAGAAACAACTGTTAACTAATTTTAAATGCATCAGAATGGCACCTACTATTTTAGAAGTAGACAAAATGGCATGCTAGAGCCTGTAAATGCTCTGGCGCACTATCTGAGACGTTTGGAATTTATTTCGATAGTAGAAACGCTCTTAGATTTTTAAATTTTAGTAACGCTATTTCGGTGTTTGAATGCGATTTCTTAATGACCTCAAAATCCTACTAGCAGTACGTAACATATTATAATTAATAGACAGCAATTGTAGAATGCTGAAGATTGTACAGAAACAACTGTTAACTAATTTTAAATGCATCAGAATGGCACCTACTATTTTAGAAGTAGACAAAATGGCATGCTAGAGCCTGTAAATGCTCTGGCGCACTATCTGAGACGTTTTGGAATTTATTTCGATAGTAGAAACGCTCTTAGATTTTTAAATTTTAGTAACGCTATTTCGGTGTTTGAATGCGATTTCTTAATGACCTCAAAATCCTACTAGCAGTACGTAACATATTATAATTAATAGACAGTAATTGTAGAATGCTGAAGATTGTACAGAAACAACTGTTAACTAATTTTAAATGCATCAGAATGGCACCTACTATTTTAGAAGTAGACAAAATGGCATGCTAGAGCCTGTAAACGCTCTGGCGGACTATCTGAGACGTTTTGGAATTTATTTCGATAGTAGAAACGCTCTTAGATTTTTAAATTTTAGTAACGGTATTTCGGTGTTTGAATGCGATTTCTTAATGACCTCAAAATTCTACTAGAAGTACGTAACATATTATAAATAATAGACAGTAATTGCAGAATGCTAAAGATTGTACAGAAACAACTGTTAACTAATTTTAAATGCATCAGAATGGCACCTACTATTTTAGAAGTAGACAAAATGGCATCCTAGATCCTGTAAACGCTCTGGCGGACTATCTGAGACGTTTTGGAATTTATTTCGATAGTAGAAACGCTCTTAGATTTTTAAATTTTAGTAACGCTATTTCGGTGTTTGAATGCGATTTCTTAATGACATCAAAATCCTACTAGCAGTAAGTAACATATTATAATTAATAGACAGTAATTGCAGAATGCTAAAGATTGTACAGAAACAACTGTAAACTAATTTTAAATGCATCAGAATGGCACCTACTATTTTAGAAGTAGACAAAATTGTATCCTAGAGCCTGTAAACGCTCTGGCGGACTATCTGAGACGTTTTGGAATTTATTTCGATAGTAGAAACGCTCTTAGATTTTTAAATTTTAGTAACGCTATTTCGGTGTTTGAATGCGATTTCTTAATGACATCAAAATCCTACTAGCAGTAAGTAACATATTATAATTAATAGACAGTAATTGCAGAATGCTAAAGATTGTACAGAAACAACTGTAAACTAATTTTAAATGCATCAGAATGGCACCTACTATTTTAAAAGTAGACAAAATGGCATGCTAGAGCCTGTAAACGCTCTGGCGGACTATCTGAGACGTTTTGGAATTTATTTCGATAGTAGAAACGCTCTTAGATTTTTAAATTTTAGTAACGGTATTTCGGTGTTTGAATGCGATTTCTTAATGACATCAAAATCCTACTAGCAGTACGTAACATATTATAATTAATAGACAGTAATTGCAGAATGCTAAAGATTGTACATAAACAACTGTTAACTAATTTTAAATGCTTCAGAATGGCACCCACTATTGAGTAGTAGACAAAATGGCATGCTAGAGCCTGTAAACGCTCTGGCAAACAATCTAAGACGTTTTGGATATCATTTCGATAGTAGAAACGCTTTTAGATTTTTTAATTTTAGTAACGGTATCTCGGTGTTTGAATGCGATTTCTTAATCACCTCAAAATGCTACTAGCAGTACGTAACATATTATAATTAATAGACAGTAATTGCAGAATGCTAAAGAATGTACAGAAACAACTGCTAACTAATTTTAAATGCTTCAGAATGGCACCCACTATTTGAGTAGTAGACAAAATGGCATGCTAGACCCTGTAAACGCTCTGGCAAAGAATCTAAGACGTTTTGGATATCATTTCGATAGTAGAAACGCTTTTAGATTTTTTAAATTTTAGTAACGGTATTTCGGTGTTTGAATGCGATTTCTTAATCACCTCAAAATGCTACTAGCAGTACGTAACATATTATAATTAATAGACAGTAATTGCAGAATGCTAAAGATTGTACAGAAACAACTGTTAACTAATTTTAAATGCTTCAAAATGGCACCCACTATTTGAGTAGTAGACAAAATGGCATGCTAGACCCTGTTAACGCTCTGGCAAACAATCTAAGACGTTTTGGATATCATTTCGATAGTAGAAACGCTTTTAGATTTTTTAAATTCTAGTAACGGTACTTCGGTGTTTGAATGCGATTTCTTAATGACCTCAAAATCCTACTAGCAGTACGTAACATATTATAATTAATAGACAGTAATTGCAGAATGCTAAAGATTGTACAGAAACAACCGTTAACTAATTTTAAATGCTTCAGAATGGCACCCACTATTTGAGTAGTAGACAAAATGGCATGCTAGACCCTGTAAACGCTCTGGCAAACAATCTAAGACGTTTTGGATATCATTTCGATAGTAGAAACGCTTTTAGATTTTTTAAATTTTAGTAACGGTATTTCGGTGTTTGAATGCGATTTCTTAATGACCTCAAAATCCTACTAGCAGTACGTAACATATTATAATTAATAGACAGTAATTGCAGAATGCTAAAGATTGTACAGAAACAACTGTTAACTAATTTTAAATGCTTCAGAATGGCACCCACTATTTGAGTAGTAGACAAAATGGCATGCTAGACCCTGTAAACGCTCTGGCAAACAATCTAAGACGTTTTGGATATCATTTCGATAGTAGAAACGCTTTTAGATTTTTTAAATTTTAGAAACGGTATTTCGGTGTTTGAATGCGATTTCTTAATCACCTCAAAATGCTACTAGCAGTACGTAACATATTATAATTAATAGACAGTAATTGCAGAATGCTAAAGATTGTACAGAAACAACTGTTAACTAATTTTAAATGCTTCAGAATGGCACCCACTATTTGAGTAGTAGACAAAATGGCATGCTAGACCCTGTAAACGCTCTGGCAAACAATCTAAGACGTTTTGGATATCATTTCGATAGTAGAAACGCTGTTAGATTTTTTAAATTTTAGTAACGGTATTTCGGTGTTTGAATGCGATTTCTTAATGACCTCAAAATTCTACTAGCAGTACGTAACATATTATAATTAATAAACAGTAATTGCAGAATGCTAAAGATTGTACAGAAACAACTGTTAACTAATTTTAAATGCATCAGAATGGCACCTACTATTTTAGAAGTAGACAAAATGGCATGCTAGAGCCTGTAAATGCTCTGGCGCACTATCTGAGACGTTTTGGAATTTATTTCGATAGTAGAAACGCTCTTAGATTTTTAAATTTTAGTAACGCTATTTCGGTGTTTGAATGCGATTTCTTAATGACCTCAAAATCCTACTAGCAGTACGTAACATATTATAATTAATAGACAGTAATTGTAGAATGCTGAAGATTGTACAGAAACAACTGTTAACTAATTTTAAATGCATCAGAATGGCACCTACTATTTTAGAAGTAGACAAAATGGCATGCTAGAGCCTGTAAATGCTCTGGCGCACTATCTGAGACGTTTTGGAATTTATTTCGATAGTAGAAACGCTCTTAGATTTTTAAATTTTAGTAACGCTATTTCGGTGTTTGGATGCGATTTCTTAATGACCTCAAAATCCTACTAGCAGTACGTAACATATTATAATTAATAGACAGTAATTGTAGAATGCTGAAGATTGTACAGAAACAACTGTTAACTAATTTTAAATGCATCAGAATGGCACCTACTATTTTAGAAGTAGACAAAATGGCATGCTAGAGCCTGTAAACGCTCTGGCGGACTATCTGAGACGTTTTGGAATTTATTTCGATAGTAGAAACGCTCTTAGATTTTTAAATTTTAGTAACGCTATTTCGGTGTTTGAATGCGATTTCTTAATGACCTCAAAATCCTACTAGCAGTACGTAACATATTATAATTAATAGACAGCAATTGTAGAATGCTGAAGATTGTACAGAAACAACTGTTAACTAATTTTAAATGCATCAGAATGGCACCTACTATTTTAGAAGTAGACAAAATGGCATGCTAGAGCCTGTAAATGCTCTGGCGCACTATCTGAGACGTTTTGGAATTTATTTCGATAGTAGAAACGCTCTTAGATTTTTAAATTTTAGTAACGCTATTTCGGTGTTTGAATGCGATTTCTTAATGACCTCAAAATCCTACTAGCAGTACGTAACATATTATAATTAATAGACAGTAATTGTAGAATGCTGAAGATTGTACAGAAACAACTGTTAACTAATTTTAAATGCATCAGAATGGCACCTACTATTTTAGAAGTAGACAAAATGGCATGCTAGAGCCTGTAAACGCTCTGGCGGACTATCTGAGACGTTTTGGAATTTATTTCGATAGTAGAAACGCTCTTAGATTTTTAAATTTTAGTAACGCTATTTCGGTGTTTGAATGCGATTTCTTAATGACCTCAAAATTCTACTAGCAGTACGTAACATATTATAATTAATAAACAGTAATTGCAGAATGCTAAAGATTGTACAGAAACAACTGTTAACTAATTTTAAATGCATCAGAATGGCACCTACTATTTTAGAAGTAGACAAAATGGCATGCTAGAGCCTGTAAATGCTCTGGCGCACTATCTGAGACGTTTTGGAATTTATTTCGATAGTAGAAACGCTCTTAGATTTTTAAATTTTAGTAACGCTATTTCGGTGTTTGAATGCGATTTCTTAATGACATCAAAATCCTACTAGCAGTACGTAACATATTATAATTAATAGACAGTAATTGCAGAATGCTAAAGATTGTACATAAACAACTGTTAACTAATTTTAAATGCTTCAGAATGGCACCCACTATTGAGTAGTAGACAAAATGGCATGCTAGAGCCTATAAACGCTCTGGCAAACAATCTAAGACGTTTTGGATATCATTTCGATAGTAGAAACGCTTTTAGATTTTTTTAATTTTAGTAACGGTATCTCGGTGTTTGAATGCGATTTCTTAATCACCTCAAAATGCTACTAGCAGTACGTAACATATTATAATTAATAGACAGTAATTGCAGAATGCTAAAGAATGTACAGAAACAACTGCTAACTAATTTTAAATGCTTCAGAATGGCACCCACTATTTGAGTAGTAGACAAAATGGCATGCTAGACCCTGTAAACGCTCTGGCAAAGAATCTAAGACGTTTTGGATATCATTTCGATAGTAGAAACGCTTTTAGATTTTTTAAATTTTAGTAACGGTATTTCGGTGTTTGAATGCGATTTCTTAATCACCTCAAAATGCTACTAGCAGTACGTAACATATTATAATTAATAGACAGTAATTGCAGAATGCTAAAGATTGTACAGAAACAACTGTCAACTAATTTTAAATGCTTCAGAATGGCACCCACTATTTGAGTAGTAGACAAAATGGCATGCTAGACCCTGTAAACGCTCTGGCAAACAATCTAAGACGTTTTGGATATCATTTCGATAGTAGAAACGCTTTTAGATTTTTTAAATTTTAGTAACGGTACTTCGGTGTTTGAATGCGATTTCTTAATGACCTCAAAATCCTACTAGCAGTACGTAACATATTATAATTAATAGACAGTAATTGCAGAATGCTAAAGATTGTACAGAAACAACCGTTAACTAATTTTAAATGCTTCAGAATGGCACCCACTATTTGAGTAGTAGACAAAATGGCATGCTAGACCCTGTAAACGCTCTGGCAAACAATCTAAGACGTTTTGGATATCATTTCGATAGTAGAAACGCTTTTAGATTTTTTAAATTTTAGTAACGGTATTTCGGTGTTTGAATGCGATTTCTTAATGACCTCAAAATCCTACTAGCAGTACGTAACATATTATAATTAATAGACAGTAATTGCAGAATGCTAAAGATTGTACAGAAACAACTGTTAACTAATTTTAAATGCTTCAGAATGGCACCCACTATTTGAGTAGTAGACAAAATGGCATGCTAGACCCTGTAAACGCTCTGGCAAACAATCTAAGACGTTTTGGATATCATTTCGATAGTAGAAACGCTTTTAGATTTTTTAAATTTTAGTAACGGTATTTCGGTGTTTGAATGCGATTTCTTAATCACCTCAAAATGCTACTAGCAGTACGTAACATATTATAATTAATAGACAGTAATTGCAGAATGCTAAAGATTGTACAGAAACAACTGTTAACTAATTTTAAATGCTTCAGAATGGCACCCACTATTTGAGTAGTAGACAAAATGGCATGCTAGACCCTGTAAACGCTCTGGCAAACAATCTAAGACGTTTTGGATATCATTTCGATAGTAGAAACGCTGTTAGATTTTTTAAATTTTAGTAACGGTATTTCGGTGTTTGAATGCGATTTCTTAATGACCTCAAAATTCTACTAGCAGTACGTAACATATTATAATTAATAAACAGTAATTGCAGAATGCTAAAGATTGTACAGAAACAACTGTTAACACGTAGACCGCCGCACGGCATTAACTTGTGCCGCGCTATCTTTTGCTTTAGGTTGTATGGCACACCATCTGTGCCGCGGCCTTGCAATATTATTCTCGTCGTGTGGCACTGCATTCGTGCCGCAGAATCAATGTATTTATATGAACATATAAAATAGGTGGCCTGACGGACCAGATGGAGTCACTTCCCAGGGATTTCTACATTTTGGTCTCTTTTTACGCTAACTTGTTGCTCGCTGTCCTTTAATAATTTATTGTCTATGTAATTTAAGTTTTAAAGTGTTTAAAAATCAAAATTATTAAATTATAGGTTGCGTTATTGCTAAGTTTAGAGCTACAAAACGGCACGCTTCAGGCCGCGCGGCACACATACTGTGCCGCAACATTTTTTTTTAAACAAACGTTTTAAAATAGTTCGTATGGCTTATTACATTAAAATATCATCATTTATTGATATATAAATGTAATTAAAAAAAAATGACGTAATGGCTTGAGGGACCAAAATTTTTTATATTAAGTGGCGGTCTACGTGTTAACTAATTTTAAATGCATCAGAATGGCACCTACTATTTTAGAAGTAGACAAAATGGCATGCTAGAGCCTGTAAATGCTCTGGCGCACTATCTGAGACGTTTTGGAATTTATTTCGATAGTAGAAACGCTCTTAGATTTTTAAATTTTAGTAACGCTATTTCGGTGTTTGAATGCGATTTCTTAATGACCTCAAAATCCTACTAGCAGTACGTAACATATTATAATTAATAGACAGTAATTGTAGAATGCTGAAGATTGTACAGAAACAACTGTTAACTAATTTTAAATGCATCAGAATGGCACCTACTACTTTAGAAGTAGACAAAATGGCATGCTAGAGCCTGTAAACGCTCTGGCGGACTATCTGAGACGTTTTGGAATTTATTTCGATAGTAGAAACGCTCTTAGATTTTTAAATTTTAGTAACGCTATTTCGGTGTTTGAATGCGATTTCTTAATGACCTCAAAATCCTACTAGCAGTACGTAACATATTATAATTAATAAACAGTAATTGCAGAATGCTAAAGATTGTACAGAAACAACTGTTAACTAATTTTAAATGCATCAGAATGGCACCTACTATTTTAGAAGTAGACAAAATGGCATGCTAGAGCCTGTAAATGCTCTGGCGCACTATCTGAGACGTTTTGGAATTTATTTCGATAGTAGAAACGCTCTTAGATTTTTAAATTTTAGTAACGCTATTTCGGTGTTTGAATGCGATTTCTTAATGACCTCAAAATCCTACTAGCAGTACGTAACATATTATAATTAATAGACAGCAATTGTAGAATGCTGAAGATTGTACAGAAACAACTGTTAACTAATTTTAAATGCATCAGAATGGCACCTACTATTTTAGAAGTAGACAAAATGGCATGCTAGAGCCTGTAAATGCTCTGGCGCACTATCTGAGACGTTTTGGAATTTATTTCGATAGTAGAAACGCTCTTAGATTTTTAAATTTTAGTAACGCTATTTCGGTGTTTGAATGCGATTTCTTAATGACCTCAAAATCCTACTAGCAGTACGTAACATATTATAATTAATAGACAGTAATTGTAGAATGCTGAAGATTGTACAGAAACAACTGTTAACTAATTTTAAATGCATCAGAATGGCACCTACTATTTTAGAAGTAGACAAAATGGCATGCTAGAGCCTGTAAACGCTCTGGCGGACTATCTGAGACGTTTTGGAATTTATTTCGATAGTAGAAACGCTCTTAGATTTTGAAATTTTAGTAACGCTATTTCGGTGTTTGAATGCGATTTCTTAATGACCTCAAAATCCTACTAGCAGTACGTAACATATTATAATTAATAAACAGTAATTGCAGAATGCTAAAGATTGTACAGAAACAACTGTTAACTAATTTTAAATGCATCAGAATGGCACCTACTATTTTAGAAGTAGACAAAATGGCATGCTAGAGCCTGTAAATGCTCTGGCGCACTATCTGAGACGTTTTGGAATTTATTTCGATAGTAGAAACGCTCTTAGATTTTTAAATTTTAGTAACGCTATTTCGGTGTTTGAATGCGATTTCTTAATGACCTCAAAATCCTACTAGCAGTACGTAACATATTATAATTAATAGACAGCAATTGTAGAATGCTGAAGATTGTACAGAAACAACTGTTAACTAATTTTAAATGCATCAGAATGGCACCTACTATTTTAGAAGTAGACAAAATGGCATGCTAGAGCCTGTAAATGCTCTGGCGCACTATCTGAGACGTTTTGGAATTTATTTCGATAGTAGAAACGCTCTTAGATTTTTAAATTTTAGTAACGCTATTTCGGTGTTTGAATGCGATTTCTTAATGACCTCAAAATCCTACTAGCAGTACGTAACATATTATAATTAATAGACAGTAATTGTAGAATGCTGAAGATTGTACAGAAACAACTGTTAACTAATTTTAAATGCATCAGAATGGCACCTACTATTTTAGAAGTAGACAAAATGGCATGCTAGAGCCTGTAAACGCTCTGGCGGACTATCTGAGACGTTTTGGAATTTATTTCGATAGTAGAAACGCTCTTAGATTTTTAAATTTTAGTAACGCTATTTCGGTGTTTGAAGGCGATTTCTTAATGACCTCAAAATTCTACTAGCAGTACGTAACATATTATAATTAATAAACAGTAATTGCAGAATGCTAAAGATTGTACAGAAACAACTGTTAACTAATTTTAAATGCATCAGAATGGCACCTACTATTTTAGAAGTAGACAAAATGGCATGCTTGAGCCTGTAAATGCTCTGGCGCACTATCTGAGACGTTTTGGAATTTATTTCGATAGTAGAAACGCTCTTAGATTTTTAAATTTTAGTAACGCTATTTCGGAGTTTGAATGCGATTTCTTAATGACCTCAAAATCCTACTAGCAGTACGTAACATATTATAATTAATAGACAGTAATTGTAGAATGCTGAAGATTGTACAGAAACAACTGTTAACTAATTTTAAATGCATCAGAATGGCACCTACTATTTTAGAAGTAGACAAAATGGCATGCTAGAGCCTGTAAAAGCTCTGGCGGACTATCTGAGACGGTTTGGAATTTATTTCGATAGTAGAAACGCTCTTAGATTTTTAAATTTTAGTAACGCTATTTCGGTGTTTGAATGCGATTTCTTAATGACCTCAAAATCCTACTAGCAGTACGTAACATATTATAATTAATAGACAGTAATTGCAGAATGCTGAAGATTGTACAGAAACAACTGTTAACTAATTTTAAATGCATCAGAATGGCACCTACTATTTTAGAAGTAGACAAAATGGCATGCTAGAGCCTGTAAACGCTCTGGCGGACTATCTGAGACGTTTTGGAATTTATTTCGATAGTAGAAACGCTCTTAGATTTTTAAATTTTAGTAACGCTATTTCGGTGTTTGAATGCGATTTCTTAATGACCTCAAAATCCTACTAGCAGTACGTAAAATATTATAATTAATAGACAGTAATTGTAGAATGCTGAAGATTGTACAGAAACAACTGTTAACTAATTTTAAATGCTTCAGAATGGCACCCACTCTTGAGTAGTAGACAAAATAGCATGCTAGACCCTGTAAACGCTCTGGCAAACAATCTAAGACGTTTTGGATATCATTTCGATAGTAGAAACGTTGTTAGATTTTTTAAATTTTAGTAACGGTATTTCGGTGTTTGAATGCGATTTCTTAATGATTTCAAAATTCTACTAGCAGTACGTAACATATTATAATTAATAAACAGTAATTGCAGAATGCTAAAGATTGTACAGAAACAACTGTTAACTAATTTTAAATGCATCAGAATGGCACCTACTATTTTAAAAGTAGACAAAATGGCATGCTAGAGCCTGTAAATGCTCTGGCGCACTATCTGAGACGTTTTGGAATTTATTTCGATAGTAGAAACGCTCTTAGATTTTTAAATTTTAGTAACGCTATTTCGGTGTTTGAATGCGATTTCTTAATGACCTCAAAATCCTACTAGCAGTACGTAACATATTATAATTAATAGACAGTAATTGTAGAATGCTGAAGATTGTGCAGAAACAACTGTTAACTAATTTTAAATGCATCAGAATGGCACCTACTATTTTAGAAGTAGACAAAATGGCATGCTAGAGCCTGTAAACGCTCTGGCGGACTATCTGAGACGTTTTGGAATTTATTTCGATAGTAGAAACGCTCTTAGATTTTTAAATTTTAGTAACGCTATTTCGGTGTTTGAATGCGATTTCTTAATGACTTCAAAATCCTACTAGCAGTACGTAACATATTATAATTAATAGACAGTAATTGCAGAATGCTGAAGATTGTACAGAAACAACTGTTAACTAATTTTAAATGCATCAGAATGGCACCTACTATTTTAGAAGTAGACAAAATGGCATCCTAGAGCCTGTAACGCTCTGGCGGACTATCTGAGACGTTTTGGAATTTATTTCGATAGTAGAAACGCTCTTAGAATTTTAAATTTTAGTAACGCTATTTCGGTGTTTGAATGCGATTTCTTAATGACTTCAAAATCCTACTAGCAGTACGTAACATATTATAATTAATAGACAGTAATTGCAGAATGCTGAAGATTGTACAGAAACAACTGTTAACTAATTTTAAATGCATCAGAATGGCACCTACTATTTTAGAAGTAGACAAAATGGCATCCTAGAGCCTGTAACGCTCTGGCGGACTATCTGAGACGTTTTGGATATCATTTCGATAGTAGAAACGCTTTTAGATTTTTTTAATTTTAGTAACGGTATTTCGGTGTTTAAATGCGATTTCTTAATCACCTCAAAATGCTACTAGCAGTACGTAACATATTATAATTAATAGACAGTAATTGCAGAATGCTAAAGATTGTACAGAAACAACTGTTAACTAATTTTAAATGCTTCAGAATGGCACCCACTATTTGAGTAGTAGACAAAATGGCATGCTAGACCCTGTAAACGCTCTGGCAAACAATCTAAGACGTTTTGGATATCATTTCGATAGTAGAAACGCTGTTAGATTTTTTAAATTTTAGTAACGCTATTTCGGTGTTTGAATGCGATTTCTTAATGACCTCAAAATTCTACTAGCAGTACGTAACATATTATAATTAATAGACAGTAATTGCAGAATGCTAAAGATTGTACAAAAACAACTGTTAACTAATTTTAAATGCATCAGAATGGCACCTACTATTTTAGAAGTAGACAAAATGGCATGCTAGAGCCTGTAAACGCTCTGGCGGACTATCTGAGACGTTTTGGAATTTATTTCGATAGTAGAAACGCTCTTAGATTTTAAAATTTTAGTAACGCTATTTCGCTGTTTGAATGCGATTTCTTAATGACCTCAAAATCCTACTAGCAGTACGTAACATATTATAATTAATAGACAGTAATTGCAGAATGCTAAAGATTGTACAGAAACAACTGTTAACTAATTTTAAATGAATCAGAATGGCACCTACTATTTTAGAAGTAGACAAAATGGCATGCTAGAGCCTGTAATCGCTCTGGCGGACTATCTGAGACGTTTTGGAATTTATTTCGATAGTAGAAACGCTCTTAGATTTTTAAATTTTAGTACCGCTATTTCGGTGTTTGAATGCGATTTCTTAATGACATCATAATGCTACTAGCAGTACGTAACATATTATAATTAATAGACAGTAATTGCAGAATGCTAAAGATTGTACAGAAACAACTGTTAACTAATTTTAAATGCATCAGAATGGCACCTACTATTTTAGAAGTAGACAAAATGGCATGCTAGAGCCTGTAAACGCTCTGGCGGACTATCTGAGAAATTTTGGAATTTATTTCGATAGTAGAAACGCTCTTAGATTTTTAAATTTTAGTAACGCTATTTCGGTGTTTGAATGCGATTTCTTAATGACCTCAAAATCCTACTAGCAGTACGTAACATATTATAATTAATAGACAGTAATTGCAGAATGCTAAAGATTGTACAGAAACAACTGTTAACTAATTTTAAATGCATCAGAATGGCACCTACTATTTTAGAAGTAGACAAAATGGCATGCTAGAGCGTGTAAACGCTCTGGCGGACTATCTGAGACGTTTTGGAATTTATTTCGATAGTTGAAACGCTCTTAGATTTTTAAATTTTAGTAACGCTATTTCGGTGTTTGAATGCGATTTCTTAATGACCTCAAAATCCTACTAGCAGTACGTAACATATTATAATTAATAGACAGTAATTGCAGAATGCTAGAGATTGTACAGAAACAACTGTTAACTAATTTTAAATGCATCAGAATGGCACCTACTATTTTAGAAGTAGACAAAATGGCATGCTAGAGCCTGTAAACGCTCTGGCAAACAATCTAAGACGTTTTGGATATCATTTCGATAGTAGAAACGCTTTTAGATTTTTTAAATTTTGGTAACGGTATTTCGGTGTTTGAATTCGATTTCTTAATGACCTCAAAATCCTACTAGCAGTACGTAACATATTATAATTAATAGACAGTAATTGCAGAATGCTAAAGATTGTACAGAAACAACTGTAAACTAATTTTAAATGCATCAGAATGGCACCTACTATTTTAGAAGTAGACAAAATGGCATGCTAGAGCCTGTAAACGCTCTGGCGGACTATCTGAGACGTTTTGGAATTTATTTCGATAGTAGAAACGCTCTTAGATTTTTAAATTTTAGTAACGGTATTTCGGTGTTTGAATGCGATTTCTTAATGACCTCAAAATCCTACTAGCAGTACGTAACATATTATAATTAATAGACAGTAATTGCAAAATGCTAGAGATTGTACAGAAACAACTGTTAACTAATTTTAAATGCATCAGAATGGCACCTACTATTTTAGAAGTAGACAAAATGGCATCCTAGAGCCTGTAAACGCTCTGGCGGACTATCTGAGACGTTTTGGAATTTATTTCGATAGTAGAAACGCTCTTAGATTTTTAAATTTTAGTAACGCTATTTCGGTGTTTGAATGCGATTTCTTAATGACATCATAATGCTACTAGCTGTACGTAACATATTATAATTAATAGACAGTAATTGCAGAATGCTAAAGATTGTACATAAACAACTGTTAACTAATTTTAAATGCTTCAGAATGGCACCCACTATTGAGTAGTAGACAAAATGGCATGCTAGACACTGTAAACGCTCTGGCAAACAATCTAAGACGTTTTGGATATCATTTCGATAGTAGAAACGCTTTTAGATTTTTTTATTTTAGTAACGGTATTTCGGTGTTCCAATGCGATTTCTTAATCACCTCAAAATGCTACTAGCAGTACGTAACATATTATAATTAATAGACAGTAATTGCAGAATGCTAAAGATTGTACAGAAACAACTGCTAACTAATTTTAACTGCTTCAGAATGGCACCCACTATTTGAGTAGTAGACAAAATGGCATGCTAGACCCTGTAAACGCTCTGGCAAAGAATCTAAGACGTTTTGGATACCATTTCGATAGTAGAAACGCTTTTAGATTTTTTAAATTTTAGTAACGGTATTTCGGTGTTTGAATGCGATTTCTTAATGACCTCAAAATTCTACTAGCAGTACGTAACATATTATAATTAATAGACAGTAATTGCAGAATGCTAAAGATTGTACAGAAACAACTGTTAACTAATTTTAAATGCATCAGAATGGCACCTACTATTTTAGAAGTAGACAAAATGGCATGCTAGAGCCTGTAAACGCTCTGGCGGACTATCTGAGACGTTTTGGAATTTATTTCGATAGTAGAAACGCTCTTAGATTTTTAAATTTTAGTAACGCTATTTCGGTGTTTGAATGCGATTTCTTAATGACCTCAAAATCCTACTAGCAGTACGTAACATATTATAATTAATAGACAGTAATTGCAGAATGCTAAAGATTGTACAGAAACAACTGTTAACTAATTTTAAATGCATCAGAATGGCACCTACTATTTTAGAAGTAGACAAAATGGCATGCTAGAGCCTGTAATCGCTCTGGCGGACTATCTGAGACGTTTTGGAATTTATTTCGATAGTTGAAACGCTCTTAGATTTTTAAATTTTAGTAACGCTATTTCGGTGTTTGAATGCGATTTCTTAATGACATCATAATGCTACTAGCAGTACGTAACATATTATAATTAATAGACAATAATTGCAGAATGCTAAAGATTGTACAGAAACAACTGTTAACTAATTTTAAATGCATCAGAATGGCACCTACTATTTTAAAAGTAGACAAAATGGCATGCTAGAGCCTGTAAACGCTCTGGCGGACTATCTGAGACGTTTTGGAATTTATTTCGATAGTTGAAACGCTCTTAGATTTTTAAATTTTAGTAACGCTATTTCGGTGTTTGAATGCGATTTCTAAAATGACCTCAAAATCCTACTAGCAGTACGTAACATATTATAATTAATAGACAGTAATTGCAGAATGCTAAAGATTGTACAGAAACAACTGTTAACTAATTTTAAATGCTTAAGAATGGCACCCACTATTTGAGTAGTAGACAAAATGGCATGCTAGACCCTGTAAACGCTCTGGCAAACAATCTAAGACGTTTTGGATATCATTTCGATAGTAGAAACGCTCTTAGATTTTTAAATTTTAGTAACGGTATTTCGGTGTTTGAATGCGATTTCTTAATGACCTCAAAATCCTACTAGCAGTACGTAACATATTATAATTAATAGACAGTAACTGCAAAATGCTAAAGATTGTACAGAAACAACTGTTAACTAATTTTAAATGCATCAGAATGGCACCTACTATTTTAGAAGTAGACAAAATGGCATCCTAGAGCCTGTAAACGCTCTGGCGGACTATCTGAGACGTTTTGGAATTTATTTCGATAGTAGAAACGCTCTTAGATTTTTAAATTTTAGTAAAGCTATTTCGGTGTTTGAATGCGATTTCTTAATGACATCATAATGCTACTAGCTGTACGTAACATATTATAATTAATAGACAGTAATTGCAAAATGCTAAAGATTGTACATAAACAACTGTTAACTAATTTTAAATGCTTCAGAATGGAACCCACTATTGAGTAGTAGACAAAACGGCATGCTAGACCCTGTAAACGCTCTGGCAAACAATCTAAGACGTTTTGGATATCATTTCGATAGTAGAAACGCTTTTAGATTTTTTTAATTTTAGTAACGGTATTTCGGTGTTCCAATGCGATTTCTTAATCACCTCAAAATGCTACTAGCAGTACGTAACATATTATAATTAATAGACAGTAATTGCAGAATGCTAAAGATTGTACAGAAACAACTGCTAACTAATTTTAACTGCTTCAGAATGGCACCCACTATTTGAGTAGTAGACAAAATGGCATGCTAGACCCTGTAAACGCTCTGGCAAAGAATGTAAGACGTTTTGGATACCATTTCGATAGTAGAAACGCTTTTAGATTTTTTAAATTTTAGTAACGGTATTTCGGTGTTTGAATGCGATTTCTTAATCACCTCAAAATGCTACTAGCAGTACGTAACATATTATAATTAATAGACAGTAATTGCAGAATGCTAAAGATTGTACAGAAACAACTGTTAACTAATTTTAAATGCTTCAGAATGGCACCCACTATTTGAGTAGTAGACAAAATGGCATGCTAGAGCCTGTAGACGCTCTGGCGGACTATCTGAGACGTTTTGGAATTTATTTCGATAGTAGAAACGCTCTTAGATTTTTAAATTTTAGTAATTCTATTTCGGTGTTTGAATGCGATTTCTTAATGACATCATAATGCTACTAGCTGTACGTAACATATTATAATTAATAGACAGTAATTGCAAAATGCTAAAAATTGTACAGAAACAACTGTTAACTAATTTTAAATGCATCAGAATGGCACCTACTATTTTAAAAGTAGACAAAATGGCATGCTAGAGCCTGTAAACGCTCTGGCGGACTATCTGAGACGTTTTGGAATTTATTTCGATAGTTGAAACGCTCTTAGATTTTTAAATTTTAGTAACGCTATTTCGGTGTTTGAATGCGATTTCTAAAATGACCTCAAAATCCTACTAGCAGTACGTAACATATTATAATTAATAGACAGTAATTGCAGAATGCTAAAGATTGTACAGAAACAACTGTTAACTAATTTTAAATGCTTAAGAATGGCACCCACTATTTGAGTAGTAGACAAAATGGCATGCTAGACCCTGTAAACGCTCTGGCAAACAATCTAAGACGTTTTGGATATCATTTCGATAGTAGAAACGCTCTTAGATTTTTAAATTTTAGTAACGGTATTTCGGTGTTTGAATGCGATTTCTTAATGACCTCAAAATCCTACTAGCAGTACGTAACATATTATAATTAATAGACAGTAACTGCAAAATGCTAAAGATTGTACAGAAACAACTGTTAACTAATTTTAAATGCATCAGAATGGCACCTACTATTTTAGAAGTAGACAAAATGGCATCCTAGAGCCTGTAAACGCTCTGGCGGACTATCTGAGACGTTTTGGAATTTATTTCGATAGTAGAAACGCTCTTAGATTTTTAAATTTTAGTAACGCTATTTCGGTGTTTGAATGCGATTTCTTAATGACATCATAATGCTACTAGCTGTACGTAACATATTATAATTAATAGACAGTAATTGCAAAATGCTAAAGATTGTACATAAACAACTGTTAACTAATTTTAAATGCTTCAGAATGGAACCCACTATTGAGTAGTAGACAAAACGGAATGCTAGACCCTGTAAACGCTCTGGCAAACAATCTAAGACGTTTTGGATATCATTTCGATAGTAGAAACGCTTTTAGATTTTTTTAATTTTAGTAACGGTATTTCGGTGTTCCAATGCGATTTCTTAATCACCTCAAAATGCTACTAGCAGTACGTAACATATTATAATTAATAGACAGTAATTGCAGAATGCTAAAGATTGTACAGAAACAACTGCTAACTAATTTTAACTGCTTCAGAATGGCACCCACTATTTGAGTAGTAGACAAAATGGCATGCTAGACCCTGTAAACGCTCTGGCAAAGAATCTAAGGCGTTTTGGATACCATTTCGATAGTAGAAACGCTTTTAGATTTTTTAAATTTTAGTAACGGTACTTCGGTGTTTGAATGCGATTTCTTAATCACCTCAAAATGCTACTAGCAGTACGTAACATATTATAATTAATAGACAGTAATTGCAGAATGCTAAAGATTGTACATAAACAACTGTTAACTAATTTTAAATGCTTCAGAATGGCACCCACTATTGAGTAGTAGACAAAATGGCATGCTAGACCCTGTAAACGCTCTGGCAAAGAATTTAAGACGTTTTGGATATCATTTCGATAGTAGAAACGCTTTTAGATTTTTTTAATTTTAGTAACGGTATTTCGGTGTTTCAATGCGATTTCTTAATCACCTCAAAATGCTACTAGCAGTACGTAACATATTATAATTAATAGACACTAATTGCAGAATGCTAAAGATTGTACAGAAACAACTGCTAACTAATTTTAACTGCTTCAGAATGGCACCCACTAGTTGAGTAGTAGACAAAATGGCATGCTAGACCCTGTAAACGCTCTGGCAAAGAATCTAAGACGTTTTGGATACCATTTCGATAGTAGAAACGCTTTTAGATTTTTTAAATTTTAGTAACGGTATTTCGGTGTTTGAATGCGATTTCTTAATCACCTCAAAATGCTACTAGCAGTACGTAACATATTATAATTAATAGACAGTAATTGCAGAATGCTAAAGATTGTACAGAAACAACTGTAAACTAATTTTAAATGCATCAGAATGGCACCTACTATTTTAGAAGTAGACAAAATGGCATGCTAGAGCCTGTAAACGCTCTGGCGGACTATCTGAGACGTTTTGGAATTTATTTCGATAGTAGAAACGCTCTTAGATTTTTAAATTTTAGTAACGGTATTTCGGTGTTTGAATGCGATTTCTTAATGACCTCAAAATCCTACTAGCAGTACGTAACATATTATAATTAATAGACAGTAATTGCAAAATGCTAAAGATTGTACAGAAACAACTGTTAACTAATTTTAAATGCATCAGAATGGCACCTACTATTTTAGAAGTAGACAAAATGGCATCCTAGAGCCTGTAAACGCTCTGGCGGACTATCTGAGACGTTTTGGGATTTATTTCGATAGTAGAAACGCTCTTAGATTTTTAAATTTTAGTAACGCTATTTCGGTGTTTGAATGCGATTTCTTAATGACATCATAATGCTACTAGCTGTACGTAACATATTATAATTAATAGACAGTAATTGCAGAATGCTAAAGATTGTACAGAAACAACTGTAAACTAATTTTAAATGCTTCAGAATGGCACCCACTATTTGAGTAGTAGACAAAATGGCATGCTAGACCCTGTAAACGCTCTGGCAAACAATCTAAGACGTTTTGGATATCATTTCGATAGTAGAAACGTTTTTAGATTTTTTAAATTTTAGCAACGGTATTTCGGTGTTTGAATGCGATTTCTTAATCACCTCAAAATGCTACTAGCAGTACGTAACATATTATAATTAATAGAGAGTAATTGCAGAATGCTAAAGATTGTACAGAAGCAACTGTTAACTAATTTTAACTGCTTCAGAATGGCACCCACTTTTTGAGTAGTAGACAAAATGGCATGCTAGACCCTGTAAACGCTCTGGCAAACAATCTAAGACGTTTTGGATATCATTTCGATAGTAGAAACGTTTTTAGATTTTTTAAATTTTAGAAACGGTATTTCGGTGTTTGAATGCGATTTCTTAATCACCTCAAAATGCTACTAGCAGTACGTAACATATTATAATTAATAGACAGTAATTGCTGAATGCTAAAGATTGTACAGAAACAACTGTAAACTAATTTTAAATGCTTCAGAATGGCACCCACTATTTGAGTAGTAGACAAAATGGCATGCTAGACCCTGTAAACGCTCTGGCAAACAATCTAAGACGTTTTGGATATCATTTCGATAGTAGAAACGTTTTTAGATCTTTAAATTTTAGTAACGGTATTTCGGTGTTTGAATGCGATTTCTTAATCACCTCAAAATGCTACTAGCAGTACGTAACATATTATAATTAATAGACAGTAATTGCTGAATGCTAAAGATTGTACAGAAACAAATGTAATCTAATTTTAAATGCTTCAGAATGGCACCCACTATTTGAGTAGTAGACAAAATGGCATGCTAGACCCTGTAAACGCTCTGGCAAACAATCTAAGACGTTTTGGATATCATTTCGATAGTAGAAACGTTTTTAGATTTTTTAAATTTTAGTAACGGTATTTCGGTGTTTGAATGCGATTTCTTAATCACCTCAAAATGCTACTAGCAGTACGTAACATATAATTAATAGACAGTAATTGCTGAATGCTAAAGATTGTACAGAAACAACTGTAAACTAATTTTAAATGCTTCAGAATGGCACCCACTATTTGAGTAGTAGACAAAATGGCATGCTAGACCCTGTAAACGCTCTGGCAAACAATCTAAGACGTTTTGGATATCATTTCGATAGTAGAAACGTTTTTAGATTTTTTAAATTTTAGTAACGGTATTTCGGTGTTTGAATGCGATTTCTTAATCACCTCAAAATGCTACTAGCAGTACGTAACATATTATAATTAATAGACAGTAATTGCTGAATGCTAAAGATTGTACAGAAACAACTGTAAACTAATTTTAAATGCTTCAGAATGGCACCCACTATTTGAGTAGTAGACAAAATGGCATGCTAGACCCTGTAAACGCTCTGGCAAACAATCTAAGACGTTTTGGATATCATTTCGATAGTAGAAACGTTTTTAGATTTTTTAAATTTTAGTAACGGTATTTCGGTGTTTGAATGCGATTTCTTAATCACCTCAAAATGCTACTAGCAGTACGTAACATATTATAATTAATAGACAGTAATTGCTGAATGCTAAAGATTGTACAGAAACAACTGTAAACTAATTTTAAATGCTTCAGAATGGCACCCACTATTTGAGTAGTAGACAAAATGGCATGCTAGACCCTGTAAACGCTCTGGCAAACAATCTAAGATGTTTTGGATATCATTTCGATAGTAGAAACGTTTTTAGATTTTTTAAATTTTAGTAACGGTATTACGGTGTTTGAATGCGATTTCTTAATCACCTCAAAATGCTACTAGCAGTACGTAACATATTATAATTAATAGACAGTAATTGCTGAATGCTAAAGATTGTACAGAAACAACTGTAAACTAATTTTAAATGCTTCAGAATGGCACCCACTATTTGAGTAGTAGACAAAATGGCATGCTAGACCCTGTAAACGCTCTGGCAAACAATCTAAGACGTTTTGGATATCATTTCAATAGTAGAAACGTTTTTAGATTTTTTAAATTTTAGTAACGGTATTTCGGTGTTTGAATGCGATTTCTTAATCACCTCAAAATGCTACTAGCAGTACGTAACATATTATAATTAATAGACAGTAATTGCTGAATGCTAAAGATTGTACAGAAACAACTGTAAACTAATTTTAAATGCTTCAGAATGGCACCCACTATTTGAGTAGTAGACAAAATGGCATGCTAGACCCTGTAAACGCTCTGGCAAACAATCTAAGACGTTTTGGATATCATTTCGATAGTAGAAACGTTTTTAGATTTTTTAAATTTTAGTAACGGTATTTCGGTGTTTGAATGCGATTTCTTAATCACCTCAAAATGCTACTAGCAGTACGTAACATATTATAATTAATAGACAGTAATTGCTGAATGCTAAAGATTGTACAGAAACAACTGTAAACTAATTTTAAATGCTTCAGAATGGCACCCACTATTTGAGTAGTAGACAAAATGGCATGCTAGACCCTGTAAACGCTCTGGCAAACAATCTAAGACGTTTTGGATATCATTTCGATAGTAGAAACGTTTTTAGAATTTTTAAATTTTAGTAACGGTATTTCGGTGTTTGAATGCGATTTCTTAATCACCTCAAAATGCTACTAGCAGTACGTAACATATTATAATTAATAGACAGTAATTGCTGAATGCTAAAGATTGTACAGAAACAACTGTAAACTAATTTTAAATGCTTCAGAATGGCACCCACTATTTGAGTAGTAGACAAAATGGCATGCTAGACCCTGTAAACGCTCTGGCAAACAATCTAAGACGTTTTGGATATCATTTCGATAGTAGAAACGTTTTTAGATTTTTTAAATTTTAGTAACGGTATTTCAGTGTTTGAATGCGATTTCTTAATCACCTCAAAATGCTACTAGCAGTACGTAACATATTATAATTAATAGACAGTAATTGCAGAATGCTAAAGATTGTACAGAAACAACTGTTAACTAATTTTAAATGCTTCAGAATGGCACCCACTATTTGAGTAGTAGACAAAATGGCATGCTAGACCCTGTAAACGCTCTGGCAAACAATCTAAGACGTTTTGGATACCATTTCGATAGTAGAAACGTTTTTAGATTTTTTAAATTTTAGTAACGGTATTTCGGTGTTTGAATGCGATTTCTTAATCACCTCAAAATGCTACTAGCAGTACGTAACATATTATAATTAATAGACAGTAATTGCAGAATGCTAAAGATTGTACAGAAACAACTGTTAACTAATTTTAAATGCTTCAGAATGGCACCCACTATTTGAGTAGTAGACAAAATGGCATGCTAGACCCTGTAAACGCTCTGGCAAACAATCTAAGACGTTTTGGATACCATTTCGATAATAGAAACGCTTTTAGATTTTTTAAATTTTAGTAACGGTATTTCGGTGTTTGAATGCGATTTCTTAATCACCTCAAAATGCTACTAGCAGTACGTAACATATTATAATTAATAGACAGTAATTGCAGAATGCTAAAGATTGTACAGAAACAACTGCTAACTAATTTTAACTGCTTCAGAATGGCACCCACTATTTGAGTAGTAGACAAAATGGCATGCTAGACCCTGTAAACGCTCTGGCAAAGAATCTAAGACGTTTTGGATACCATTTCGATAGTAGAAACGCTTTTAGATTTTTTAAATTTTAGTAACGGTATTTCGGTGTTTGAATACGATTTCTTAATCACCTCAAAATGCTACTAGCAGTACGTAACATATTATAATTAATAGACAGTAATTGCAGAATGCTAAAGGTTGTACAGAAACACCTGTTAACTAATTTTAAATGCTTCAGAATGGAACCCACTATTGAGTAGTAGACAAAACGGAATGCTAGACCCTGTAAACGCTCTGGCAAACAATCTAAGACGTTTTGGATATCATTTCGATAGTAGAAACGCTTTTAGATTTTTTTAATTTTAGTAACGGTATTTCGGTGTTCCAATGCGATTTCTTAATCACCTCAAAATGCTACTAGCAGTAC
>CALNHX010001010.1:0-260762 GCA_940337035.1 Agriotes lineatus
CAAGAGCAAGGTGGCAACGAACTCACAATGCTGTTGACAAAACGAGATTTGATAAAGAAAAAGCAGAGGCGTTTGCACAGCATTTGGAAAATACCTTTCAGTCAAACTCGAACGACATCGATCAGGAAGTTGAAGATTATCTAGAAAGCCCTTTACAACTATCGCCTCCAATCCGCAACTTTACCATTTTTGAAATTGAAATACAAGTAAAATTCTTGAATAATAAAAAAGCACCGGGGCATGGTCTGATAACCGGAACTATTCCAAAACATCTACCAGAGAAAGGTATTAAATTTTTGCAAATTTTCTTCAACGGAATATTACGACTCACATACTGGCCATTATAACTTAAATTTGCACAAATTATTCTAATACTTAAACCCGACAAACCTCCTAACCAGATCAAATCCTGTCGTCCCATAAGCCTACTTCCGATAATTTTTAAGTTGCTGGAAAAACTAATCCTGAAACGCATACACGAAACTTCGCTTCAAGAAGAATGGTTACCGAATCACCAGTTCGGCTTCCGAAATGAACACTCGACGATACAGCAATGTCATCGCTTAACAAATATAATACATGCAGCACTGGAAGATAAAATCTATTGCAATGTAGTGTTTTTGGGCGTGAGAAATGCCTTTGACAAGGTGTGGCATAGAGGTCTACTTTATAAAATAAAGATGCTCTTACCACATCAGTATTATCTCCTACTAAGTTCCTATTTGGCAGACCGCTGCTTTCAAACCAAATTTGGCAATGACGCCTCACAACTAAGAGAGATAAAGGCTGGCGTCCCTCAAGGGAGTGTTCTTGGACCTCTAATGTATTTATTATTTACTTACGATCTACCAATCACAGCACAAACAAACTTGGGGACATTTGCAGACAACACGGCAATACTTTCGTGCAGTGAAAGCCCGGTTACAGCATCAATGCTACTCCAAGAACATTTAAATCTTCTGGAGCTGTGGTTAAGAAAATGGAAGATAACTGTAAATGAAGATAAGTCAGTGCATATTACCTTCACGACGAAACACTCGACATGTCCACAAGTAACACTCAACAACATACCTATACCTCAGGCAAACGAAGTTCGATATCTGGGATTACACCTAGATCGGCGCTTAAATTGGAAAACCCATGTCAACAAAAAAGGAAAGGAAATGGACATAAAAATTAGAAATATGTACTGGCTCCTTGGGAGAAAGTCAGTTCTTACGCTAGCGAATAAACTACTACTATATAAGAGTATAATCCGCCCTGTTTGGACCTACGGCTGCGGACTATGGGGTTGCGCTGCTAAATCGACTATTGACATAATCCAACGCTTCCAGTCTAAAGCACTTAGACAGGTATCCAACGCCCCGTGGTTCGTGTCAAATCGAACATTACACTACGACCTCAACATGCCATATGTGACAGACGTTATCAAAGAAAAAGCCATAAAACACCATAAACATCCTAGAAAGACACCCAAATATGGCAGTCAATCCTTTGACGGAAGAACCCGAAATCAAAAGATTAAAACGGAGGTGGCCGATAGACTTAACTAATTAAATTAGGGGTGACACTAATGGGTGTCTTCCCCCATGTCTTTGTTTAAATACATAAAATTAGCTCATAGAATAATTTTGAACATTCTGTTTGCTAATAAAGTTATAGATTAAAAAAAAACATATCGAGCAACTAACTGAAGTAATTCTTGCTTGTTACAAGGATAGTCCATTTGAGTCCTGGATATTAAAAATTCTTCCAGTTCAGTTTCAATAGCGATGAATAAAATTGGAGCACGTCCAGCAATCTTTTTTACAAGCATATTTCTTCCCCTAATTCTATGAAACATTGCGGATATTGGTACATTATATCTTTCTTCTGCAGCTCTGTAAGTTAAATTCTTATTTTGTACATCAAAAATAGCATTTTATATATCTTTTAATGCATAAGTTGGCTCAGATTTTTTCTTTATATAGGTACTGATCATTTTTAGCTGCAAAAAACAAAGAAGAGCTGTTTACAGTCACCTAATTTTTTTGTTTACAAATACCACATGCATTAAAATATATGGGGGAAATGTAAGCGTAATGTCACTTGGTAACGCATGCTTTCTAACCTTAAATTCGAATCGAATAACTTTAGTCACGACTTTTACAAACGTACTACGCCATTGAAACTATCTTATCCAATCAATTTGAATAATTTTACACAATATGTCTTAGATATAGGCCCACTTGCGCCCACCGCCATTTTCGACCCATTTGCGCCCCAGAAGAATGGCAACGGTAATTAAGGTCTCATTTGCCTCCAGGCTTGCAACTCATTAATCATCAGGACACCCGAACTTAACCGACTGACTAGTGCGGCGGTCTTCTACCTGCAAATTAGTTATTACAAAAACACAAAATTTAACAATTGTTTGCTTAGCTGCCCTAACTTCTATGGGTTTCTGTTGGTACTTTAATGTTTGTGTTTATTTGAGATTTAGTTTAAAATTTTAGTAAGAGTTTTTACGCTGGTAAGTAGTAAGGCGGCACAGTAATTGGAGCAATCAAATTAATTGACCTAATTCCGCGAATTAAATCCGCGGATTGATCTAATTAAATCCGCGGTTTGATCTGATTAATTTCGCGGTTTGACCTGATTATTCTTCATATGTACTACTGATTAATCACATATGAAATTTTGATATGCAATTTACATATGTGCTACTGATTAAATTACGCGCGGCCATTTTTAATTTGCTTCCGGAATTACGCGGCGGCGCGCATGAATGGATTAACCAGAGTTCCATTAACCCTACCTACTATAGGAAATTTTTCAGATTTTTTCTAAGTTCAATTTTTTTATTTTAAACTTCCCGGGGTGTCGGCCATCTTGGTTTTCTGCGCGCACACTTCTCACGGCTGTCGTTTTTAATTTTGAATTTTTGCGGAAATATTTGAATTTCAAACTGCTAAATCTTCCGTCTCCCTCATCGAAGCTGCTGTCTCTCTCTTGCATTCACTCGTGGAAATATTTGAATTTCAAACTGGTAGATCTATCTCTCTCTCTCTCTTCTGCTCTGGTTGTCTCTCTCTTGCAGTCACAGGATGGATGTTTAATTTTAAAAAATCTCTGGCGGACTTGGATTTGAACCCTCTACGTTTTCATACACATTGGGCTCACATCGATCGATGCCGCTAGACCACGGAGCGCTACGGGATTTAAAGAGTTTGAACAAAACGTCATTTCACAGCTCTGCCGTCACGCTGGCAGAATTTAAAACAATCTTGTTTTTGAGAAATATGATTTATAAGAACGGGAATGTATAGCTTATTGTGTTTAAAGGTAGATACAATTTTAAAAATTAGATTTGTAACAGCTTATTAATTATTTTATAATTTGTGTCTGCTATATGGCTGGATTAACGAGATTCTCATTGTCCCTACCTACTATAGGAAATTTCCGTCTAAGTTCCCTTTTTAAAACAGGTCGGTGCCTGTGTTTTGTTTGGTTTTAAAGGTTTGAACATTGTACCACTTAGCTGTTCTGACATTACACATCCATGTTCATATTATAAATAAATTTTAAATGTTATTTTCGACTGAGTTTTAGCCGCTTATAAATTACAACAGTTAGTTTAAAAATTAAATGGGCGATGAGAGGTAAAGGCAGATCGTAATATAAAAGGAGTTACAAATTTTATTTTAATATATTCCTGAAATACTGATAATACGTATTGCTTGAATAAGAAAGAGATAAACATAAAATGCGTAATTATTAGCAATGGTTTTTGCCCAGGGCGCGTTTTCAGTTAACTTGATTGTTAGCACAGACAATGGAATTTGCTATGATATCACCGAATCTGCAGGGGTCATCTTGTCTACGCTCATCTCGTCCGCATTTATTTAATTTAAAAAAAGCTTTTTGGGGTGGCCCAAGTCGGATTTGAACCCTAGCCACATGTGAATAATTATTTTAAATCGCGAAAAGTGTTGAGTAAATAAATGCAACGTATTATAAATACGTAAAACTTTTAGTTATTGTGCGTTTATAAGATGGGTCTTTTGACAAAATGGAAGAATCAAACTGTGCTATTGTAAATGTACAGATTTTTCACGGTCAATTTGTATATAACAACTTAATGTAAATTGGTAATTTAGAACATTTTAACGAAAACAGCGACTTCTTTCGGAATAAACTGTTTCTTCTCACCACGGAACCCTTGCAGATCTATGAATGCACTGACCATACTGACGAAATGTTTGAGAATGACTAAATTTTAAAAATTGTTGGATTTTCGATATAATGTTACAATTTTTACATCGCTTTACATTAAATTCTACAAAAACAATATTTTTATACAACTTTCATTGAAAAAATAGTAAAATTTTACGAAAATACGTCTGTGTTGACAACAAATTAAAATAAATTTGAATAAAAGCACGCAAAAATTACGAAAAGACGTATGTGTTGACGACAAATTAAAATAAATTTGAATAAAAGCACTCAATTCGTTGAAAAAAATGTTCTGACACCATCAAAACACACAATTTCATTGAAAAATCTTCTACCACAAGCATCTCGACAAGCAAAATTTCAGTTACGTAGGCTCATTGTTCATTTTTATTACGAAAATTAACTCAAAATTGAACAAAAATCACGCATTACACATCATCTCACATAAATTTTTACAAAATCGACATCATGTTACATAAACTATGCATAATTTTGCAAATGTTTTACACTTTTTTCTCTAACTTGTTGCAGTTTTAGCAAGATTTGAATAAAAAACAGCAATTTCTGCAGCAGTTTTAGTAAGATTTGAATAAAAACCCACAATTTTGCTGAAAAATGTGTTGGTCCACATAAATTTTTACAAAAACTGAAATCATGTCACTTGAAATTATACAAAAAACGACATTTTTTACTCAACATAGGACGAAAATTGAACAAAAATCACTCAATTACACAGCATCTCACATAAATTTTTACAAAATCGCCATCATGTTACATAAACTATGCATAATTTTGCAATTGTTTTACACTTTTTTATAAAATGCACCGCTCAAAATTAAAAGAAATAGCAATTTCATTGAAAAAATCTACTACCACAATCATTTCGATAAACAAAATTCAAAAAATCTTATACTTTTGATGGAAATATATGTATGTCGATCACAAATTAACATAATTTTTGAATAAAAACGCGCAATTCGTTGAAAAAAAATGTTCTGACACTATCAAAACACGCAATTTCATTGAAAAATCTTCTACCACAAGTATTTCTAGAAGCAAAATTCACGCACTTTCGCTGAAAAACGTCCTGTTCCACATCATCTCACATAAATTTTCACAAAAATCGACATCATGTCACATAAATTATACAAAAACTGACATCATGTCACTTGAAATTATACAAAAAACGATATTTTATTCAACACACGATGAAAATTGAACAAAAATCACACAATTACACGCCATCTCACATAAATTTACACAAAAATCGACATCATGTCACTTGAAATTATACAAAAAACTACATTTTTACTCAACACACGACGAAAATTGAACAAAAATCACGCAATTACACGCCATCTCACATAAATTTTTACAAAAATCGACATCATGTTACATAAACTATGCATAATTTTGCAAATGTTTTACACTTTTTATAAAATGTATCGCTCAAAATTTAAAGAAATAGCAATTTTGTTGAAAAAATCTTTTTATTTTAGCTTTAGATTTTGTAATTATTGCAGATTCGAGAAAAAAACAAAAGCAGAGTAGAAATAAAAAACACAAACACTTTGTAATAAACAAATATATTGTTCTTATTTCGTATAATACTTAATAATATAAATATAAATGTACAGCTGAATGTCTTATTTTCTAAAAATTCGCTAGCAATTTACAAAACTGTAGTTTGAGGTGCACAACATTTCAAATTAAAAAGGCTGCAAGTAATAAAATCAGAATTTCATTGTGTCATTTTAAAGTTTAAGATGCACCCAATCTAGAATTCCCTTCGTTTTTGGTGTTGATGACATCTGCCTTAGAGGCGTTTTTCTAACGGCCCTTTTTTGGAGGCGTTTCCTTATCGGCGTTCTTCTGACTGAACCTTTTTGATGTGGACTTGGATGAGTAGCTGGTGTTTTTAATTTATATTCTAAATCGGACTCGCAGTTATCAGTTTCCATTTCGGTTTTTCCTGTAGTACCAGTCGGGGTTGGCTTCTTTTGCTGTTTAGGTTTAGCTAGCAGCACATTAGCAACGTTAAGGTCTTTGATGTAATCAGCAAACTGTAGGCGTCCGGGTGGATTAATAGTTTTTCGAGGCCGCAGAGTGTCGTGAATTAAATCGACTATGTTAGACGCCGGTAAAATTTCACCCTTTATAGTAACGGTACCCTTGTGATCCCATCTCACATCGCTTCAGGTACTCAAAATGCGTAGGAAAACTTCAGCTTTTTTCTTAAAAGTTTTGGGAAGTGTAGATAAAATAACGGCATTTGATAGGCTGTCATTGGTTGTTTCAATAGGTATTTTGATTGGCTGCCGCGCCTGGTTTGTGAAATGAAGGAATCGTTGTAACACTTGATTGTACTGGATCCATTTATCGTGATCAGTTAATTTGGGCTTTAAAACTTTTTGCATTTCGTCATCAAGCTGTGATAATATATTTTTCACCGCATCATCGCCAGACTTAAGACGTTGGACAAATTCCGGCGATACAATCAACATCTTCCGCTCTTTGTCCATTTTAGTCGAAAAGGAGCTCAGTCGTTTGTTCTAGTAGAGCCGTCGTGAATAAACTAGCTTAAAATCAAGACTTTCATAATAAATATATAAAAAAAAATATGACAGGTACGGGAATCGAACCCGTATTCTCTCTAGAGATCAGAGCTTGAATCTGACGCCTTAACCATTCGGCCAACCTGCCTCCCTATATAAACGAGCACTCTCTGCATAATTAAGAAAACATATAGTTTTAAAAGCCTTCTACATGCAATTTCATACAATATTTCATATAAATTAAGCCATGTACAAATTTCTAAATCAGGTTTTGATATATATTTTATCGAAAGACTTGACCTACAGCTGCCATTTTATTATTTGTCGTGATGCGTCATCGTTGAATTTACAAGAGCCAACCTGTCTGCGATGTGACGCACGCAGTGTTTCCATACCTTTTTATTTTAAAATTTTATAAAAACCAGAGGTCCAAACTGCTGCCGCATCAGGTAACAGTGTACAATGGTTTAAAACGTGTTAGTGCGGCATCAGTCGGGCCTCTGGTTTTATAGAATTTTAAAATAAAAAGGGATGGAGACATTGCGTACGTCACACAGCAGACAGGCTGGCTCTTGTAAATTCAACGATGACGCATCACGACAAATAATAAACGGCAGCTGAGGGTCAAGTCTTTCGATAAAATATATATCAAAACCGATTTAGAAATTTGTACATGGCTTAATTTATATGAAATATTGTATGAAATTGCATGTAGAAGGCTTTTAAAACTATATGTTTTCTTAATTATGCAGAGAGTGCTCGTTTATATAGGGAGGCAGGTTGGCCGAATGGTTAAGGCGTCAGATTCAAGCTCTGATCTCTAGAGAGAATACGGGTTCGATTCCCGTACCTGTCATATATTTTTTTAATATATTTATTATGAAAGTCTTGATTTTAAGCTAGTTTATTCACGACGGCTCTACTAGAACAAACGACTGAGCTCCTTTTCGACTAAAATGGACAAATAGCGGAAGATGTTGATTGTATCGCCGAATTTGTCCAACGTCTTAAGTCTGGCGATGATGCGGAGAAAAATATATTATCACAGCTTGATGACGAAATGCAAAAAGTTTTAAAGTCCAAATTAACTGATCACGATAAATGGATCCAGTACAATCAAGTGTTACAACGATTCCTTCATTTCACAAACCAGGCGCGGCAGCCAATCAAAATACCTATTGAAACAACCAATGACAGCCTATCAAATGCCGTTATTTTATCTACACTTCCCAAAACTTTTAAGAAAAAAGCTGAAGTTTTCCTACGCATTTTGAGTACCTGAAGCGATGTGAGATGGGATCACAAGGGTACCGTTACTATAAAGGGTGAAATTTTACCGGCGTCTAACATAGTCAATTTAATTCACGACACTCTGCGGCCTCGAAAAACTATTAATCCACCCGGACGCCTACAGTTTGCTGATTACATCAAATACCTTAACGTTGCTAATGTGCTGCTAGCTAAACCTAAACAGCAAAAGAAGCCAACCCCGACTGGTACTACAGGAAAAACCGAAATGGAAACTGATAACTGCGAGTCCGATTTAGAATATAAATTAAAAACACCAGCTACTCATCCAAGTCCACATAAAAAAGGTTCAGTCAGAAGAACGCCGATAAGGAAACGCCTCCAAAAAAGGGCCGTTAGAAAAACGCCTCTAAGGCAGATGTCATCAACACCAAAAACGAAGGGAATTCTAGATTGGGTGCATCTTAAACTTTAAAATGACACAATGAAATTCTGATTTTATTACTTGCAGCCTTTTTAATTTGAAATGTTGTGCACCTCAAACTACAGTTTTGTAAATTGCTAGCGAATTTTTAGAAAATAAGACATTCAGCTGTACATTTATATTTATATTATTAAGTATTATACGAAATAAGAACAATATATTTGTTTATTACAAAGTGTTTGTGTTTTTTATTTCTACTCTGCTTTTGTTTTTTTCTCGAATCTGCAATAATTACAAAATCTAAAGCTAAAATAAAAAGACTTTTTCAACAAAATTGCTATTTCTTTAAATTTTGAGCGATACATTTTATAAAAAGTGTAAAACATTTCCAAAATTATGCATAGTTTATGTAACATGAGGTCGATTTTTGTAAAAATTTATGTGAGATGGCGTGTAATTGCGCGATTTTTGTTCAATTTTCGTCGTGTGTTGAGTAAAAATGTAGTTTTTTGTATAATTTCAAGTGACATGGTGGCAGTTTTTGTATAATTTAGGTGACATGATGTCGATTTTTGTGTAAATTTATGTGAGATGGCGTGTAATTGTGTGATTTTTGTTCAATTTTCATCGTGTGTTGAATAAAATATCGTTTTTTGTATAATTTCAAGTGACATGATGTCAGTTTTTGTATAATTTATGTGACATGATGTCGATTTTTGTGAAAATCTATGTGAGATGATGTGAAACAGGACGTTTTTCAGCGAAAGTGCGTGAATTTTGCTTCTAGAAATGCTTGTGGTAGAAGATTTTTCAATGAAATTGCGTGTTTTGATAGTGTCAGAACATTTTTTTCAACGAATTGCGCATTTTTATTCAAAAATTATGTTAATTTGTGATCGACATACATATATTTCCATCAAAAGTATAAGATTTTTTGAATTTTGTTTATCGAAATGATTGTGGTAGTAGATTTTTTCAATGAAATTGCTATTTCTTTTAATTTTGAGCGGTGCATTTTATAAAAAAGTGTAAAACAATTGCAAAATTATGCATAGTTTATGTAACATGATGGCGATTTTGTAAAAATTTATGTGAGATGCTGTGTAATTGAGTGATTTTTGTTCAATTTTCGTCCTATGTTGAGTAAAAAATGTCGTTTTTTGTATAATTTCAAGTGACATGATGTCAGTTTTTGTAAAAATTTATGTGAGATGATGTGGACCAACACATTTTTCAGCGAAATTGTGTGTGTTTATTCAAATCTTTCTAAAACTGCTGCAGAAATGCTGTTTTTTATTCAAATCTTGCTAAAACTGCAACAAGTTAGAGAAAAAAGTGTAAAACATTTGCAAAATTATGCATAGTTTATGTAACATGATGTCGATTTTGTAAAAATTTATGTGAGATGATGTGTAATGCGTGATTTTTGTTCAATTTTGAGTTAATTTTCGTAATAAAAATGAACAATGAGCCTACGTAACTGAAATTTTGCTTGTCGAGATGCTTGTGGTAGAAGATTTTTCAATGAAATTGTGTGTTTTGATGGTGTCAGAACATTTTCTTCAACGAATTGCGTGCTTTTATTCAAATTTATTTTAATTTGTCGTCAACACATACGTCTTTTCGTAATTTTTGCGTGCTTTTATTCAAATTTATTTTAATTTGTTGTCAACACAGACGTATTTTCGTAAAATTTTACTATTTTTTCAATGAAAGTTGTATAAAAATATTGTTTTTGTAGAATTTAATATAAAGCGATGTAAAAATTGTAACATTATATCGAAAATCCAACAACAATTTTTAAAATTTAGTCATTCTCAAACATTTCGTCAGTATGGTCAGTGCATTCATAGATCTGCAAGGGTTCCGTGGTGAGAAGAAACAGTTTATTCCGAAAGAAGTCGCTGTTTTCGTTAAAATGTTCTAAATTACCAATTTACATTAAGTTGTTAGATACAAATTGACCGTGAAAAATCTGTACATTTACAATAGCACAGTTTGATTCTTCCATTTTGTCAAAAGACCCATCTTATAAACGCACAATAACTAAAAGTTTTACGTATTTATAATACGTTGCATTTATTTACTCAACACTTTTCGCGATTTAAAATAATTATTCACATGTGGCTAGGGTTCAAATCCGACTTGGGCCACCCCAAAAAGCTTTTTTTAAATTAAATAAATGCGGACGAGATGAGCGTAGACAAGATGACCCCTGCAGATTCGGTGATATCATAGCAAATTCCATTGTCTGTGCTAACAATCAAGTTAACTGAAAACGCGCCCGGGGCAAAAACCATTGCGAATAATTACGCATTTTATGTTTATCTTTTTCTTATTCAAGCAATACGTATTATCAGTATTTCAGGAATATATTAAAATAAAATTTGTAACTCGTTTTATATTACGATCTGCCTTTACCTCTCATCGCCCATTTAATTTTTAAACTAACTGTTGTAATTTATAAGCGGCTAAAACTCAGTCGAAAATAACATTTAAAATTTATTTATAATATGAACATGGATGTGTAATGTCAGAACAGCTAAGTGGTACAATGTTCAAACCTTTAAAACCAAACAAAACACAGGCACCGACCTGTTTTAAAAAGGGAACTTAGACGGAAATTTCCTATAGTAGGTAGGGACAATGAGAATCTCGTTAATCCAGCCATATAGCAGACACAAATTATAAAATAATTAATAAGCCGTTACAAATCAAATTTTTTAAAATTGTATCTACCTTTAAACACAATAAGCTATACATTCCCGTTCTTATAAATCATATTTCTCAAAAACAAGATTGTTTTAAATTCTGCCAGCGTGACGGCAGAGCTGTGAAATGACGTTTTGTTCAAACCCTTTAAATCCCGTAGCGCTCCGTGGTCTAGCGGCATCGATCGATGTGAGCCCAATGTGTATGCAAACGTAGAGGGTTCAAATCCAAGTCCGCCAGAGATTTTTTAATATTAAACATCCATCCTGTGACTGCAAGAGAGAGACAACCAGAGCAGAAGAGAGAGAGAGAGAGATAGATCTACCAGTTTGAAATTCAAATATTTCCACGAGTGAATGCAAGAGAGAGACAGCAGCTTCGATGAGGGAGACGGAAGATTTAGCAGTTTGAAATTCAAATATTTCCGCAAAAATCCAAATTAAAAACGACAGCCGTGAGAAGTGTGCGCGCAGAAAACCAAGATGGCCGACACCCCGGGAAGTTTAAAATAAAAAAATTGAACTTAGAAAAAATCTGAAAAATTTCCTATAGTAGGTAGGGTTAATGGAACTCTGGTTAATCCATTCATGCGCGCCGCCGCGTAATTCCGGAAGCAAATTAAAAATGGCCGCGCGTAATTTAATCAGTAGCACATATGTAAATTACATATCAAAATTTCATATGTGATTAATCAGTAGTACATATGAAGAATAATCAGGTCAAACCGCGAAATTAATCAGACCAAACCGCGGATTTAATTAGATCAATCCGCGGATTTAATTCGCGGAATTAGGTCAATTAATTTGATTGCTCCAATTACTGTGCCGCCTTACTACTCTGGTATCAAATTTATTGATTAATAATTCAGATGATTAGATTAGCGCATTTTATCAGCGTGTCAGTGACACCTAGATTTTGAACATAATGCTATGGGAATTGAACAATATACTAAGTAACTTTTTATACTCCTATTTTATATAGGTAGCTCTCCATGCACTTTTAGAAAATAAATGAAGGAGTTACTTAGTAGAGGGTAGGGCGTATAGGTGAACAAAGATTGTACCATTTATAACTTTTTTTAATAGTTATTGTCAATTAAGGTCCTTCTATTTTAGCTGACCTTCGCCTGTGTTTCATTTAGTATAAAAAGAATGTATGGTCTATTTGGTAGAATAAAGACAATATTATTATTAAATACTCGATTATTGTTTATTGAATTATAATGGAAAACTCCCCAGAAAATGATAAGCTGACATCGTTTTATGATTACTTTATAGATCAATGGTTGGAAAATAACGCCATAGGGAGAGAAATGTGGAACTGCTACAGTCACAGACACAGAACCAACAATGCACTTGAAGGATGGAACAACAGATTGAACCGACTCTTAAAACCAAATCCAAATATTTTCGAATCAGTCAAGATTCTGAAAAAGGAAGCAGAATATATGGCGTATGTTTACGATAGGAAATATTTGAACTTAGAAGGCAAAAGAAGAAAAATTAAATATGTAAAGTTGGACGAAAGAATGGAGCAGACAATGGCGGAATTTGAAAATAGAGGCGATTTAGGAAAATCCTTACGCACTTTATCGTACATACAAAATCTAGATTAACTTCAGTATGGAAATTCTGTAAAAAAATTTATATAAACAGTGTAGTACTTAATTTAAAATGTAAAACACAAAAAAAATTAAAAACACAAAAAATTTAAAAAAAGCAAAAAACACGAATAAAAAACACAATATATGACAAGATTTAGCTTTGCTGTTTCACAACTTTTAAACACGCCAGCATAACAGAAGTATGCTTCGTTAGCTGCCAGTCCTAAGCCTGGAGAAAGTGCGAAGGGAAATTATTATTTAAATTTAGGGAAGAATATCAATCTTTTTACTTTCCTGCTATATCCTGCCCAATATATTACTATGCGTGTATAAGGTATATAATATACAAGTAAGGTATTGTAATCATGTATAAATCTGACCGCGAATTTTTGACTTTTCTTCACATTCGCCGAATACAAAAAAAACACTTTCAAAAAATATACAGCGTCCGCCAAAAAGTCGACATAATATGGGAAAAAAGTTTATTTTTGATTTTTCAAAATAACTTGTTATGTCTATTATGTCTAAAAATTATTTAGCCCCTATCATATATATACCGAGTGATTTTTATTTCATTAGAAAATGCAGGTTTTCGAAATTGTCAAAATCCGAAAAGTACCATTTCTCGGAAATTTCAGTAAGATTTCAATGAGCCTTTTTTAGAGTGTGTTATCTTTAGCTAACTGAACAATCTCAAGGCCAAAAAACAATTAATTTTTTCGGCAAAAAACTAACAGATTTGTCTTATGACCCTCTATCGTTATCCGCGATAAAATTTTCAAAATTTTAATCACGAAAACAGTGATACCAAAAAAACATGCGTAACTTCCGCTTCCGGTTTCGGATTTTTTTGAAAAGATTATTTTGTCGATGAATTTTCGATACACCCCCGCATTCCAAAGCGCATCAAAATCGGAGCAATACTTTCGGCTGTAGGAGCGTCACCCACCCGCACACCCACACACAGACAGACATTTTTTCAAAACCACTTTTTTGGGTTCCTAGAGGCCCAAAACGGATATTTCTGTGAAAATCTCGATTTCCAAAATTTTCATGATTCCTAGACTTCCCTATAACTATGGGTATGGGAAAGTAAAGAGCGTTTCTGGTGTCCAGGAAGAAGTAACATGTGAGCAAATGAAAATGAAATCAAGTTGGCTTGGAAAAACAAAATTAAGTCATGTGCCCCATTACTACTCATGTTTTTAATTTAAATATGATAGTTATTATAATAGTCCGTATTCAACATAATGTGAATTAATAATCGACATATGACAAACATAAAAACAAACTTATATCAGATCAAGAACAAAGCGTTCTTCGTACTCCTTCGACTGAAGTGTTCCAGATGTACTATACAAAAAAAGTGCTGACTACCATTTGAAGGCCGATAGCCAGCGTTTTTATTTCTGTTATGAGTATACATTTTAGAGGTATATTTATTTTTTATACAAAAACTATCCAAACAGTAAAAAACCAACAAAGGATACACTAATTAATACAAGTAGAAGCTATACTATAAATAACAAATTATCGAAAATTATACCTATTACTTTAAACATTAAAAGGCAATAAGACAAAAAGAAATGAATGGTACGTATAGGGAAAAATTATAGTGTCAAATATAACCCTAGCAAATCAACAGTAAAGTTATGGGTCCTCTTTGGGAATAATATGTAATGTTGCTTTCTTTGTAGAAAATAGCATGTCAAAAATATAAAAATAACCTTGAAAAAGACTACTACCAATAACAAAATTTTTTTAGGCTACATTTATGTCGCAAAAACGTCTTTAAACTTTGTAAACGGCTTTAGACGCCCAGACGTGATTTTTAATGGCCTTTAAACGACCTAAATATTATTAGCGAAGTCCACTAATCTAATTAACAAGACCATTTATTCAAATTTATTTATTTATTTATTTATTTATTTGACGAACAAAACAGGCGAAACGCCTAATTACATTGTTCGATAGTTATCGAAAAATATCATGCCTAATACATGTCATATTATTTACATACAGATATTTAACTACAACCATTTATCAAATAAACAATTTTAAACAAAAATATGCAGTGAATGTGCCTACACGTCAACATACGCAACATGGTATTTATTGGTTCAATAATGTATTTATCTGTGATCTAAATTGTGCTAGAGATGATGAAAAAATGTCTGTTTGAAAGTCTAGTGCGCTGTCTAAATAATTAAAGAAAGAACATGATTATTATTCTCGGTAAAGTGGCTATAAAACAATAAACGAGTAATTTAGTTTATTCGAAGGCCCATTTTATCACCCTTACACGCTATTGAGACAAATATTTCGTTAAACTAAATATTAATCTCATCAAAAATAGTTTCACCAAATTATTTTAACCATGTCTAAACCACCTTAAATATCGTTACTACGAAGTTTGTCTGGTTAATACAAATATTAATGGAATGTAAAAGCTGTAAACTCATTTTACATATTTAACTCGCCAACGACACTAGTTTTTATCAAGTGTTGTCTGTTTCGCTATGATACCCGTATGTAAATGATTATTGATCTTGTTAAAGTGACTTAAAACAATTACTAATTTACTTTAAATTATTGAAAATCTTGTCCCATCCACCTTAAATTCCATTTAAATAGATCCATATTTCTTTAAGCAAGGTATTAATCTCGTTTAAAACAATCTTAAGATTATTTTAACCAAAAATGTAAATCACCTCAAATATGGTTAACACATAGCTTGTCTGGTGAGAACAATTAGTTATTACAGCATATTATTTAAAAATTAAAATCTCATAGTTTTACAATTAGCTTTGCTAAGATACCTAAATTTCATAATTATCCTTATATTTCGTTTAAACAAGTACATCCTTAAAATCGATCTCAATCGCATTTAAATTATTTTAATCAAATTTAAACCAGTGAAGATCCGTTAAAACTTTATTTTTATTCTACGACTTTAGATTCTCCAAGGTACCTTTAATGGCATTTACTAAGCTCTCTAAATCTTATATTGATAATTTCTATAAAATAACTTAATGTTTCTTGAAACGACTTTAAATAGATTTGAAGCAATTTAAACATTAGAACAATGGAAATCTCAGCTCATCAGCCTTAAATCACATTGAAAACAAAATGTCGTTAAAGGGAATATTAATCTCGTAAAGAAAATTTAATTAAATTGAAACCAGCTTAAATAATCGTCAATATTGCATTTTTCTGCTAATACAAGTATTAATGTGATTTATATGCTAAAATAAGTTTCGTTGAATCATCTGTAATCGGGTTTAAACGACCTAATTTCATTTAAATATCCTAACATCTCTTTTGTATAAATACATCGGTAAAATACCTCTTCATCTCGTTAAAATGTTTTTAGTAAAGTTTAAGCCAGTTAAGTTCCGTCGCAATTTTATCTTTAATAGAGATATTTGCTTATATGATATTTAAAATCATTTAAACTACATTGAATTTTGTTAAACAAAATTTTAGGTCTAGTCAAGACGTCTTTTATTTTTTCTAACTGTTTAAAGCTATTAAGTCTACCTTAAACTTCTGTAAACGACACTTGTCTAGTTAAAATGAACGATTATGCGTCTTGAAACGACTAAAATTTAAAACATATCCACCTTTTCCAATATTTTTATAACATATAACATTTCTTTAAAAAACCTTGCAACTGTCCCAAGACAAATAAAGGAATCGTTTGTTAATTTTTTAAATGTTCAGTGGTTTTGTAAATTTCTAAAATTCCAATCAAGGTCAATAATCTAAAATTAGTTGCTTATTATCGATGACTAAAGAGATATAAACAGCTGATATAATACTAGCCTTTGCCATTGTAATATGTGTAAAAAGCAAAAAACCTCAGATTCTTCAGAATCTAAACAGTTGGGATATTAATAAACGACGAATAAAACAAAATTACATATTATATACCACATATACACGATGATAATAAAATTTAGAACATACATGGCTTACATCAGGATTGAAACGAATTTAATTAATGATATCGCTGTTTAAATAAACACTAAGCTATAAAGTTGACGCTAATTTTTACCGCCCCCATTACCTAACATGCCTGGTCGTTAATTAATAACTGCCAGTTAGGTTTGAGTTAATATATGTAAACCAGGGGACGTGTTACAAACGATCTCGCTTTTAATTGAAATTGCTAAATTTCAGTCAACTTCTCTTTCGTGAATTTACAGCACTTGTTGATACTAAATTCGCCACGACAAGGCTGCACTAAAAGCAGCCACATAGCACATAACTAATTAAATTAATTAAAAACCGGAACAAAATCAATTAACGATTTTTGGGGCCCCAGGCACCAGTTGAGAATAACGAAACTGTAAAGCCCGACATGTCGGTTTAGTGGACGTGTCGTACCCCCTGCCTGTGATCAGTGTTGCCGTTCTAGTACAATTGTACTAGATCTAGTACAATTTTAGTTAGATCGCTTGCTAGTACTCCTTTCGTAAAATTATACAATATCTAGTACATTTTTTGTTGATATAGTAATTATTATTCTTCCGCCAGTTATGCACACTTAATTACATTTTTTTTTATTCTGTTTGACATTTCATGTCACATATGCAAATATAAAAATTTTTGTCGGTACTTCCCCTGACATGATCCGTCTACTTGGCGTGCAAGTTCATATATAATATAAGACTAGGTATACAGAATTGGCAAAATTTAAAGTCGTAGGTTCTCTGTGTTAATGGATCTGTCGCTGGGGCTTTCAAATTGAAAAAATATATTCAACTACGATACTTTCCAGTACCTATTACCCACCAGCACGGTTTTAAATCGCCATGGCTGTAATGTACAATAAAATGCAGTAGTTGTGTTTTATCAATAAAGTAGATTAAACAATAACTATCTGTAACATACCTGTAAGATATTCCTTTATTAATAAGTTTTAATAACTTTTAGGTGGATATGTGCATTAAATAACTTTTATGTCTTACCAGTACCTTATTAGCTCTTAACAACTTCGATACGCGGGCATAAAAAGGATGATTATGCTCTAGGGCATTAAGGGTTGCTATAGTTTTAAATAGATTAATACAATACAAACACGAACAATTATTAAATGTACCAGTAATAGAAACACTTTTCCCGTCTAATTGTAAGGTTGCGGTATTTGATATTGAAGACCCTCCAGCTAGAAGTTTGGCGACTTTATTTTTGGATGCGATACTGTCTTCTAAATATCCTTCCACAACGCTCGAACTCCTCCAGCCGCCATGTCTTTTTAATGTAGTCATACTGGCTCCTGCGTCCGCTAGTAAGGTGGCTGATGTTCTTCGCAAACAATGACCTGTGTATTGGTCGGCATCTTTCAAATTTAAATATTTAGCTATGGTAGCAGGAATCTTTCCAAATGTATTTTTTCCAACAACCTGAGCACAACAGCGGCCGTTTCTATAATTTACGAAGTACCTCCGTAAGCCTTGTGGTCGCAACGATCCATATTTTCTTATCAGCTTCAAAGAACCCATTGTTTCGTCATCAATAATGGTAAAAATACGTTTCTTGTCGGTTTTTGTTTCGGGTATGGTCACAACAATGACTTCACCCCTGTCGTCTATATGATTAATTAACATATTCACTAATTCTTCCCGCCTGCAACCTCCAAACACCCCAAATAACAGCGCCACTTTCATCATCAGAAACGTTTCGTTTGGTGCTTCCTGAATAAACTTTATCACTTCCTCTCGAGTTAAAACCTTCGATTTTTTTGGTTCATATCCTTTAGATCTTTGTTTTAAAAAAGCTACTAACTTGGGGTATTTTCCAATGTCAATATTTTGGTTCAGTAGTACTGTTTTCTTGAGCATAGAAAACTTTGTCCAGAGCGAGTTTGCAGCAAACTTTCCAGACTGTAAATAAGTAAACAAATTACCATAATGATAATAACAGTGTGAGACATACCAATTCTTCAAAATATCCCAACAAAACTGTTTCATTAATGAGTGCAACACCATTGTCTACCATCCATTCTTGAAATTTGTCAAATTCCACTTCGTACAATCCTTTTGACTTTCGGGGTAATATATTTTCCGTTGCTCTCGCTGCTCTTTCGAGAATTTCTTTGGGAATTTCAATAATTTCTCCGTTATTCATCATTTTGTATTTCGTTCTGTCAGCGTTTTGTGCAAAACAAACTTTTGGTTGTTTAGATACTTTCCCTAGTTACCAAATTCACAGACCACTCGTCACGATAAACTTCAATCATATCAATATTAAATTATTGTTCTCCAAGGTATAGAACTGGGGGTAAGACATAAAATATTGTATGTACCACGGGCATTACTTGATGTCTATGCCCTCTGGCGACTTAAAAACTCTCGGGCCTAGCGGCCCTCGACCTTTTAAACTCGTCGCCCTCGCGCATAAACATAATAATAATGCCCTTAATTCATAAATAACTATTATAACTACAACTTTATTACAATATTGTAAATAATTATAACCTCCAGTATTTCATTGTTATTCCAACTTGTACTGAGCGTACAATTTGTGGGTTGGTAAAACTACTCATGAGCTTTTCATCATCTGGAATCGGTGAAGTGTATAACGCTGTAAAGACGATTCAATAAAATCAATTGTTGTAGAAGCAATTTTGCTAGAAAAACTCGCTACAAGTATATACATGAAACCCTATTATCATTAACTGAAGTTACGATAATGAAGTACAATCTAGTACAATTATTGTGAATATTACAGTACAATTAAAAATTTACTAGCGGCAACACTGCCTGTGATTATTAAGACTTATTTTACGGCGGCGAGATTTGCATATTTCATGCATTAAGAAATGAATATTGTGAAAGCAATTAATATATTTGCATAATTTAATTAGAAGCTATGCCAACGTGCGATCGCGCATTAGTTTTTGTGTAAGCATTTAACCCGTAAGTGGGCGCGTGGGGGTTAGGCTGACCCCCACTGATGTAAATTTGCTGATAACTTGCAGGTTTTTTGCATTAAATCAAGGAACGTTTCAGTACCTTCCTAAAACACATTCAGCAATGCATTTCTTAGAAAATAAAACGAAAAAAATCGTAAACTGTTGGATATTATTACATCTGTTTTGCAGCTGGGCTGGTTTGACCCCCACGCGCCTACTAACGTTACAGTTTTTACCAATACTGCTTTACATATATTTTTCTTAATATATGTACTTTTTTTTTAATGTAGCTGATTTCAGCCGAAGTGTAATGTTAATAACCAATTAATAAAAATAAAATGTTGGCTTTCGTAACAAAACCGTATTTTATTTTGATTTCAAAAACTCATTACATCCTCAAAGGTGAAAATCACAATAAAAACTTTTAAGCTAATATATTTCTTTCTTATCAATCTTTTTCGATTAGAATACATATAATCAGTCAGTATATACTTCCATATTACATAAAACGAAAGCTTAGAAGAAAAAAAAGTTCAAACTGATTTACTGACCCCATTTGAAGGGTGGGGGTCAGCATGACCCCCACGCGCCTACTTATGCAACGAAATGGCACGCGCCTACTTAAGGGTTAAGGACTGCATCGCCTGGCGCTCGACTGCTGATTGGAATTCCATCTTGATTAAAGCTCCATTGGAGTCCATAATAATTGCTGATTTAGTTTTTTGTTCCCATAACGTAGAGTAAACAAATAAAATTGTAATTTTAAAATAAATGGAATCTTTACAACAAAGCTTCTGGTGTTTTGAATCGGCAGACTACTTTGAATCTTTAAATAGTATTGTTAGTTCAGAAAGGACACGACTGAGCATTATAACATCTGCATTGAACGTAATTTATACTATGTTGTATTTGAATTAAATAAAAAAGAAGTGCTGAATATCAACAATTTTCACAGCTTTAGACTACTACTTACGTTTAAATAACATACATCTTACTAATAGTATCCATTAATTCTGCTAAAAAAGCCTTTAATCTCGTTAAAATCAAACTTAAGTATTGTTCATAAGACTATCTTGGTTGAAAAATCGTTAATACAAATTTTAATGTCGCTTCTTAAAATAATTATGGACAGTTTAAACGGCTCTGAGTATTGCCGAGACGACTTTTAATGCAATTTACATAGTAAAATTTGATTTAACCGCCTTTTAAATCGTTGAAACGTCTTTGTATTATCATACAACGGTTTTTGTATCGTTAAAACTACCTTTAATCACGTTAAAAGATGTATGTTTTATTAATACTGACCTTTAATTCTACTAGAATTGATAAACGGCTTTAATCTCGCTAAGGTGGCATTTAACCAAGCTAGAATGGCTTAAATCTTATTAATAAAGTTTACTAATTTAGGTAATCTACTAAAATTGGTTCAAACGATTACCAAGCTCTTCAAAATCGGTATAAATATTTCAAAAAAATACTAATTTAGCCCAAATGATTCTATATCTCGTATAATCTTCCGTAAATTTTGCTTATACCAAAATATCGTTGAAATAGTTTTTAATCTGATTAAAAATAGTTTTCTTCAAATTATTTGATTCAAATTTAAATTTGACTTCTTGTTAGCATCAATTGATTCGTCGGCCAAATCTCCAAAAATATAACATTAATGACTAGGTGGATACAATTGCCGACTAACTCAGGGAGACTATATGCAGTTCTTTAAGTACTTTTGGTTAAGTTAGAAAGCCAAAATGAGCCCCAACGAATATTTCGTAAACTTCTGAAGCATAATGATTCTGAAAGAAAAGCTCAAGACAATCACAGGTAGCAGTAACAATAACAAAACCACAATGCTAATATCAAAGTATAATAATTACGAATTCAGTATCATATCGTACAAATTACAGGTAATTATTTGCTGAACAAAGGTTTTCGTAGGGTAATAAATCTTCGCCAAAATATAACGTGCACCTCATAACACAAACTCGAATTGCAGTAAATTCAGATTATTATATTAAATACTACAAAAGCTTACAAACGTGTAACGGAGGTTAACGCAGGGTCTATGGAAGAAAAACACCAAGCGCCTTCAGGTATTTAGTTCGTAAAGCGAACTGTACATAACAGCGAGAGTCTCAAACGAAAGCATCCAGAATTCTGACGGAATCCGGCAGGTAACTGCAGCAATAAAATGAATTACACAGCACTGGCTCACTGCCCACAGTATTAAATGGTTTAAATGGTTTTAAATATAGGGAAATAAAAACATGATACTCGATTTCTTTGGCGAGCCCCTTTTTTCCCACTAGGAAAGTTGCGTAGCTGGCACAGCATCGTGTGAGGTAAAACTCCAAACAGTCCATACGAAGGTCGGAAACGGCAGGTGCTTTTCAAAACCCATACAAAGTCAAAATCCACCTTCAATGTGAGAATAGCGATTAAGGGGAGATCTAAACTTGCGGTTCAGATCAGTTTGGGTCACGTGTAGAAATGGCTTAGCAAAGCGCTTTAATCCATCAGAATTGGCGTGAGAAAAAATCTCAGCAAACCGCCACCATCAGCGAGGGCAAATTTCACCAAATATAAGCTGCATACCCGCAAAATGGACAATACAAAAGGCGCTAAAACTGTTCGCCATCACAGCATTAAACATAAAGAACGCCGGAAATAAAAGCCAAATTCATGTCGCTGCTCGTGGCGATAAACAAACGCAAACAGGCGACAAGCGCGCGAAATTCAAATCCTGTACTATAAACTTTGGAAAACATAGATAGTGCACACATAACTGCGTAATTGTAGAGGCGCAATCTAAACGTAACATTCTTAACCCAAATGGTAATGTAATTTGAATCTTAAATTTACATCTATGGGGCCTTAGCTTTTAATGCAGTTTAAATTCGTTCAATATTCTTTAGACTACTGCTAAGACAACTTTTAATCGCTTTCAAAAGATGTATATCATATCCTTAATAATGACACTGAATTCTACTAAAATCATTTGTATTTCGTTGAAATTACTTTAATATAGTTTAACCATATCTTAAGCAACTGGCAGAATCAAATCTTGCTTAGACAATATTTCACTCGTTACAGCATCTTTAAATATTGATAAACGGCTTTAGTATCGCTAAGACAAACTTTAACCGAGCTTGAATGACCCAAATCTTATTAATAACGTCCATCAGTCTCATTAAAGATGGCAATAAATATCGTTAAAAACTACTGAAATGATTAGATCTCTCTCAACTTTCGTTTATACCAAAATACCTTTGTGTTAGAAATCAATCGCGTTTAAATTGTTTTGTTTTTAATTGACTTGAATCGAGTTTAAATTTGTCTTCTTAATAGGAGTGATATGCGGTCTTAGCTTTTAATGTATTTTATTGCAGTTTAAATTCGTTCAATATTGTCTCAACAACTGTTGAGACCACCTTTAATTGATTTTAAAAGATATATATTATATTAATAATGACATTAAATTCCATTAAAATCACTTGCATTTTGTTGAAATTACTTTAATATGGTTTAAGCATATTTCAAGCAATTAACAACATAAAATATTGCTTAAATGACATTTAACTCGTTAAAACAACTTTAAATACTGATAAACGGCTTTAGTCCCGCTGACACGACATTGAACCGAGCCTGAATGATCTAATACTTATTAATGTACCGATGTAGATAATCTACGATTATCAATTTCATCAGAATGACTGTAACTATTCTTAAAAACTATCCATTTGGTGCAAATAATTGTATTCCAATGTAATCGTCCATTTATACCAAATTATCATTGAACTAAATTAAAAGCTGGTTAAAATTAGTCTTGTTGAATTGATTTCCATCAAGTTTTAATTAACCTCCTAATTTAATTTGAAGCCTAAGCTCTTAGATATTTAACAAATACTTCAAAACTGTATTACAGGGCCTTAGCTTCTAATGCCTTTTAATACCGTATAAATTCCTTCAATCTCCATTAAACGACTTTTAATACCATTTAAGCGCATTTTGATACTATTTAAATAGTAGAATCTAGCAGTAAAATGTCTTTAAATTTCAAGTTAGCTTCTATACGACCTAAATCTAGATTCTACTAATCTAGGTGTTCTGCGACCAGAATTTGTCAAACGAATATAAGTCTCCTTAAAATGTTAATCTCCTTAAAATAGCTACTAATTCGGTTTAAATTATACTAAATCTCGTTTAGCATCTTCTACAAGTTTTTTCTATTGTAAAATTTCGTTCAAGTACTTTGTAATTTCGTTAAAAATTATCTTTTTAGATTGGTTTTAATTACTTTAAGCGATCTAAAACTTGGTTCATATGGAGTTTGTCTCGTTAATATACGAATGCTAATCCGACAAACCCTAAAATACACCATCGTCAAATAGCTAAAAAGACTTCAGTTTACCTAAAGTCGAACTCTCGACCCTTAGATCAGTAGCCAGAATGCTAACCACTGAACTATAGAGCCCGGAAAGACAACCTTTGATCCCTTCTATATGATCGAAACCTTATTGATAATGCTCTTTAGTTTCTTTAAAAGAAGTTGAATACCGTTGGAATGACTTTTATTATGATTTAAGCGAACTTTCGTCAAATTGAAACATAACACTTTTGCAAAACCAACATTTGCCTGGTTAAAACATCTTTAAATTTTGATTAAACAGCTTAATCTGTTTAAAAATACTCTTGTTCTTATTGAATCTACTTTTAACTGGTATCGTTTAAGCGAATTGCTTATGTTATTAAAGGACTTCTTCTGCGTTGTATTAGGCTTACGGCCTTTTTATTCCAGTAATTCTCGCCATCTTCTTTGCGGTCTTTCCGCGGATCTCTTTCCCTTAGGCAACGTGTCTCTAGCTATCTTTACCAATCAGTTTCCTTGCATTCTTGAGACTTAGCCATTCCAGGATCTTGACCGTGCTATAACCCAATCGTTTATTGTCTGAACCACGAGTAAACTTTGTATTTCAGCGCTTCTTACGTGGTTTCGCTTACTTACTGTTGCTATTTTTCACAACACTTTCACTTTAGTAATATAATATATGCTTCGCTTTGACGATGTCTGGTTGTGCCATAGAGTTGGGGCAGGTCATAATAGGCCTGCTAACTGATTTACATATTTTTGCCTTGTAGTAATTTTGTAGGTACTTCTTCAACCCAATGATATTATTTAAACATGCTGAATCTTTTTGTTGCTTTGTGTGTTTGATGTTGCACCTGTCGTGTGAGGTGGACGTTACTTATAATTGTCACCTCCAAATAGGAAAATAACATTAGGCTTTATAATGGTGTTATTTATTTGTTTTTTACTAATTGTAAGCTTCTTTGACTTTTCGTTCGATTTTTTTAGTGTGACCGTTTCACAGCAATTGGAGAATTGTACCCCTCATCCTTACTTACCTTTGAAGGCTTACACTTCACCGACTAGCTCAAGATACGGTTTCTTATCAGGGTTTAACAATTGTGGGATTTTTAGTTCGTTTCACTTTCATATAAAGGTAAAAGTTCGTTAATCAGAAGAAATGGGCGCCATAACTTTATTTAAAAAGTTTTAAATTCATTAAGTTTACAAAGGTTACGTATTCTTTCTAACAGTCCACAAATCAATTGTTATGCATTAGAGGCTTATACCTTTCTAATTTTAATACACATTATGTAATTATTTAGCAAGTTTTATTCTTCTCTGACAAGTTAGAATTTGTTCTAATAAAACGTTAGGATTAATGAATCTATCAGTATCTAGGAGATTTCTTATACCTATTTAATTAATAACCTCCGGTTCGTAAGTTGAAAATATAAAGAGCTCTCTATACCCTCGTATTTCTCTTTCCTAGGTCTTAATTACGATTAATGATCGGTATTTAGTTTAATTGGTATCATTCCATGTAGTATAAGAAAGGTCCTTTATGAAAAAAAAAAACTTATTATTTGACAAGTGACCCAAAAACCAACTTGACAGTCACAGAACGATTTAATCTCACTTCAGGCCACATCACCTGGTAAGTAACTATTGTTTTTACTTGAAACTAATCTGTTATTGAATATTCTTAAGGCTTACGCCCTAATTTAATTATATTTAAGCTATGACGCGGGTTTAAGTCTAACTAACGATATTAAACCCTTTCAGGACTAACATACGGTTAATGCAGAGAACCCTTGAACCTGGACCTCTCCATCTGCCAACATTAACTATGAAGAACTCCTCATCGAACCAAAGAAGTTGCCCTTGACTGGTGAGTGATCTCCTAACTGGTTATAGATTTCTAACTGCGTCCTCTCTTTTCCTTATCGCTCGTAACTTATCGACACACTTCTCCATGGCGAATATACAACTGACCAGAACTGGCGTCAAATGAAAAAGACCGACGAGCTGGTAGTCAAAGAGGAAGCCCTAAGAGCTGGTGGTCAAAGAGGTGACACTAAGAGCTGAATCAAGGAAAACCCTCTATTACGATTTGTATGTATTAGTTTGCCGTCTACCTACCAGTTATATAATAACTGCCCTTTTCAGAAAGAAAATTTTTGTGGAATTTATCCTATCTGCCTGAAAAATTATTATGTTTTAATACTATGCTGTATGAGTTAAATAAAGGCTTACTATTGTCTGCTTGTATCCTTTCTAAGCTAGGATTTCAATTTGCTTCGCTTCTGCATAGAGAAGCGCCCTTTTGCTTTCTCAATTAAACAGGAAGTAATAATTTTTGTTATTTATTGTTCTTTTATTAACGTAACCATGGGCCTTCTAAATTAAATTTCAAAAAGGGTAGGCAACCCCTCCTACTGGTCTTGCGCTTAAAGTTGCCTATCTATTAGGATTAATTAATATTGAACGATATTCCTGTAGAAGCTACGATATGTACTGCTACACTATCTCCCTTCTAGAATTAATAAGAAAATTGAAATCCTCCCCTTTAGACAGTTGGCTAAAGTTATTATAACACCCTTTTTAATATTTGCTAATACATTAACTTTAAACAATCTTTCTTAATAACATTGATTATTCATTATCTATGTACACTAATACCCTATCTTTTAAACTAAGTTATTACAATCTATGAACTCTAACTATTACCACTGAAGTTACTTCAAGTTACTTTTCTAATCTTAATTGTCCATAACGAAATCCAATGTATCTAGAATTCCATCATTTATTTCCTTTCCAGATATGAAACATTTCTGTAAATTCTTTTTAAGAAAAGGAATTAACTTTGGAGGCATAGTCCATTCTATAAAGCTACTTTTTATTTTGTCTGTTTTTCTGCAGAAGTAATTGTTAACCTCTTGCATTTAACAGCTAATTATTAACTTTACACTTTGAGTAAAGTAATTTAATAGATAACTAAGGACAGCACCTCATAGGACACTACCTAAAATTCAAGATCTTCAGTCATGCGAGACTGGAGTCTTTAAATAATAATAAGCACCTCATAGGACACAGTTTCGCTGAGGAGTGCTATGCCACAACTCAATGACATCAAGTTAGAAAAGTCGTTCGGTTATACAACCTAATCCTTTTGAAATAATATCTTTGGCAATTAACAAACTACTTAATTATACCTATTTATTTACAAGCTTAAACGAAACTTCATAATTCTTCCTCTATCAAATCTGGTTGACTACTGGTTCCAGGTTTGATATCTTTTACATGCCAGATTCCTAAATTCCTACCGTCCAAATCTACTAACTTGTACGTTACAGAACCTGTGACTTCGGCTACCTTCGCTTTTATAAATTTCGGAGCTAATTTCTTTGCAAAACCTTCTTTCGCATTTGAAAGTACCATGTTACGTTTCCAGACTATGTCACCCTTCTTGAAATGTAATGACCGTTTTCTTAGATTATAATAATGCTTATTCCTTTCATAGGCTTGATTAAGACATTGTATTACCTCACTATAAATAGGAGATAGTTGATTGACATCTTTAACTAACTGTTCGCGTGTTTCTAATGATATGTCCTCCTTTGTTAAATTTTCTAACCGACCATAATAATCACCGTGAGCAGGAACAGTTCGGCCAAAATTTAAAAAGGAGGGAGTATAGCCCGTAACTTCACTAACAGCGTTTCTTATGGCATGTGCTATCTTATAAATTTGAGCATCCCATATTCTATGATTTTTTTTTATATAAGAGCGTAATGCAGTAGTAATGATTCTATTCGTACGTTCGACCGGATTTACTTGCGGATGATAAGAAGCGTTATACCAAACCTTTTGTACTTTATACTTTTCTACTAACTTCTGAAAAAGTCCACCTATGAACTGAGGGCCATTATCACACATAATGATTTTAGGAACTCCAAACATTAAAAAGACATCATTTTCTAGAAACTTAACGATAGAAGAGGCGGTTGCTTTTCTAAGTGGTTGTACTTGCACAAACTTAGTAAACCAATCAGTTACTACTAGAATAGAAGTGTAACCTTTCGTTGATCTTGGTAAAGGACCAATTAAATCTATTGAAATCAGCTGGAATGGATATTTAATTTTCTTTTGATTTCCCATTAACCCGGGACGAAGTTGAGAAGACGACTTACTGGCTTGACATATATCACATTTTCTGACATACTTAGCGATATCTGCTTTCATCTTAGGCCAATAATATATTTCAGCTATTTTTCTAAAGGTCTTAAAAGATCCTAGGTGACTTGAGGTAGGTTCGTCATGAAATTGTTGTAATATATCTAACCTTTTAGCTTTAGGAACAACTATCTTCCATTCTATTAAATTAGACAAGATATCATGTTTATTGCTAATGTACTTATATAAAATGTTATCTTCTACTCTCCACAAGGGATAATTCTCTGGATGATCTTTTATTCTACCAATCATACTTTTATACCACGGACATAAATCTGTTTCCTCTAACGTCATCATGCTAATATTAACAACAGGAATAGGATTTCGGGATAAAGCATCTGGAACAACATTGAATTTTCCTTTACGATGTTCTATTTCAAAACTATATTGTGACATCCTAGCCGTCCAACGAGCTAATCTACCTGTAGGTGATTGTAATTTATGTAGCCATAAAAGAGCATGGTGATCAGTAACAATTTTGAAATGAGTAAGTTGAATATAAGGACGGTATTTTTCTATACCAAATAAACATGCTAAACACTCTTTTTCAGTTACCGAATAATTACGTTCTGCACTAGTCAAAGACCGACTGGCATAGGCAATAACTCTTTCTTCTGACCCTTCACCTTGTAGTAAAACCGCGCCTACACCTACGTCACTGGCATCACATTGTATAATAAACATTTTATTGAAATCTGGACTACTCAATATGGGAGAAGAAGTTAATAATTTCTTAAGTTCTTGAAAAGAAGACTCGGCTCGCTCATTCCATCTAATAGATTTCTTTTTCTGATGGCCTTTAATTAAATCTAACATAAGAGAAGCTAATGTTGAAAAATTTGGAACAAATCTCCTATACCAGCTAGCCATTCCCAAAAATCTTTTTACTTCTGTGGAATTCTTTGGAGTAGGAAAAGAAACTATTGCTTCCACTTTGGACGGATCTGTTCGCAAACCATCTCCATCAATTAGGAAACCTAGATATGTCAATGAAGGTCTACAAAATTCACATTTTTCAATATTGATAGTAAGTCCCGCATTCTTTAATCGATTGAAAACCTGTTCTAACGTGTTTAAATGTTCTGAAAATGTCTTAGAAATAATTATGACGTCGTCCATATAAACAAATACATTATTCAATTCTGGACCAAAAATATTATCCATTAGTCTCTGTAAAATTTGAGCGCTGTTATTAAGACCGAAAGGGAGAACTTTAAATTCAAATAATCCTCTACCAGGAACCGTAAAAGCAGTTTTTTCACAACTATCTGGGGAAAGTGGTACTTGCCAAAATGCTTTCTGAAGATCAATTGAACTTAAAAACCTAGCATCTTGTAATCTATCGAGAATACCATTAACATAAGGTAAAGGGTATGCATCTCTCTTAGTAACCTTATTCAATTGACGACCATCAAAACAAAATCTTAATGAACCATCTTTTTTCTTAACCATGACAATAGGAGAATTCCATGGCGAAAAAGATTTTTGAATTACCTCTAACTTTAACATTTCATCAATTTCTTTATTTACTGCTTCTAGCATAAGAGGTGACATTGGATAATATCTTTGTTTAATGGGTTTAGCATCACCGGTATCAATGCGATGAACTACCATATTTGTACCACCAAGCTTAGGACCACTAATTTCTTGAAATTTATCTATAACTACTTTCAAACCACGGATCTGTTCTGGAGATAGATCTTCCCTTGCTAAAATGACTTTATTTAAACTATTCATGCCCGAAACTTGAAATTGACCTGACCGAAAATCTGTAATATTCAAATTAAACACATAGCAACTATCAACTCCAAGAGTAAGAGAAGCCGAAATAGTATTGGAAACTAAACAACTAACAATTATAGTTATTCCTTCTATAGTTATCGGTAATTCTACTATTCCCATAATAGATTGATAATTTCCATCAGCTGTTTGCAAGTTCATCTGTATTCTAGGCTTGGTTAAAGGTAATTTAAGCTGATTAATCAAAAATAAACCCTGCCTGCCTATTATAGTTTGATTAGCACCAGTATCTAAAAGAGCTAACAATGACATGTTTTTAATTTTAACCTTAATAAAAGGACGATTATCTTTATGATTATGTGAAAACGTATAATTAGCTTGAGAACTTTTACAAAATTGTGAGACTTTTTTTAACCATTCATTCCATTTCAATTTTTCAGCCCTTAGAATTGTTGGACTTAAGCTTCGCGGACTGCGGACGATGCTTGTCTCTGTTCGTTTTTTCGAAATTGACCTTTACATTTATCGCAATTATTAGAATTAACATTGGGATTCCCACAAATGTAGCAGAAGAAGGTACGTTCTTTATTGCATTTATGATAGGTGTGACCTTTTTCATTACAATTCCAACAAGTTACATTCGTAAAATTTCTTATAAACTTACTAGATGATACTTCTCTCTTATCAGCATTGGTTAACTTATTTGACAACTTGTTACGAATAGTAGAGGAATGAATTTGACGTTTTACTTGAGCTTGTACTTTATATGCTAAGTCAGGTTCTAAAGGTGTTTTAACTAAGGAAAAATTTGGTCTAAATTTTTTATTTCTTTCTTTCGTCTCTTCTAAATCTCGACAGTAATCAATAAGTGAATTTATGCTAATGACTTGGGTTAACGTAAGGTGACTACTATAATAAGGTTGCAAGTTTTTCCTAATATATTTTAACTGAATATCTTCACTGGGAACTGAGTTTAATCTATTGAACAAATTTATCATAACCGCTATGAAGATGTGAGGATGTTCATCTACACCTTGTACTCGAGATCGAATTTCATCCCATAATGCTTCATCGTAATCACTAGGTAAATAATGTCTTTTTAGTAATTCTACTATTTCTTTCCAACTCCCTATCTTACTTCTAATTGACCTGAACAAAATTAGTGCTTGATCCTCAAACAAATCTATTGCTTCTAAGAATAACTGTTCATATGACAAATTTCTGGCCACTCTTAGTTCTTCTACACGTTCTAAGAATGAGTTAACACCTTGACTACCTGTATTACCTGAGAACTTAATATTCCACTTGGATACACTAACTGAATTCATTACAAAACCTGTTTGATAATTGTATGACGGAGCTTGTGATATATTTAAATTTTTCATTCTCTCTGTGTATTGATTCATTGGTTCCGAGATATCAAATTCTACCTTTCGACTATTAATGTTAGGTGAACTATGAGATGGGTGATTAATTGTTTCTGTTGGTAACTCATAACTAATGTTAGGTAACGGATCTGTACTTCCTACTGGCAGTTCTATTTTAACATCACTTTGATTAGGTTGTCCTGAATGATCCAACACTGCTACCAAATCATTGAATCGCATAGCATCATCCTCAGCTACTTCTGAAATTGTTACTGATAATTCTAACCATTGATCTTTGAGGTGAGTCCATTTAGTTTTAACTTGATCATCTACTGAAGTCGCGATATATTCTAACCTACGATATAAATGTTGTAGTTTGGTAGTTTAATCTATCATAAGTAGCTGATAACGGTTTATCTTCAAAGTTCTGCGCTAATGTTCTAAGATATTTTATTCTGTTACTGCAAAAATCTATTTCTTGAGAAACCTCCAAAGCAACTGGTAAATATGTGGAACTTTTTAGATAAATCACACTTCTCTATATTCAATTGTGTTCTTAATAATTTCCTTTTTTCCTCCACATTCCTATTTTCAGTATTGATATTTCTAGTAACCAACTCCCAATCTAATTCATCTGAGGCTAAATAATTTACTTTTATCATATTGATTTAATTACTATGCAATTAATGAACTGTATGATCGAATACAATGCAACCTATTAGTAATTGTTAAATTCCGGAACTATACCTTTTATGATAGTGAAGCGTTAAATTTTCTTTTAATTGAAATGGTCCCTTTTACTCGAGCCTCCACGTTGCGTCGTCACTTCGTGTACCTCTCATCCTTACTCACCTTTGAAGGCTTACACTTCACCGACTAGCTCAAGATACGGTTTCTTATCAGGGTTTAACAATTGTGGGATTTTTAGTTCGTTTCACTTTCATATAAAGGTAAAAGTTCATTAATCAGAAGAAATGGGCGCCATAACTTTATTTAAAAAGTTTTAAATTCAATAAGTTTACAAAGGTTACGTATTCTTTCTAACAGTCCACAAATCAATTGTTATGCATTAGAGGCTTCTACCTTTCTAATTTTAATACACCATTATGTAATTATTTAGCAAGTTTTATTCTTCTCTGACAAGTTAGAATTTGTTCTTATAAACGTTAGGATTAATGAATCTATCAGTATCTAGGAGATTTCTTATACCTATTTAATTAATAACCTCCGGTTCGTAAGAGGAAAATATAAAGAGCTCTCTATACCCTCGTATTTCTCTTTCCTAGGTCTTAATTACGATTAATGATCGGTATTTAGTTTAATTGGTATCATTCCATGTAGTATAAGAAAGGTCCTTTATGAAAAAAAAACTTATTATTTGACAAGTGATCCAAAAACCAACTTGACAGTCACAGAACGATTTAATCTCACTTCAGGCCACATCACCTGGTAAGTAACTATTGTTTTTACTTGAAACTAATCTGTTATTGAATATTCTTAAGGCTTACGCCCTAATTTAATTATATTTAAGCTATGACGCGGGTTTAAGTCTAACTAACGATATTAAACCCTTTCAGGACTAACATACGGTTAATGCAGAGAACCCTTGAACCTGGACCTCTCCATCTGCCAACATTAACTATGAAGACTCCTCATCGAACCAAAGAAGTTGCCCTTGACTGTGAGTGATCTCCTAACTGGTTATAGATTTCTAATTGCGTCCTCTCTTTTCCTTATCGCTCGTACCTTATCGACACACTTCTCATGGCGAATATACAACTGACCATAACTGGCGTCAAATGAAAAAACCGACGAGCTGGTAGTCAAAGAGGAAGCCCTAAGAGCTGGTGGTCAAAGAGGTGACACTAAGAGCTGAATCAAGGAAAACCCTCTATTACGATTTGTATGTATTAGTTTGCCGTCTACCTACCAGTTATATAATAACTGCCCTTTTCAGAAAGAAAATGTTTGTGGAATTTATCCTATCTGCCTGAAAAATTATTATGTTTTAATACTATGCTGTATGAGTTAAATTAAGGCTTACTATTGTCTGCTTGTATCCTTTCTAAGCCAGGATTTTCAATTTGCTTCGCTTCTGCATAGAGAAGCGTCCTTTTGCTTTCTCAATTAAACAGGAAGTAATAATTTTTGTTATTTATTGTTCTTTTATTAACGTAACCATGGGCCTTCTAAATTAAATTTCAAAAAGGGTAGCAACCCCTCCTACTGGTCTTGCGCTTAAAGTTGCCTATCTATTAGGATTAATTAATATTGAACGATATTCCTGTAGAAGCTACGATATGTACTGCTACAACGTTTACAAAATATTTATTTCTAACCGATGTTCTATAGCAGAAACGTCAAAAATAACAATTTACGTACTGGCTACTTGAATTTAACGATTCTCATAATGCAATGAAGTTTATTATGCCATTTATGTAGTAGTACGATACATGAAATAAAAATTAAGCGTCGACTTGACAACTTTGGCCAGCTCTACCAGTCGTAATTTTAGTCGCATATCAATTTATAATAGGTCAAATTGAAGCTATTTGCAACCTCTACAAGTTTGATAATGGCTACTTTTTCGCTAAATAGGAAGAGAAATGAGACATAAGCCCAGAAGCTCGAAAAAACATCTCAACCCTTTAACGCTCTCCTTTCGCGTTCGATATCTCGACAAATATCACTCGTACGCGAAAAAGTAATAATACATAAATTGTAGAGCATTCAAAATTATAAAAAATATGTCTACATTATTTTTACGTAGTGTTGACGGGAACCTATTTATCGCAAAAAAATCAAACGCACTCTTTTATCAAGATGGAGGAAATAGCACATAGGAAATCTTGGTCGACAACTTGAAGTAAGCTTTGCTAGACCCCCCAAATACCCCAAAAAAGGAATTAAAATTTCCCTTCACTTTCCAGCAATGGCCTTATTTTTGGACATAGTGACTGGACTAATCAGCCGAGATCAAGATTTAATTTCATTAGACGAACCTGATGCTGCTACCTCTCTACCTCGAGCTCCCGATACTTATCATGATTATCAGGAACAACCATCTCCACCAGACGTTAAACCTAGGCGTAGCTCCAACGTAAACTTCAACCTCAATGCCTCACAGCGAAGATCCTCACTTTTTCATAGCACTAGTATGGTTACATCAAGTCGTGCACCCGCTGAACATAATTGTATTCCTGTCAATAAATGGAAGATACAATATGATGGTGAAAGTGGCGTATCAAGTTCTTGGAACGTATCGAAGAACTCCGAGTTGCTAGAAGAGTACCTAAGGAACAATTGTTTACTGCAGCCGTAGAATTCTTTACTGGTAATGCCTTAATTTGGTACCGATCTATTCGCGACACTATCCGTAGTTGGGATGACCTAACTAAAGCTCTTCGAGAAACCTTCTTGCCGTGTGACTACGAAGCAACTTTATGGGATGAGATAAGACACCGCACCCAAGGTGTTGATGAGCTAGTGTCCGTCTACATCGCGGTCATGGAAAATCTTTCCGACGCCTACCTTCAGTGCCGTTGGAAACCACACGTCTCACTTTGATAAGAAGAAACCTGCAACCTTATCTTCAATCTCAACTCGCCTTACAAGTCGTAATCACTATTTCAGATCTCACTCGTACATGCAAGATCATCGAAGACACTCAAGTACGAACCTAACGCTTTCGGAACCCTCCATCAAGTGGAAAGAATTCGTTGGAACCAGACTTAGCGTACCGACGATCACATTCGAAATTCAATATAGCCTCTGTGGAAGATTCAGCTCCCGTTCCCACTCCTTCAGTTTGTGCCGGTCTGACTCACAACAACGCTGCTAAGCCTATGATTTGCTGGAATTGCAATCAACCCAACCATCGATCTGTTGATTGCCCTCAGTCTAAAAGGATACACTGCTACAGATGTGGAAAACCACAACAAGGCCAACGAACCGATTGTTGATCCGAATGAAAAGTCTGAAAGTTGTAATTTCAGACACCAAGCTCTACTCCACTTTATACTTAGCCATGCAGATAACGATCAAAGACCCTACCTTAAGGTTTCTATCTTTGAAAATTCCATTCTAGGCCTTTTAGATTCCAGGGCTTCTCGAACTCTTTTAGGTAAACAAGGGTTGGGAGATGCTACAGGACTACTGCCGTCTCGATACTAAACACCTTTCCTCTTGTGTAGTCGCCAATGGTGATGAATGTTCTAGTATAGGTACTGGTATCATTCCTATAACTCTCCGAGATAGAGTCTGTGTCATGGACGTCCTAGTGGTCCTTCGTTACCCCATTCGCTTATCTTGGAATCGATTTCTGGCGCAAGATGAACATTATAATTAACCTTTGCCGGGATGAATGGAGCTTTGCGACAAACAACCCTAACATATCTGTCGACGCCATTCAATCTGTCGAACACCTTACTAGTGAACAGAGCCTTCAGCTGCAAGAATTTGTTGATAGTACTTTTAATGCTATGGGTGATAAACTTGGATGTACTCACCTGGTCCAACATGAGATTAAAACGCAGTCGCCTCCTATAAAACAGCGTTACTACCCCATTTCTCCGGGCCTTCAGCAACATGTCGACAAGGAGTTAGACAAGATGCTTCAATATGGCATTGTGGAACGCTCCACCTCTGCTTGGTCGTCTCGATCCTCTTGGTTAAAAAGCGCGATAATACCTATAGGTTCTGTGTTGATTATCGCAAGTTGAATAAGGTTAGTCAGCCTGACGCTTATCCTCTTCCTTATATTAGTAGCACCCTCGACAAACTTAGAGACGCACGTTATCTTACAACCTTAGATATCAAATTCGCTTATTGGCAGATACTGTTGCGAGTCCTCTCGGGAATATACTGCTCTACAGTGCCTAACCGAGGTTTGTTTCAATTCTGTCGCCTACCTTTCGGCCTTCATACGGCCTCGGCCACTTGGCAACGGTTGATAGACCGTGTGATAGGGGCTGACCTAGAACCTTTTGTCTTCACCTACCTCGACGATGTAATTATTTGTACGCAGACTTTTGAGCAACATTTAGACGTCTTACGAGAAGTCGTTAAACGCCTTTCCGATGCTGGCTTAACCTTAAGCAAAGAGAAATGTCACTTCTGTAAACCTGAACTTTGCTACCTTGGTTACGTAGTTAACTCCAGAGGTCTGTTAGTTGACCCCGATAAAGTTCGGGCCATTATTGAAATACCCACTCCAACTTGTGTTTCCGAGATCCGCCGCATAGTGGGCATGGCATCATGGTACCGAAGCTTCGTACCAAATTTCTCTACATTGCTAGCTCCTTTAACCTCGTTGCTTCGAAAAAACGCCAAATTTAATTGGACCCCAGACTGTGAAAACGCGTTTCGCTCAATTAAGGAACATCTAGTCTCTGCACCTATACTTCTTCTTCTTCTTCTTCTTCCTCTTATTATAGGCCAGTGGCCTGTTTTAACCACAAAGTGGTTCTATGAGCCCTCTTTACCCTTAGGCCGGGTAGGTGGCTAGCCTTGCCCGTCGAAACTGAGGAAGAGTTCCCTTGTTAGGGGTTAACGACTACCGCAGATATTAGCGTGGTAGCCGGGGAGCGTACGATTTTTAAACTCTAGAGTCGCCGGGATTCGAACCCGGGCCGGCCGCCTCAGAGGCGAGCATTTGCTCGCGGGGCCATCCGCTCACCTATACTTGCGTGCCCTAATTTCAGTTTACCATTTTCGATTCAAAAACAGACGCCTCCGCATATGGTCTTGGTGCCGTTCTTACCCAAAACCAGGAAGATGGCGAGAAAGTTATATGCTATATCACCGCTCGTTAACCAGAAATGAGAGGAATTTCAGCACCACCGAACGTGAATGTCTAGCAGTTCTATTTGCGATCGAAAAACTTCGACCATACATCGAGGAACGAAGTTCACTGTAATCACGGACCACTACAGCTTAAAATGGCTGAAACAACATCAAAGATCCTACTGGCCGAATTGCTCTTTGGGCAGTGCGTCTGCAACAATACGACTTCGATATCATTCACCGTAAGGGTAAAGACATGTTGTACCTGATACGTTGTTTCGCGCCGTACCCGTAGTTGATGCTATAGGAGGACCAAATCCATCATTAACGAAGCCGTTAAAGACTGCTGGTACATTCGCATGCGGAATAATGTGCAAAATAATCCTCGTCGCTTCCCCTTGTGGCGCCTTGAAGGTGACAAGCTGTATAAGCACGTCAACGTCACTTACTCTGATCTACGAGAAGACCATGAAGAATGGAGATTGGTAGTCCCGAAAGAAAAGCGCAAGGACCTGATTCGTCAAAATTACGATCTGCCCAGCGCTGGACACACTGGTGTTTCTAAAACATTAAAACGCATAGCACAACATTTTTACTGGCGAATATGAGCGCTGACGTCGCCGCTTACATACGCCGCTGTAACACTTGTGAAGAACTAAAGCCTGAACAGAGACCTCCTGTTGGTTTCATGGGTGGACATTCTATAATAACAAAACCATGGGAAGTCATTTGCACTGATATTGTTGGTCCCTTACCTCGATCCAAGAAAGGTTACGCCTATATACTTGTCGTCGCTGATTGCTTTAGCAAGTTTCCTCTATTTTTCCCATTACGCTCAGCAACCGCTTCGAACATAGTCCAGCATCTTGAAGATGTGTTCCTAGTGTACGGTGCGCCATCGCCGAATAATCTGCGACAATTGGTGTGCAATTTCGCAGTCGTGAGTTTACTACCCTCATGAACACCTACAATTGTAAAATGTCGTTTTCTGCTTACTACCATCCACAAGCAAACCCTACCAAACGCATAAATCGCGTCCTGAAGACTATGTTGAGCTTACGTTCAAGATAACCAACGTGAATGGGACAAGTATTTACCTCATGTGCGTGTGCCATCAGAACTGCTAAACACGAAGTAACTGGACAAAGTCCATACTTCATCAACTTTGGTCGAGAGATTATTCTTAGGCGGCCTGGAGAAGCTGACGACCAGAACACGAATGCCGAACCAGAATTACAATTTGACCGCACCAATAATAATAACCATCGTTCTGAAGCAGTCCAACGCTTGTATGCTGACGTACGCCGCCGCCTGGATAAGGCTTATCAGAAATCGAAGACACGTTATGACCTTAGACGTCGCCCTGTTGAATATCAGGTGAAGTCAGTCTGTTGGCGCAAAAACTATGTCCTCTCAGACGCTGCAAACCACTTTTCAGCTAAGCTTGCTTCTAAATATGTGGTTCTTTTATTGTCCATCGCCGACTATCAAGATGGGTCTACGACCTCAAGACTCCTGACCACGACATTCGCGATCAACCACTCAATGAGGTGTAGTCTATCGTTAGTCTGCGTATGCTTTGTCGAACCTCTGGTCTTCAAATGTAGCTATGATTTGAGGTTATTTTCTTGTGTTTGTTTTTTTTGTGTTCCTTAATCTGCGTTGTAGAAAGCTTCGTGAAAGTTTTCGTTCTGGTCTTTTTGGAGGTTGGTTGGGAACTTGAACGGTCGGTTATTTTTCCGTCTATTCCTTACTTGTAAGGTAGACTGAGACATTCCATCTTGTCTTTCATTCAGGAGTGAGCCACCTTTGAGGTCTCATCTCCGGTGTTCCGCTATCCGGTCACGGAGGATAGTGTTTCAGTGTGCGGTCCTGGGCTTCACACTTTTCCTAGACTAGTAGGGTGTAGGGTTATTTTTTTTGTCGGCTCAGGGATGGTTGCCTATGATCGCGGTGTGCACTACGGGGCCCCGCGCCTGGTACCCATTGCCTGTGAAGACTTCAAACTTTTTCGGCCTTTTCCAATTTGAAATTTTCTGTTATTCCACTTAATTCCACCTTACGATGACCGACTGACGAGACAACGGACAATCCATCCCATCCCTCTTCTGTGCCGTCCACTATCTTCTTTTCTGGAACTTCCTAATCCATGCCCTTTTTCACCACTCTCATTTTTTATTTTCCTCTTCTCGGTAGGCGGTCTCTCGGTGGGTGTTGTGTAGACTTGGGCCTGGATCTGATCATCCACCGGCGCGCCTTTGTCATCCAGCAGCGACGGATGTTCCGATGCCCTTTTCCGCATGACATTCATTTGGAGAGCCGTTTATCCCTTCGATCTTTTTCTCGACTTTCAATCCTTTTACGACCCTGTGTGTTTCCCTTATTCGTTTTCGCCTTCTGACAGTGACGAACTTTTTTTTGGGTTACGTATCCGCTTCTAAATTTGTTGACATTGGCCTGGTTGAGCTGGATATCCGCTTTGGTTCTGTTTGTGCATCTGGAAGGTTCTTGAGGTTTCATTATTGTGCATGCTTAGATTCTGCGTCGGTAAATTCGGGGAATTTACTTATTTTTACGTGAGGGGAGAGTTTGTTCTTGTTCAAAATTTATTTTTAGCTATTCGCCTAATTATTTGCCCTAATCTCGGTTAAAATTAACTTTTCACTAAGTCTTTCTTCAGGTATGATTTTCCCTGCATTATCTTTGAGCATTCAGATCGTCTGACAGTTTTATTGCAAGCTAAGTAAGCCATTCGGTCGATATTATGGGTCCAAATGCCCCTGCAGTGTAGACTTCACCTCATGCATTTCGAGTTGCGTTTACCCTTTCTCCCAAAATTTGATTTTTGCTTTATCAGTTTTTGGAAACCATCTTGACACTCCGCCATTCTGTGCTGCAAGAGCTAGGTGCTTCGAAATTTACGTTCTGATGACGTACCTTAATCAGGCTTTTTCGTTGGCATCCTAATTTGGAATTGTGCCGTTTTGTGTCGTGAACTCCATGGAAGTTCGGAATTGGGCTTTGTGAGTTGCATTTTTGGCGAATTCCAGCCCGAATATTGTTTGGGGATTCCGCTCTAGCAAGGCACATGTTTTCACTTTGGCGTTGAACAGCCGTAGAAACCTGAAACGGCTTTTACTCGACGGTAGCGTGCCTGTCGAATTTTCCTCGTTGGTAGCAAGGCTACCGAGCTAATCCTGCTGGGAACGCAGCTGTCGCCGTGTGGTCACGTAACCGCCAGCCTGGTGATGACTTTCGCTGACTGTGGCCCCCTCAGCTACCTGGTGATCGTTTGGCCTCCTCGTAGTCCTTAGCCCCCCCCCCCCTGTTTTTAACATCTGCAGCGGAAGAGAAGTCCACTGCCAAAGGTCTGTCAGTTTAATATTTCCGTTTCGAACTCTCGGGAATCAGGTGCCCCCTTGGGCCGTTTGCGTGCCAACGCTGCAAGGTGCTCGATAGACTCTCGTTTGTTATATTGTGTGTTTTTAAAGCTATGAACTCACCCGCATGAATATGATTGATTTTGCCTTCAGCAAATCAGTTTTAGCGGTAGTTCTTCTGCACAGTAAATAGCCGATTCGGACTAGTTTTATCGGAATGGTTTGTTGTATCCGAACTCGGGCTAAATTTTATCGGAGTTATATTGTACCGCCGTGTGCGGAATAATGAGTAACGGAATTATATCCGCATTGTGAATCCAAGTGCACGAAGGGGTATCCTTTCAGATTTTAAGTGTTATTTATTACACCGTTGAATTAGGCTACCCTTTGTCGCCCAGCCTTGCAAGGAATTATTGTTAATGCTCGCACCTCGGCCGTTTTAATGCAGAGTACATTGCATTATTCGCGAAATCGCTTCGTGGTACCATCGCAAGATCTTGTCGGTCCGCGACGACGCTAATCGGGATTTATCATTATTTAATTACGAGAGGAACCTTGCATACAGGGTGTTCAGTTAAATTCAACCTACCTACTAAAATTACCTTTCAATTTAATCATTACGCCGGAGCCACGATGTTTTCGAGCTCTTCTTTAGTGCTTATTTAGTAATGCATTTGGCCAAATTTAATATCAATCTTGTAATCTTTTTTAATACTGTTAATTCGCATTATATACATTTTTATTAATTCTGGGCCCGCCCGCTAACTTCGCTTGATGCCCTTGTATATGTAAGTGGCTGTACTGTGGTGATTTTAGCCTCAAGCCACCCTTGATATTTATTGAACTGTGACATGGTCTCCTTATTGAGATATTGTGTGGAATATTCCGTAGTAATTGTTGTGTAAAATACTTGTGGAATCCCATTTACTATTTGCTTATTATACTGAATCGTTACTAAGCCAGTGAATTTTATTTATGCTCCCTTGCCGTACCTCTTTTTCAGGAAGTGTTTGGTAGCGCATCTTATCGTATGCCTATATGTGCGATTAGCAAAGAGCTGGGTTAGCTGCTACTTGGCGCCCATTTATTTTATTTTCAGCTGAAGCTTTGCGTCTCTGATTTTAACCCACGCCCTCCTCTGGCTGAGAAGCCGGCCGCTCTTGCTTACCGCCTTCCCCCCCCCTTACCACCAGATTATCGGTAATTAACAGTAACATCTTTTCTTTACATAATGTCTTACATTTTCGTACTTGTGCTTGTGTTTGTCTATATCCCATGGTTCTTGTGCTTTATATTTTTCTCTTATCGCTTTGTCACATTCGGTGTCGCACCATTCTTGTTTTTTGTATTGTTGTTTGGTGTTTTGTCTTCTTACTGCACTCGTAGTAACTTTGATATGAGGCTGATAACAAATTATTCTTTATCAAGCTAACAAAGATTGGCCCGTTACAAATTCCTCAGATGTCGATAAGCCACCAATAAACAAAAAACCGCCCGCCACAGATTTCTAGCGAAAAACGCAATTTAGCTTATAATTCTTAGCAGGCTCTAAAATGCAGCAACAGGGAAAAACGAAAGTGCACCACAAAGCCGAAAGTGTCCAGGACGAGGAAACCTCGCGGGCGGCCGTTGTAAAGCCAACAGAGCGCCGCTCTGTCTGTCGCGCGAACACAAGTAGTATTCAAGCTACTGAAAGCATTAACACGGATGATGCCAATCCTCTTATAATAGGTACACTAAAGGCAGTGTAAATACGTCATAAAATTACGGCGAAAAACTGCAGGTATCATATTTGTGATCAAAAACATCTGAAAAGGATAACAGACTTTACCCAGAACTGCCCTCGTCGACATTGTGACACTAAATAATTTTAAAAATCAAATTAAGTTGGGAGTAAAAATATCTTCACATTTCTAGTAAATTGAATAAGTTTTCAAATTTAAAAAAAAACGTTACTGGTGGTCGAATTCGAACGGCAGGCGAACCACGAATGCAGCCCCAACGTTTTGTGAGATATTGTAAGAGACTGGGCAATTTCTACCTGCGCCGCGAAGCACCAACCTTTGGATTTCCTGCGTCACAGCTATATTTAGTAACGCACTAATTTATACCTCCTTTTTGTATCGTTAAACATTTATTGGCTTCCATTTTTGGTAAGATAAAGCCTGCACTATGTAGAAATTAAGACTTGTATCTATTACTAAGTTACATAAAAAATAAACAAAATTTTATTTTTGAATGTGCTCGCCCTTTTTCATTCCAGGTATATATATATATTCATTCATTCATGATCTATAGCCTTTTTTACCTTTCGGTGTCGAGGACCATTCATATACCGTCTGTTCTATAAAAAGGCCCCTCCTTCTAGCTACTTTATTATTTATTTTAGACCCAATAAACCTTATATCAAATCAAATGGCACATAAAAACCTACATTTTAACACTATCAAAAATGTTTTATCTTCAATTGTTTCAGAGTGGTAACGTCACGTGCAATTTTTTTAAATGACACTGTATATATTTTTGGACATTTTCTGGTAGAGGTTTTTTTTCTCTTTTCAACAATATAAATATTTTATGCCCTTACATAAGAAAATTTTCGAGAAAAATTAAAAAACTTTTTTATCGGTGGGAGGCCACCATACAAAGCTATAAACAAAAGTGTAACTCAGAAAAACAAAACAATAAACACTTTAGATTATTCTGAAATCTGACAGTTAAAGCGTTTGGCTACTATTTGTTTTGTTTTTCTGAGTTACACTTTTGTTTACAGTTTTGTATCATGGCCTCCCACTGTGAAAAAGTTTTGTAATTTTTCACGAAATTTTTTTTATGCAGGTGCATGAAATATTTATATTGTTGAAAAGAGAAAAAAAACCTCTACCAGAACATGTCAAAAAATATATACCGTGTCATTTAAAAAAATTGCACGTGACGTCACCACTCTGAAACAATTGAAGATAAAAAATTTTTGATAGTGTTAAAATGTAGGTTTTTATGTGCCATTTGATTTGATATAAGGTTTATTGGGTCTAAAATAAATAATAAAGTAGCTAGAAGGCGGGGCCCTTTTTATAGAACAGACTGTATAATGTATTCAAAATTATCATCTTCCTCCGACAAATAATTTTTGTGTTATATCGGCAACCGATAAACAGTCAGACAGGCAGACAGGCAGACGAAATTAAGAAAACCTGTTTTTCGTCATCTAAGGACGCTGAAGCGTGAAGATCTGAAGCAATCTCGGAAGGTGATTTTTTCGTGATTACAATACCTGCTTCCTTCGTCTTTCAGACGGGGAAAGTAAAAATGCCAGGATCGCAGTAACACCGTCAAGTTTGGCATCGGAAGACGCAAATGAAGCGAACTTCACGATGCGCCACAAAACATCACCATTGATAAAAAAGTTAGACGCAAATTAAAGGAGCTCCTTCTCGACTACTCTTCGTCAACACCCCTACCGTTGAGCTAATTAGGTAAATGGAATTTAAACGCCATTCTGAAAGTTAGCCGAGCCCTCGCACACACGAGGCCGTCATCGAGTCGTGTCAACTTCTTCTATTATTTTTGCTTTCTTTCTATATTACCAGTTTTCTTTTCTGCTTCCAACATGTCCTCTACAGATTTTTCAGATGGTCGGTTGGTATAGCTTATTGTGCTATTTTGGCATTACAGTCCCCAGTACTATTTTTTATCGTATTTTAGTATTTTCCCTTATATTGTATATAACTGACTGACTGTATACTGGGTTGCATAACCCTCATTTTTTATTTTTAGGATGTTTTGGAAATCCTCGAGCTTTAGGGAATTCTACTGAATTTCCAAAATAGATTGTTAGTATGATTTTCCGCAACCATTTTTGCGGCGCTGATTTTGTGAGATTGTTCCTGGGTACCGTGGGTGTGATTTTCGGAATTATAATTCCAGAATTATGGTGGAAATCGTCGCTCACCTTTAAAAAATGCTGTGTGAGATTGCTAGAATAAATCTGGTTAAACTGAGCTATAAATTTATTTTTGCAAAATCACCTACGTATGGCCACCTTCCAACTTTGGTACGTTTTCGTCGTCCCGTTATGAACAACTATTTCGATGTTGTGTTATTTTAGGCCTTTTTATCATACTCCCACTACACTAGTGCCACACTCTGCATTTGTCCACTCATGGGCTCTGTATAAGACGTGGAACAACAAATTGTATATGGTTCTGTACCCCTCAACTCATGTGTTAGCTTCCGTGCGATAAGTGGAGAAAAACCTGCCACACCTTATGTTGCACATTTGCTTGGACGGCATCACAGCAGCATCCCCAAGCCCACCACCTTGCGTAGCTCCCCTAACGACGCCGTTCTGGTATACTTCCACCAAAGTACCTCAGTGTATAAAGCTCGCGTGTTTACAGTAATATGTGTTCCCAAACCTGAAAATACCAATCCGTGTAGTTTCTGTGATACTGGAAGCCTTTTTACTTACGGTTACGCTGGTGAATTTCTAGCCGATAGTAGAAAGAATTAGGGAATCGGTCGCCACGATGTGTTCACCTCGAACCCTTAAGTTTTTAGTTAATTAGTTTAGCTCTCTTTATATGTATTGTACACTAGATCGGATGCTCTGTTTACGTTTTTGGTCGCATTCGACTCAGGAAGTTTTACACGTTTATCAACGTTTAAAATTAATACTTATGCGAGGGACTACTGGATCCAAAATATAAAACTACTTATTAACGCAGAAACACACCAATTAAAGTGTGCAATAGAGTCTGGGCGTATGATACCATTTGCGAGGTTTAGTGTCTCAATAATTAAGTTTTCCATTATCGCAGTATTTTTAAGTTACCCTATAGTTGAATTGCGTGTGCTCGAGGGAATTGCGAGTAAAAATCTTAGAGTCTGTTTTTTACTACATTTATTAAAATTACAACCAACTAATAATCCTACTACTAGTTTCAGATCTTTAAGATCAGAATATTGCAGATTCGTTTTCATATAAAGGGTCTTTCATTAAGAGCGATATGATTTTAATTTTAAATAAAACAACAACGGTTTCCAACAGATGTACATAATTTAAACTTAAGACACAAGGGTCTTATTACACCGCCTCAGCATAAAACTGCTCTCTTTCAACGTTCATTTCAATATAACATCAGCAACATATACAAGGAAATACCATATTTGTTAAAAGAATTATCTACTACTGCCTTTAGAAGACATTGCTGTAAATACCTTTTAGCAAAAAATTGGTAACATGGTATCTGCTAATATAATACAGCCGGTTGTTCGTGTTCATATGGCTTTGATAAGTAACATTTTATTACTATTTAATATATTTTTTCTTAGTTAATGTAGGCATTAGTTGGTATGCGGATTTTTGGGTCTTGGGTACTGTTATGGGACGATTTCCCGGGGTCTTTGTGACTGGTTATTTGTCATTGGATTGCTGGATGTCTTGGTAAATTGGAACTTAATTCTTTTCTCCATACATTGTCTCTTCCTTCGACTAATGTAATCGGTTCTTTTTCTGTTACTTTTTCCGCTTTCGATCTTCTGTTGGTTTCTGTGTGTGGTGATAGAATTTGTTTCTTCGGTTTTTCTTGGGTCGTTTTGTGGTGTGGAGCTTCAGCAGTGCATTGGTGTGTGGTTCTTTTGGTGTCGTTCAGCCTTCAGCTGGATCGTTAGTATAATTGTGGTTTGTGTGAACTTGAGGTTGTGGAATGTTCTCTCCTTTCTTTTGATTGGGTTTATATTTTATATAAAGTATAGGGTGGTTGGATGGGCACTGTAGGGAAGGTCACTTTAGGGAGCATTTTTATCTTGCTTTCCCTCTTATAAAGTATAGGGTGGTTGGTTGGGCAATGTAGGGAAGGTCACTTTAGGGAGCATTTTTATTTTGCTTTCCCTCCTATAAAGTATAGGGTGGTTGATTGGGCATTGGAGGGTAGGTCACCTTAGGGAGCTTGTCATCTGGGTCTTCTTCTAGCAACACTGGAGTAGCTTGCAGTTAACAGTTGGTTTGGTTTTGTAGGTGACTTGCATTCAGGTCGAGTGAAGTTTATCTTTCGCTTTGGTGTAGGTTCGAGTTAGCTTGTTGGGTTTTGTTGGATACTCTTTTGGGATTTTGGTGGCGTAGTGTTGCTGTGTTATACCTTCAGTTATGCGTATTGTGTGTTTTTTTTGGTATCCATTTCGCTTACGCGGATTTAGATCCACAAGTGAGTCTCGAGTCCTTGTTTTGGTTTTACTTTTGGTCATGCTTGGAGTTGAAGAACGGTTTCGTTTACTCATTTAGAGTATCGGCTCGTTCCGGATTTATGGGACCTGCCTCTGTCCCCGGGTTAATGTCCTTTAGTTTCCTTTTGAGCCTTTGTTGCCGAATGAAGTCTTTGATGTGATCTGCTGCTGTCATTGGTTGTCTCAGTTGTTGTTGGATTTCGTTGAAGTCTCCCAGGGGACAATTTTTCTGTTGTCAGTTGTTTGTTTCATTGTTGAGGAAATTTTGAGTGTGTAGTTTTTTTTGTGGTGTGGGTTTTGGGTTGTTAAAGATTGAGTGTTAGGGACGTCTTATGACAGACGGTTTATTGACTCTCTGCTGGTATATGTATGTATCCTTTTAGGATAAAATTATTCTTTAGTTAAAAATGTTGTTGAAATTTTTCCTTTCTGGTAAGGGGGAAGTTTGTTACGTGCTAAAAGCATTTTAGCACTATACTAGTAGCTTACGTTATATAATTAGAGAATAAAGGATCAAGTGGGATTAATGCGATAAAAGCTCATAAAAATTAATATCAGATTGGCAATGGTCGTTACTAAAGGGGGAAAATAAACAACGGGTTTTGTTTTGAAAAAAACGTGTGACAGCATTTGAACGTGCAAGAAGTTTCGTGGGTTATCTGGTGATAATCTCGCCATTTCAAATAGTTTGGTTATAGTAGGGAATATTACTGGCCAACCGTCCTGGTAAGAGATTTTAGAAGCGAGAATCACTTTTCCGACGAATATAGATTCCAGCTTAGAAAAGATTTAGGAAACCACGAATTAACGTTTGCATAGTTATTGCCTGTTAACAGAGTACTTATTGTTATTTTGGCGTCTGCCTTATTTTATCTTCAAATTCGAATTATAGCAACTAGTATTGGAAGGGAAAACTTACAGAAAGTTTAGCTATTCAAAATGATTTGCTGCATTTTCCATACCCAGAACCACCTAGTGCTCAGCATTAAACATCCTGTCAAAGTTAAGTTAATCTGTAAAAATTGTATAGGTTATACTACTAAGTAACTTTACTCATCAGTGCCAACATAAATTTAATTTTAAAAAAATCCACAGCCCTCTATACTTTGAAAGTTTTCGATCATGAAAAGTGCAGAAGTAATATCTAATATACTTGCTGTTAAGTTTAATAATTTAAACGAACAAATTGGGTTTTAGAATATACAAAGCAGTCGGAAATGTATTATAATATAACAGAAAACAGATTAACATTTATTAATAATAATTACATTATTGTAATGCAACACACTTGCTTAAGATAACTGTTTCTTTAACACCATATGATTAAAAATGCTTAAAAACAGCAATAATACTATTTATAATATACTACGGTATATACCTCCCACCACTAACAAACCAATACTGATATAATATGTTTCTTCTTTTTCTGCCGTTATTTAATATCTATGGCACGTGACACCATCCCATAAAATCTCCACACGAACATCTCCTGAGAAGCAAACAGTCCTTGTATTTCTAGCATGTACCTGCCATCGGGTACGTACGGAGGAAACTGCGATTCGTTTGGAGCCCAGTTGCAGAAATGATACGTTATTCCCTGGGTGAAACGATTGACATAGTGGAAATAAGCACAACACAATATTTTACCTTTGTGAACGTACATCCAGTGAAGTTTCCACATTTAAAAGCTCCCGCCATTCCTATCAGGTTTGCTTTCAATGCCGAGCAGGAGCTCACTTGAAATCGAATTGGAAACAGCCGAAACTCGTTGCTCATGAACTTATAAGCTTGAGTGACTATCTGTAATAGCAGTACCAATGTTACTTATTTGATGAAGTTATAGTAATAGCAATTAAGTATAGAATATTGTGCTAATGGAAATTCCGAAAATCTAGAAATAAAATGCTGTGGTCTATAACTTTTTAACCTCTAATTGAGAATAAAAACATTCAAATTGGGACTAAACAATTTGTAATCAACAAAGCACATTCAAATTAAGAATAATCTATTTCAAATTGGGAAACGATGCACTTTATTATGCCAAACTCAAGTTAACAGAAACAAAGTGTATATACTATCGCGGCCAAAAAAATTCTCACGATACCTAATCTAGTTACTTGATTTTATCCACAAAGCTTAGTGTGTATCTGACTACTTGTCATTTTTCACATTTTTGGGTTATTGTCCTATTGCTAGCTTATATTAAAAGACATGACGGATGATATAAGTATATTTAAAAAAAACAGAAACATGCTTAGAACATGAATCGGAATTTTAAGTTTTGAAGGGGTTATACAACTGACAATTGAGTGACTATAGTCCACTTGATAAAACCATACATACACAAGGCAAACAAACCGTGAGAAATTGTTTGGCCGCAATAATACATGTATGCATACTAAGTTATTTTACATTACATTTATATAAACAGAACAACGGTAAACAAAAGTTAACTATGCACAAATTAAGCAATGGCATACTAAAACATAATTTACATAAACACATCTAAAGTATGATTATTATATTATTTTCATCTATAGTACATTATATCGGACCTCAGGTTATCGACTAATTTATACATAGAGCCTCAGAAACGCCATAGTGATAAATTTTTGCAAACAAGTAAAGAAGTGGGCACAGGTTAATGTGCACTGTCAGTACTAGATCATATGTTAGCAGAATTTTAAATTTGTACAATTAGGCGTATTATCCTGAATTGTTTACGAATGAATTGTTTTAATATTTGACTATAAATAAAACCTCTTTAATCCATATTACTGGTATATTATGCTTTATTCAACCCAACGATACCTGCTTCTTTGGAGTTTAGGATTGCTAAGCGCAAAGCCACAAAAGCAAAGTTCTGAAAGCTATATCTGTAGTTTTTGTCGGGGTGAACAACTGGCACCCGTTTTTAACCACATAAAGCACAACCATGTCCTTATACACACCATATGCTGCCGAGAGTTTGCGCTAGCTAGGACGGTGGGCTCCTTTCGTTTAAGGGCGCTGCAAAGCAGTCGCGTCAGTTCCACTGCTTCGAGTCTCCAGTATCTACCCTACTTTGTATTTCCCGTTTCTTTCCTTGCTCTATATTGCTTTATCTATTACTAATGTAAACAGTAGTGAGCTTATCACAACCTTGTCTCAATCCTACAATAATTGTTCTAAACTCTGTGATTATTCGTTTATTTTGACCCTTCAATGTTACTGCTGTCCTTATAAAGTGCTTTAACCGTTATGATTGTTTCACTGTTCATTTCTCTCCTTCTAAGGTCTTCCAAACGTGCTCTCTTTTGATTTTATCGAATGCTTTTTCGAGATCCACAACAACCACATGTGTTTACCCTTCTATTTTTATTATCCTTTTACGAAGTTGTCTTATAACAAATGTAAGGTTTTGTACTTCTCTAGTTTGGTCCTTAATCTAAATTTTATAATCCTTGCCTGAATATTTGCCTGGAACACTTATTAACGTGATTTCCTTATATCTATAAAATTCCTACATGCCCCTTTTTTAAATAGCAACACTACTATTTACTAGCCTTTTTGAGCTACTCTCGTTTTTCTTATTTCATTTATTAAATTCAATAATTTTTCTTTGTAAGTTACTTCCATAAATTTTTATTATTTTACGTGCTATTTCGTATATTCCTGGTGCTTTTCCGTGTTCTATAATTTCGTGCTTATTTTTGTTATTTTTTAAAATTGTTTCTTTCTTTTTGGTTAGTGTTCTGTAAATTCTTTTTCCTGGTTTCTGTAAATTATGTGCTTAAATTCTTTACACGCCGCATATTTCGCTTGCTTTATGTTTTTCTTTACCTCTGTTCTTACTTCTTTGTAGTTCTCGTAATCTTCCCTTTTTTGAACGTGGACGTGTTTATTCCATTGTTTCTCATAGTTCTTATTTCGGATATTCACCAAGCCGCTGTTCCGCTCTCGAGTTTTCGGTTTTTGCTACTTCTCAAGTTTCCCTGCTGCTTCTAATATGCTTTGTTTTAGGATTGTTTATTTTTCTTTTATCCCCCTTTGCTGTTTAGACATATTTGGTATTTCTTGTTCCTTCACTTATTTTACTGTCAAGTTCATCTTTAACAAGTAGTGGTAGCTTCCAATTTTTGGATCTCTATTTACTCTCACGTCTTTGACCTTAAACCAAATTCTCACGTCTATTGGGAAGTAGTCGATCTTTCTCCTCTACTAGACTCCTCCCTCGTGTCCCAATTTGGTATGCGCTACTATTAGGGGGTGGTCTAGATGAAACTCACTCGGGAATAATCCCTCCGGTCAAAATCACTCTAACAAAAATCACTCCAGTCCATAATCACTCCTGCACAAAACCACTCCGTACAAAATCACTTTGGTCAAAACCACTCCCTTACAAAATCGCTCCTGTACAAAACCAAAAATTTGAGCATTTATGTTATTATATTCATGAAATCATGATGTGTGTTTCTTATGGTCCCGAGGGCTGCATAGTTATATTTTTCAGCAGCACAACACCGTGGGAGGCGTCCGGGAGGCGTATTGGCATTGTTTACCATTGCACAGTGCACCAGTGTTCTAAAACGTAGTAAGAAATGCATGACAAGAATTGCTCAAATTACACTGACATTACTACGGCACTACGGCACAGAACACCAACCTTGTAGATGCTCTGAAAATGTGTCAAATGAAATGGACAATGTTTACTTCGATTAAGAGCAATATAATATTGCTTTGTATAACAATCATAATGAGAGGCCAATAATTATAAATTATAACTAAGCAATAAAAACATTGGACATAATAAAGAGAAAGAATAAAAGGCTTTACTCTTTATAATTTCCAATGCTTTTATTGCTTATTTATAATTATTAGCATTCCTTCCTCATTTATAATATTTAGTACATGGTTTATAAATATTCATATATTGTTCAAATATACAGGGTGTTTCCTAAGTAAATGTAGAAATTTGACTGGTAGGTTCCTTGGCGTATTCTAACACAAAAATGTCCCATCAACATGAGTTCGCAAGTTGATATATTAATTACATATTTGGTGTGTGGAGGTGCGGCTCCAAGAACATTTTCTTGTCTGTAAACCATCTTTCAATTCACCAGTGGCGTGCGTATGAGTCCTCTGTACTACTGAATAAGGAAAAGGAGATGACACGTAGACGTCACTAAGTTTTTTCAGTTTTGATGTTTTTGAATTCCTAAATTAAAACTCTACAAAAACTGCCTCTTGTGTTCTTTGTAAAAATTAGAAAAATGAAACCAAGTGCTGCCAAATTTTTACTATTTCTAAATGAGTTGTCAACGCGTTTATAATAATTGGTACCATTACCGTGACTTTTAGCTAAGCTGGAAAATTTATAATATTTTTGTATGGCATACTTTTCCTTACTTAAACCTGATTTTTCATCACACTGTGAATTAATAATACTGGGCAATTATATGATTACCAAACAGAATTAAAAATAATAGGGGATAGCTTATGTAGTAGTGAAGTAGTGTGTCCAGGACCGCACCAGCATCAATAGCCGCCTGTGTGCAGAGCCAAATTTGCCGCCCCAAAATTTACATTTTTGTTGTAAAATATAAATTTTATGTAGTACATACCTAGTTTAACTGTACCAAATCAAATTAATTTAAGTGAAAAACAGAAATTTTAAAGAAGTTTTATTAACAATAAAATTTACAAAAAAAATAGTGGAATAAAATTAATAAAAAAACAACAAAATTTTAGAAAATTATAAAAAAGCAACTTTCCTAGCTTTTTTCTCCGCAAATTCTTTAATTACTAATTCTAAATCGATGGAATCCATCGTGTAGCTTTCTATTGCTATTATAGACAGATTATTTAATCTGTTTTGTGACATTGTGGATCGCATATAATTTTTAATAATTTTTAGTTTGGAGAAAGATCTCTCACCAGACGCAACTGAAACTGGTAACGTGAGTAATATTCTAAGAGCTATTGACATATTAGGAAATGATGCTATGAGCTGATTTTCAAAAATATATTCAAGAATGGACTGGGGCTCTAACTGATGCTTTTCAGCTGAAGTAGGTTTAAGATGTAATTTTAAAGATTTTATCTCTTCAAATAATTCTATTCCATCTACATCTGATTCCTTTCTAGAATCATCAGTTAGATGAAGATGTAAATCTTTACAACATTGTAATAGCTCGTTTTCCGTTAAATCAAACATATTATAGAGAAATCCAAACATAGTATCATATCTTGTTATTCCCTCAAATCTGTCTCTTAAAGACGATAAAGTTTGATCTAATATATTAAAATAAACGTTAACTTTATAATAATTTTTTGGATCAATAATTGGTTCATCACTGTGTTCATCATCAAATTGTCTGGGTTTTCTTCGTGGTCTAACAGACTGAACAGCAGGGAAATTAGGTTCAATACCGAGTTCATCCGCAAGTGTATTAGCGTCAGTAAGAACATTATTGAATTCTTCATCCGATCGAAGAGCTAAGAAAAAATCTAACAAATTTTTAAAATGCTCTAAGCAAGTTTTTATATTTATAGTAGGATTTTGCATCATCGTGCTCAAAACATTAATTTTGATTAAAATATTGTACCAAATAATTGTTGAGCACAAAAATTTATAACTCTGAATTTTTAATGCCAAAGATTTGGCTTGATGTGAAGCACTGTGGTCTTGTACGGATAAACGATCTTCAATTACTTCTACCAATGCATCATATATTTGCCCAATTTGGTAACGCAGGGGCTTCACAGCGTCTATGCTACTAGACCACCGTGTATCACTAAGTGGTTTTAAATTTAAATTTGTTGTGTGTTTTTCAGAATTGACCATCTTTTTACCGACGCAGAAAAAAAACAAATAATTCTTGAACTATATCAAAATAACCAGAAGTCTCAAAAGAAACTTTAGCAGCATCGGTCACTACTAAATTTAATGTATGGGCTGTGCACGGCACAAAAAATGCTCGCGGATTTATTTCTAAAATTTTTTTTGCAAACCATTATGTTTGCCGCGCATATTTGCCCCATTATCGTACCCTTCGCCACGCATGTCGTAAATATTTAAATTCAACTTTGAAAGTAAATTCATTAAAAATTCACTTAAACCCACTCCAGTTGAATCATTAATAGGACAAAATTCTATAAAATGCTCGCGTATTTCAATATTTTTTGAGCACTCATTCAACATTGTAAATCTAAAAATTATAGTCATTTGTTCGATATGACTAATATCCGGTGTACAGTCAAGAATGATAGAATAGTATTTACATTTTCTAATTAAATCCAAAATATTATTTCTAATTTTGTTACCAATGACATCTATTATTTCATTCTGAATTTTATCCCCTAAATAATTTACCATTCGTGTTTCATCTTTTTGTGACTTTTGAGTCCGAAGCACATGTTCTGACATACCAGAATCAAATTTTGAGATCATCTCAACAGCTTTTAAAAAATTACCGTTATTGCTTTCAAATAATTTATTAGATTGCCCGCGTAAAGCAAGACACTGTCGTGACAAATATTGTATTATTAAAATTATTCTCTCAATCACAGCATGCCAGTGCTTTGCTTCTGCATTCAACAAACGTAGTTGCGTCTGGTTTACAGTTTGTTCTTTTGATAACAATTTTATAAGTTCTAACTGATTTTTAACATTTGCATTGTGAGTATCACTTTTTTTGTGCCTTGAAATCAATAGTGACAAATGCTGCCAGTCAGAAACACCTTCCTTTTGCGAAAAATTGTTTTTAATTTTGCCAAATATTGTACAACAAAAGCAATAAACTGCATTATTTTTTATTGAATAAACTAACCACGGTCTATTAATTTCTTCTCCATTTGGAAGAGAACGGTAGAAATATTTTTTCGAAAACCTTCGACCATTTTCATTAGTTGGGAAATTAAATTGCGTTACCTGAACAGGCCCTCTTTCTACTAAAATTTTTGTTAATGTTGTTGATATTATCTCAGGCCACTCTCCAGGATCATCTGAGGTTGCTGTGTCCTGCTGCGACTGCTGTGAATCTGATGAGCAGCCAAATTTCTTTAGTTCAGAAAGCCTTGATGAGGATGACGTGCTGGCTTCTTCAGCGTCACCAACTTCTCTTTTCTCTGGTTTTGGAGACTCCGAGTCAGATGAAGTCACCTTCTCTTCCCCAGATTCGGAATCTTCCCGCATAATTTCCATTTCGACTTCTTGGACGCACGGCTCATTAAGTGGCCCGGAAAGAGAACTAGAGCTTGATTCTAATGCTTCCGCTGACACATTTTTGAATCAACACTACTACCTAAAGTATCCCCCATTATTCTTAATTCTGTTTGGTAATCATATAATTGCCTATATACTTTTCTTGTATATTCGATTAATAATTGTAGTCTCTCCATGCACTCTTTTGGGTTAATTCCATCATTTCCATCAAATTTCTCTATTTCTTCTATTTTGACTTAAACTGTATACAACCTGCGGTACTCTTAAATTATTATAACAATCTCTGCTATCTTTAATTTTTTTTCTAAATTTAAGATTTGTGCTTTGCCCTCAATATTTAATCTACCATAATAATGATTGTTTTTTCTGTATTGTCTTTCACTTGTTACGTATAATTTTGATACCGGGTGTCTTAAAAGTCTGAATATCTCGAAAAGTACGCTTTGAATCGGGAAACAAACAAAACACATATTTGATATTTTTTAAAAAGCTATCAAATGATATTAAATTGACATCTCCCCCCCTGCGGATGGGGCGAAGGGCATCTTTAAAATCTTAAATAGGAACCCCCACTTTTGAGTGCAGATTCGCATTCTACGCAATAAAATACGTAAGTTTTGCCTAAAATTTTTTATCCTTGATAGATGACGCTGAAATCGCAAAAACTGAAATTCTTCGCTATTTTCACGAAACCTACATCCGATCGAAAAACTAACAAGTGGTTCAGTGATACCTGAAGCAATTCCGAAGGTACTCGATCGTATCCGAAATGGTTCCGAAGATACCCGATGATACTCGAAGTGATTCCGAATGTATCCACCATACCCTGAGTGGTTTCGAACGTGGCCGATGATTCCCCTAGTAGTTTCCAACATGCCCGGCGATTCTTCGATTGATTTTGACGGTACCTGACCATTCCCCGAGTGATCCATAATACCCAAGATGGTTTTTAAGAAATCCAACTAAAAAATTAAAATAAAGTATTGTGTATGTTTCTCGAAACGTAATTAAACCATAATATGAGGTTACATTATTAAATTCAGAGTAAAAAGCGCTGACAATACAACTTTTTAAAACGTCATAATGGTAACAAAACATATTTAGTAACTTAGCAATTTATTAGTTACCACGGTGAAAATTGTTTACTTTACTTCGTCTCCCAAGGTGGAGGAAAACAACTTTACGACCTAAAGAGAGTCCAATAATGGTGCGTTCTGAGACTAGTAGTGCAAAAAAGTTGTTATAAAAAAGTTTGGTCAGTTTCGCTTTAATATTAACGCCAGCAAAAAATAGAATTAAAAATCCAAAAATTCGGTTTTTAAGATAACTCAAAAACTAAAAATTATACAAAAGATTTGTAGGCGTCATTTTATTTAGCCTTTAATTACGCAACTTGTTTCCTATTTAACCAAATTCGTATTTCTTACTATTAACGAGATCCCCATACTGGCCTCCTTATCTTGGACACACTGTGAGACTATTCACAGTTGGGAACCAAATTAACTGTGCTCTACTAAGAACCACAGACCTAAGAGATAGAGTAACAAGATCAACACACACCTAACACACAATGGTTGCTACGCAAGCACGAAAGGCGCGCTCCAACTTTGTATCTCGTAACTCGGGGCAGGTTGAGCACTACACCGCCAGATGATAGCATACAAAGCACCAGTCTCTACACCGCTAAGGTAACAAGAGATTAACGATTATACATATATACATATACAATATACAAGATACAAAAACTGAATTTATCTTATTTAAAAGAATATTTTGAATTGCAATCACTTTATTAGCGGTGCTTAATTTATTTTTTCCATGAATCATAAAATTAGTATCTCAATAAAATGTATGTAAATAAAATGAAAAATAAAATTGATGTTCGTAGTCTATAGGGTACTGATTTGATTGAAGCACCACACCAAGGCGGTCTATATTGTTCCAGGCCATGACACTGGCTCCGTTGCCAGATTCTGTGCTGGGGCATTCCAAGGCACACTAAGTTTTGTTTGTTTGAAATATATTTGACATTAAAAACTATTTTGACAAGGCAGTTCATATAAGTTCCAAGAATGCCTTTAAAGTGTTACGTACCAAACTGCAAGTCAACTTACGCTTCATCAGTTGCTGCATGTGTTCAAGTTTCCATCTAATGGAACGGTGACATTTTGAATTTAGAGAACTGGCGGATTGGAAAGGCTAGTGTTGTGTGTGAAAAGCATTTTAAAAGAGCGAATATAAAGGGTAATAAGATGAAGAGACTTGTTCTGACTGCAATATCGCTAGCTTTCAGGCAAGTTATTTTGAAGAAATTAATTTCTTAGATAAGAGTCAAAATTAGGACTAATGGAGAATTAGGTACCTACCCATTAGGAATTGTTTTTAAATCGAATATTACGGTGAAGTGACGCACTACGATGTAAATAGCAGTGATCTATAATTTTTTTTTCAAGTGGCATACATCATAATGACAGGGATAGGGCACTGACAGATTGTTCATTTAGTGACCAAAACTAGTATTTTTTGTTAAAGGTTGGCGCAGCCATGTTGCCAGATTGTGGTAGGCCATTCCAAAGGCCTAGTGTCATGGTCTGGAACAATATAGACCGTCTATATCTCTACATTTGTGGAAATCCTTTATCTAATAGACTTGTCTGTCCGGGACGCTGTTTTGTCTGTCCGGAACGCTGTTTCAGCAGCCAAACCGTAAGAGATAGAGAAAAAAGTTATGAAAGTTATATGTTTGGAATGGTCATGTCAGGTCAGGAACCGAATTTCAGTCACGTGACACTTCCGGATTTCAAGAAATCACGCGATTTCTCGAAAACCGGAAGTGTCAGTACGCTGTTTCAGCAGCCAAACGGAGCTGCGACCCTCTGCACCTTAAAATCTCGATCGGTTAGACAACCACTTTGACAGCTTCCAGAATGTTCCGATGCGGTGTACCACTTTGACACCTTCCAGGTCTGGATACAGTTTTTATTTAATACGCGTTCTATTTGAAAAACGGTCTTTTTTGTTTTTTTAAATGAGACATTTGTCTCACTGGGTTGCTAGTTAACAACATAATAAGAAATAAAAAATTGAACTTCAAGTCCCTATAACTTCTCACTGAAGGGACTTTGTACTAAGGTATATTAGGTTTAATCGATTTATTATGACGTAAGGAATCTATGGCTAATCGGTGTTCCATTCTTTTTGGTATATAAAAATCAATCGCCGTGTGTTTGTAAAGCAAAATCTCACGAACGACTTGACCGATTTGGATGATTTTTTTTATTTTGTTTGTCTTTCTCCCGAGGTGGTTTAGCAAAAAATAAAATTCGGAAAAATCCAGTGTGTTTTTCTATACGCTGCACGACTTTCTATTTGCAGTCATACTTTTATGATTCTGTGCTTAATGGTTTGAAGAGTTTTCCCCATCATGTCATAATCCAAAATAACGTTTGCCGGGTCAGCTAGTAATGTCATAAATATTGCTAATGTTTGTTTAAAAAAATGGTCATGCGGCGCTATGACACAATGGCTACATGATATTTTTAGTTTATTTAACTTAAAGCCAAATATACCGTAAAATGCTAAATTTAGGCATATAATATTATATATTTTTGAAAAGAGAATTTTAAGGACTACAAACAAATTTATAAATATACCGGGTGTCTAAGAAAAAAATTTTTTTTTGCAGCAAGTTTACGAGTCGGCCGGTATTAAAACAAGTTGCATCAGGCCATTCTACATCAAAAACTGATATCAGGAAGTTTTTACAGAAATCAATTATCCATAAAAACAAAAAAGTTAGAAGAGTTTAAATAAATCGAGGAATTGTGAAGAACACCCCCTAGCGGCCTAACGGTTTACGATAGCAAAATTCTGCATGTACCAGTAACTTTTCCATAAAATTTGAGCTCGAGAGACGTTGGTCAAAATATTGCTATCTCTGACAGGAACATGAGTTTCCATAAGAAAGCGTCGACTTTGGCCCACCCTGTACATATCAGTTTGTTATGCATTGCGCTACTCACATTTCATTGCCATCGCAGATGTCAATTTCTCCTTCGATAACAAAATTTTTGTAGCCCATCTCTATCTCCATCCAAAACCAGTGGCAGTTCATGGTGTAAAGATGACAACAGCATAATCTTGCAAAAGTAGTGGAAGGAAATACTACATCAAAACCGTAGCAAGTAATACGGTCAAGATTAACTTACTCACCCTGGACAGCTACAGGAAACTGATTACATCATATAGAGTGGTCTTTAGAAAACTTAATCATACTGTACGGTAGATTAAAGTAAACGACATAAAAGAGGAACTTCAAAAGCAAGGGCATAAGGTATGAAATGCTATTAACATTAGACGTCGACTTACGGAAGAACCGTGACTTTGTTCTTCATTCACCTCGAACCCAACAGAAATAATAAAAAACTACGTGAATAAAATGTTAGCATTATACAAAAGTTAATGTCGAACAGCCAACCAAGGACGAGAGACATTATACAGTGTATGAGATGGCAATATTATGGCCATTCAACTTCAAACTTACTACAGTAAACCATTCAATAATTGCGTGAAATATGATGACAGACATTATGTTCTCTTCTCTATTAATTTGACTTTGTCTGACCATTATTTCTTGGAGCAGGGTAAATAATAATGTTAAGAGCTGGCCACACTGTCTGAACCCTGTTTTGGCTTCAAAATTTTCAATTATTACACTCAGGGAGCTTAACTTGTTTCTAGTTCTCTTCATGGCTATTTTAGTCAGCCAAAAATATAATTTCGAATAAACCCAAGCACAACCTCTTTCTAATACACCAAACTCAGCAATAATAAATGTAAATGAGAGACCTCCCTATAACAGATTAACTTAAAGACTTCAAAAATCTCTGAAAATGTTTCTAATTTCCGTATTCCAAGAATATGTAAACAAACTAAATGTGAATGATCACTCTATCTAGATAACAACTAAAAGATTTAAGAGACCCCAACTAGTCATGCCACCAGCCAGGAATACTCGTACAAACTGGAAATGATCTAAATCAAATGAAGAAGCAAAGATTTTCACCAAATACCTGTGAACTGTTTTAAACTTTATGATCCAATCCTAAATTTGAAATGTGTACATTAGTTTGTGGGAATTTCAAATATATTTGATTTTCTATTTCCAAAAGTTACCCTGAAAATTTCAACATTCAGGGTCACCTTTATATGATATAATCTAGTCTCATAATGTCATGCTGTATTCATGTGATCCACCAACTACAAAAGCTCCCATTAAAAAAAAACTGTCGATAACATCATAATTCAAATGAGTATATAATATTTTTTTAAATAAAATGTAGCAAACATGTAATAAGCTTAAAAATGTTCTAAGGAATGCAGACCCTAATGAATTACTTATTTTAAATAACGCTAAGTAAACAGTTGAATTGTTGAAGGAACAAATAACTAAAAAAAATGCAATTTGACTACAACTTACAAGTTGGAAAATTGTAGTGAAATTAGGAAACTAATAATGCATATTTGCAGTTGTACAGATCAAGTTATAAGGTGAATCATTTTTCGAATCTGTACAAATGCCACTATTTTTTTCTATTTTAGAATTCTACATGTTGCTCGCTATTTTACAAATTCTAGAGGCCACTAAAATGAACAAAACTCGCAAAAAAGTTAAACAAGAGTGCTTCAGAAACCTCAATAGAAACTCGGAAACATGTTTTTAGATAATCAAAATTAATAACAAACGCAATTTTATATAGCGAGTATTTGCAGCTATTGCCACTTCTCGCATCCTAAGCGCCATCGGTTTTTGTCGTTCCAGTCTCCTTCTCTCAATCTTTTTAAAAAAATTTAAATCAAATTTGTCTTTTAACTAACCAGAATTGTTAAACGCATCGAAACAATAGTCGATTAAGACCATATGGCTATTTTTAAATAATTATTTATTACCTGCAAATTTTTTCCAACTTCAACCTTGTAATTCCAGGTCGCGTTAACGAGCGGAGAAGTGCGGTTATATTTGTACGTTACAACTGTGAACTTATTTAATGCTTGTTTATTGTACCGATGCAGCTCCATTCGCTCAAACTTCATTTGGTAGTCGGTTTGCTGAAATAGAACAAAGTTAGGACTGAAGCCAAATTACTGCATTAAACGATTACCTTAAAATTAAATTCCCGGGGCTGCAAAAGCGATGCCGGAAAAAATAGACACACGCACATAAACGTTTTGATCATGATGCTGCTACAACCGTATTTTGAAAAAAGGGCTGTTAAAATTCACCAACTTGACATGATTGCCATTCAGCTAGAAATGGTATGTTCATATCATTCTACATCTGTTTTCCAGGATAATTACAATTTGATGTGCTTAGTTTTTGTTTTGTTTTGTTTGTTATGGAGAAAATGTGCAGCTATCCAATGGTGCTTATGTAATTTCAGTACAATTAAAACTGACAAAAATATTCCACATTTTTTGCGTTTAAAAAACAGATCACCTTTAAAATTGAATTTGCACATATTTGCAAGTGTAGTAAACTTCGCGCTCATATTGTGTGTTGTAGTATAACTCGTAAGGAAAAAATAAGCTTCTGCAACCTGAGCAAAAACGTATTTTTTTCGAAAAAAATGTTTTATGCAAAAAATAATCAACATTTTTGCAAATTTCAAAAACGTTAGTTTTCTGTTCACCGAGTAGGTACTACGTTTTCTGAAAATTTCAACGTTATATAACTTTTGTTTTTAAAGTTACGAACAATTGAAGAATCGGCCATTTTTAGCAGTTTTTTGGCGATAACTTTTTTTCTAATTAATCGATTTTGACCAACAAAAGCTGGTTATATTTTTTTTGAAGCTACATAAGTGCATTTTTTTTATTTTTAAATTGCTTTTGTGCATTTTTGTATGCAAAAAACCGTTTTTTCATTTTTTTGACCTCCATTTTGAATATTTTTTCCACTTATTTCGCTGTTCCTTTGTAGTTCATTGAATTCTACAATGTTTTTTCTATAAAAATACATTTTCACTTTTCAGGTAGTATTTTTGTCAAAAAACGAGGTATTTTCGACAATTTGACTGGACTATTAAAACCCCAGACAAACGTCAGCGTATTGAAATTACGTTATTACAATTTGAAATCGGAAAAATTACACTCAACCTGTATAATTACAGCCGAAGACAATGCTACAAGAAAATTCTCCTAAGGACGAAAATATGTCCAATTCTCTAACATGCATTCCAGCAAAGCTTCCTCATATAATAGTCTGAAGCGATGAGATAAACTTGGATCACAAAAATATACAGAATTCTGCCGCAAAAGGACGCTACCTTTTTCGTCCAAACAATCGAAAACAATATCATTGTTTTGAAATCCTGTAAAACAAATTTAATCCAAAACGCTAATCTTGCGTTTACGTAGCAACCGTATTCCAATGAAGGAGCTTTCACAATGCTATTTATTATACACCAAATAATTCTCCAGTTTGTCACGTAGCAGTAGTAGTATTTTTATTCATTCTATTATACACCGTGGTGCTTAGATATGTCACACTTCTCGATAAATTTTAAAAATACAATGCATATACTCAAATAAACAGTTATCTACAGAAAAATACAGTAACAAAAAATACTATAGTCAATAAAACAAGATAGTCTTAATTTTCAAAAAATCGGAAATCGAAAAGTTCCTAGTAAACATTGCCCAGAAGATGCTTTTTAAGCTTAACTTTAAAGTTTTTTGTTACTAGGGAGCGAATTAAACAAACCTATTCCGAAATTATTTCGTTTAGTGGATGTTAGTCTCTGCTGAGGAACCTGTATATCGCCTCGACTTGGGGTGTAGTAACCATAGTCCACTGAATTTAGTCAAAAATAGACCGAAACTACGGAATAATTCATATCGAAGCAAATAAGATGTTTTCAGGTGTGTTTCGGTGTCCTGAATAGAAGTAGCAAAAGTCCCGAGGATGGGGTTGTACGCTTAAAACTTGGCAACGCTGTAATGGGCTGAAATTGGGCTCAAAAATATTTTTCGCGAATATCTCGGTATCTATCGACTCTACGATAAAAAATACATCAGAGCGAAAATAAAGGTATAAAAATTAGACAAAAAAAAAGATAGAGGGCCATTTTTCGTATGGGCAATTGTTTTTGTCAAAAAATCAACTATCAACTACTTTTTTTTCTACTTTTTTATTTTGACAAAGTTTTTTTTTCTTTTATTGTTTGCGTGCTGTTAACTCCCGCGGTGCTCCTTGCAGAATATTAGTTTTTAAGTTAATTTTAAACATTTTATCTATATCTTTTTTCGGTTTTTCAAGGTCCAAGTGGAAGATCAGGCATTGTGCCTGAACTTGCGCCTTGTGATTTTCCAATAAAAAAAAACTATGTTTTTGTCCTTCACTGACATGTATTCTTTTTTTAGTTTGGTTATATGGGAAATAAAGGCAATATTATTATTATTATTATTATTAAAAATCCTACTCGAATAAAATATTTAATTTCCAGCCGTTTTATCACACGGACGCATAAAATGTTTGAAAAAAATCTGATGTGATACACTCACACAATTTCCTTTTACAGTGATCTTATAATTAGCCAATTTTATTTTTAATTTTTAAGCACTTGTCAAAAATTTTCAAAAATTACAAATTCTATAGAAACCATACAAAATAGAGTGTTAGTCGAAGAGACCAATTTTCTCGAAAATTTTAAGCTGAATTCAAAAATGTAATAATATACCGGGTGTTCTATATAAAATAGGAGTTAATAAAAAAAATAGAAAAAAAACAAAAGAAATCCATTTTAGAATTATTCAACTGGAAAATTACCTATCTCCCATCAATACACATTAAAAATTTATAAAAATGTAAAGTTTGAAAAAAAAACCGTTAGAGCCTTTTTTGAAAATATCGAAAAAACTGAGAAAGCATAAGAGTAAACACCTACTTCCCGTTATGCAATTTTCTTCAAAAGCTTGCTGCCTCATCTACATAGTACACAAAACTAATACAGGGAATTTATTTTAATAGTTAACATAAGCGTTTCGTTTCTATGCCACCATTTAATCATACATGTCATTTCCATAGTTACAAATGAGACCACTGAAGAAAAGATACAACTTCTGAGTTGTACCTAGGTATCTACTTTTTAGTTGCATACCTACATTCCGGTAACAAAATTAAAGTTTCTTATTAGCAAGTACCTAATTGAAATTCGTATGTTAACTCGTAAAATAAATGCTCTAATCTATTGATTTCATTGGTAACTATGGAAGTGACCTGTATGATTAAATGCTGGCATAAAAACGAAACTGCTATGTTAACCATATAGGGTGGTACTCATTGGAGAACTTCCCTCGCATGCCATAGGGTTGTACTCATTGGAGAACTTCCCTCGCATGCCATGTTAACATTAATCAGTTGTGCCTATTGTTAGTTATTAACAGATTGCATAATAAACATATAACAAAAAAAATGTTAACCATTAAAATAAATTCACTGTATATGAAGTTTCAACGCCATGCCTCCTCGTTTTTAAGATATTCTGTTGACAAACACACAGACAGACAGACCAATGAACAAAAACATGTTTTGTGGGTTCAAGGGACTCTAAAACGTGAAGATCTGTTGAAAACTCAATTTCAAATTTTTGGGGTGAATCCAATACTTCCTTTATCGTAAAAGGAAGTAAAAAACCATTATTCTATTACAAGTACCGTGAGATCATTTAAAAACGGGACAGAGAGTGCCATGGAATTTCTGTTTTAGATTCAAACTTTGGTTAATGGCCATTCGAAGCTGTTGAAGCATCGAACGTCATCGAAGAAGTAAAATGGTTATTTGTTGAAAAAATTGCTGAAATAAAAAACAAAGGGCGAGTCCTTCGCCGATGTTACTAGCAGTCAGTAAACTGAACACCCATTTATTGACGACACTTTCATTTGTCCTCCCACGTGTGAAACCTCCTTTTGATTTCGACGTTTTCATCAAAGATTGCAATTATCATATCAGTATATGTTCCACAGAAATATTTATCAGAGCGCTTAACTGAGCAAAAGTCGTTGGTGAACTTCTGAAAAGCTGCATTGTCCATTGAATTTTCTAGACCTTCCATCTCTTGCACATATAAATATGCAGATTTTGCGTAGAGAAAATGTCCAGCCGCATGAAAATGGGGAATCATTTGGTTTACACAGACTAAATATTTCTCCCATTTTCCCATCCTTTCCGCTCGTAATTTTTTAGCGATGGTAATCATTTCGAACTATTGCACTGGCCCTCGGTTTTTTATTTCGGCAATTTTTTCAACAAATAACCATTTTACTTCTTCGATGACGTTCGATGCTTTAACATCTTCGAATGGCTGTTAACCAAAGTTTGAATCTAAAACAGAAATTCCACGGCACTCTCTGTCCCGTTTTTAAATGATTTCACGGTAATTGTAATTTTTTCAAACATTTTATGCGTCCGTGTGATAAAACGGCTGGAAATGAAATATTTTCTTGGAGTATGACCTTTCAGTCGATTTTTTGACAAAAACGATCGCCTCTACGAAAAAATGACCTACTATCTTTTTTTAGACAATTTTCTTAACATTATTTTCGCTCTGATGTATTTTTATCGTAGAGTCGATAGATACCGAGATATTCGCGAAAAATATTTTTGAACCCAATTTCAGCCCATTACAGCGTTGCCAAATTTTAAGCGTACAACCCCATTCTCGGGACTTTTGCTACTTCTATTCAGGACACCGAAACACACCTGAAAACACCTTATTTGCTTCGACATGAAATATTCCGTAGTTTCGGCCTAAATGCAGTGGACTACCATGAGCATCGCCGTTTTTGTGTAATCACCATAATGTTCTTTTATGTGTAATAAATTGCAATATAGTTTTGCTGACGGTAGCGATAATTTTTAAATTTTTTGAACAATGCTTTACAACTGTGTAAATGACTCGCACCCGTCAACGCTCTCAAGGCTCTTTTTTGCACAATATTATTTGTAAATGTGTAGAGGTACCATACTTTATCAGCCAGTATGTCATCACACTATGAAATAATGCGTGGTATACAATAATGGCAGCATCTAAGCTTACTCGATTTTTATTTGTCTAATTACATAGATCGTTCTTGATAACTTAAATTGAAAGATTGTCAACGTGTGCTTGTCAAGTTAGTCTGCTATCCAAGGTAAGGCCTAAATATTTTACGGTTTCAAAGGTATTTTGTTTATTTGAAAATAGAAAAGTTGTAGTTTTCTTTTGGTTTAAACAAAGCTTATTTGCTCTGAACCAATCCGAGGCTTGGTTAATAATAGTAGGCGATATTTACAATATGCTACTAAATTTCCTCCACCGCCAACAAAGTAATATTGAAATAGATTTTTTATCGTCATTTAATAACTATGCCACGTGACACCGTCGCATAGGCTCTTCACACGAACAGCTACTGAGATGAAAACAGTCCTTGCAGTTCTAACATGTACCTGCCATCGGATATACATATACGGGGGAAGCTGTGATTCGTCTGGAGCTCAGTTGCAGAAGCAATACGTTACTCCTTAGGTGAAAAGACTGGCATTAGTGAAAATATATACAACACTATATTTTATTGTCATGATGTTACAGCCAGTGAAGTTTCCGCCATCCCTACCAAGTTTGATTTCAACGCTGAGCAGATGCCCACTTGGAGCCAAACTGGAAACAACCGGAATTCATTACTCATAAACTTATAAAGCTTGAGTAATTAGCTGCAATAGTACCGTAGTTACTTATTTGATAAAATTCAGCGAGTGAGGCCATGAAATAAAATGTTGGTGTCAGGTTATGCAGTATCTCAAACTAATAACTAATATATGTCCGAGGACATAAAACTGAACACTAAAAAAGTGGGCGCCGCGAAACGTACACGCACTCTCGGAAAATGTAATATCAGATCACCCATGCCCCGAGCACACAAGTGAAATGCACAAGGTCGGTGTATTTCTGGTTATACTCAAAACTGCAACTAACCCAACAAGCAGTAAAAACACATCACCTCTTTTTATTGCACCACCTGCTGCGATTTTTGAACAAAAAATGCCTGATAAATTCTACAGAAAAGACAAAGATCAAATAAATCTAGGGAAGATATCTATGTACCTTCCCCATACATTGATGTGCAAAACAGATATAATTTGATTACGGTTGAAAAGCCAAATGGAAGTCATCAAATAAGGAAAGACCTAGAATACCAAAATCGCCACTAATATGCATTTATGGAGTAACCAATTACAACAGTATGGTCGAGAATCTTCTAAAACGAACGAGTTGAAGAAAATACTACTCAAAAAGTAATACAGTCAAAATCAATTATCTCACACTGGATAGCTACAAGAAATAGAATACATGGTAGAGAGTGGTCTTAGAAAACCTTTATCATACTGTTCAGGAAACGATGATAAGGACAACTTGAATAGCAAGGGCATAAGATACGAAATGTTATTATTATTAGACTTCGAATAAGCAAAGAACCGTTGCCTTTATTCTACGTCCCCCTCATACCTAACAAAAATAATCAAAAACAAGATGTGCGGTGCAATCCCCCAATCCCACACTGTTGCCATGGAGCTGCTTTTTCCATGCGCTCTTTGGGATGCCCGCTTGTTATGATACAGGCAACTTTCGTAATCTGTTGAATAGTGCTTGCAAAGTAGTATGGTCGTTATCATGTTATTTTATACCTATACAATGATCGCGTTATATGTGCGACGAATTGGGCTAAACAAAATTCGTGAAAGACACGGAAACTAAAAATTGCAAAGCCCAGACGAAAGAAATCGATTCAGAATCGAGTCAGCGATTTATTAATACCGTTAGCGAATAAAAATGAATGAAACAGGTAGATCCGATAATGTAGAATTTTTGATTTAAAAGTGAGAATTGAAAAAATGTGCATCCACATGTTTTTATAATTTAAATAAAAAATCTTGCCCACGCTAATAAAGTAAAGTTTGGGCACTTCATTCCATGGAGGAACATGGCCTGAGACAAGGCGAGTCAGGGTCGCCGAAATATCTCTTTCGAAACCCAGTCATCTGGCACACGTTAACGGCGTACTGGGTGATGTGGTTAGCATCACGCCTTCAACGACTGTCTTACTTTCCCTACTTCCACAACTGTGGTTTCGGTACCCAATTTTTAAAGCGACTGGGTGGGCCGCCCGCCAGTTGCAAGGTGTCTGGATTGAACCTCGTACCGCGGCACAGCAGTCGAACGCCCTAACCGCTCGGCCACGCGATGTCACTACGCTAATACGGCAGCGAAATTAGATAACACCTAAACGTTTATTACTGGTAACGCGAATATAAATCGACAAATACATACAAAGCAAAAAGCAAACAATCCCGAGCAAAGGTTTTTCATTTCTTAACATTAATATTCCACACAAAGTATCGCAAAATTATCGTAATAGGTTATGCCGTTCTCGGGTTACAGTATTTACAGAATCCGGAAGCATATTTTGAAACACAGGACGCTACGAGCATGGGACCATATACTGCAGCCCGATTGGTGCGCTGAAACATAAGCGGGAGGTGCTATCTTGGCGCCTTTTTACGATTTGAAAATTGCGATAATTGTCGCACTGTCACTAAAGTTAACGAATAAAGAAGCTAAAAAATGCTCTGTAGAATTTTTGAGCAGACAAATATGCAGGTTCGTTTGTATCAAAGCAATAAGTATACACAAAACATTATTTTGAGATTTTTTCTGGGGACACCTTGGTTGTTGGAAATTTTAATCAACGTAAAATAATCTAAACCATACCTAAAGTAGGTCATGAAAAATCACTAACGATTAAGTAAAAAATTCCGCTTAGCTCTAAAAGTTTATCCTTATCGAATTATCGCCCCAAAAGTACAAAAACAATTGAAAACCATGGTTTTTTAAAATGAAATTCTAATTTCCTTAAATTGTTTTACGTATTTTTAACATTTTAAAAGCTACTTTTAAACGAAATAGCGAATATGGTACATCGTTGAAAAGTCCTTTTATTGTAGTTTTCAACTGTTTAATAAAATATTGTTCTATTTAGAAAAACCTAGTTTTCAATCGTTTTAGTACCTTTGGTGCGCTAGTTCGGTCATGAGGAATTTTTAAAGCCAGGTGGAATATGTTTCGGATTTCTTACTCGATTGTTAGTGATTTCTCGTAAGTCATGGCCTACTTTGGGTATTTTTTTTAATAAAGCGTTTCAAAATTTTAGTCTAAGCATGCTATCATAAAGCATTTTTAGAGCTGATTTCAAATATCTAAAAATATACCGGGCGTTCCATTTAAAAAAACAGTCGTGTCTCACTACGTAAAAACAGGAAGCTATGATTTCAATTGGTTTACGAAAATTTGTAGGCTGTTTACTGGCATTTAAAATTAAAAAAATGTTTTTTCGGTATCTGTATTAATAACGAAGTTATGGGCTGTCCAGCGATCTACAAACACCCTACAATAAGAGTGTTAAGCCTGGAATAAAATTCATAAAATTTATGTCGTTGATTTTTAGCAAAAATCTTCGGACACTTCAATTACTATTTTTAAATAGGCATCTTTTGGCTAATATTGCACTTACTCACTTACCTGATGCGCCCAGGGACGGCACAATAGGGGACAACTTGAAAATTCTAAATAGCAACCTACTTTTTGCGATACATCAATCGAAAGATCTCTAATAGAGCACTCTTTTGATGTATCACAAAGGCTAGGTTACCATTTAGAATTTTCAAGTAGCTCCCTATTGCGCCGCCACTGTAAAGAGCAATATGCGCCAAAATATGGCTATTTAAAAACAAAAGTTGACGTTTCCGAGGATGTTTGCTAAAAATCAACGACATAATTTATCCAGACTTTACACACTCACTTCATGTATATCACTATTATGAATTACTAGATAGGTACTATTATTATTAAGTATAATTAGAGTATCAGAGCGTTAGAAGAAATAATTAAACTTTATTTTTAACTCAAATGTCAATAAATCATCTACATAACAAATGTTATAAACAGGACAAAAATTTATAATTTATCTTTAACTGCTAACATAACAAAGCACGTAAAATTATAACAAAATAATCCAATAATTTACGGAGTACAACCCAACTATAAGTAAACCTATAATTGTTGTAAACAAAAAAAAATTAATGAGCATGGCCATGAAGAGTAGCATTTGGTTGGTTGGATGCAATATTCAAGTTAATATTGTGCTTTCTTTTTGCCTTCCTCTTTACTCCTCCTGACGGTCTTCCTGATGGAATTCTGGTGCTGCCACGAGTAGCTCCTTGCCTTCTTCTGGATATGGCTGTCGGTTGAACTTTAATTTTCGAATGGGTTTTGAGACGAGTAGGTTTTGTTGCAATACTAAGGGCTGAGTACAGCTGTTGAACACTTTCGATTTTCTGCAGTTTCTTGCCGAATTTCTCTAAGACAGTAGAAGGTATTTCTTGGGCAAATGCACTAAGTCTCATCAACTCTGATGATATATTTAACACAGCAGCTTCCTTTTTAAGAGTTTCTTCGTCTTCATCAAGAGAAGTGACAGCAGCTATCTCCGCTTTCTACTGATGGTTACCTTCTAACTCCAGTTTTTGCATGGTGTAAGTCAAGGGATTTTCGTCAGTTTCGGTAAGGTCCATGAACCAATCATCACTGGAACACCCGTGACCTAAAGCCAACTTTCCCACAGACGCTCGTTCACAACAAGTAACTGCTGGAACATTCACGAAGGGAATATTGAGATACTTAGAATATAAGCTTGATGCTTACAAAAAGCTCCATTGGTGCCAGAAGGACAGCTACAAACTGCGATTTCCACATTGATGGTATACTTGACAGAAGTGCTTTTGCTGCTTGTTATCTGATATAAGTTGTTTCCTAGGTCTCGTAGGGCCGGTTGCAGAAAGCAATGTTAAGTCTCGTGTTAGCTAACATCGCGTTAAAGTGAACAAAATCGCATCAAATTTTGTTTACTAATGTATTAGTTACCATAAGCATTTGAGATTTGATTCGTTTTTGTTCACTTTGACGCGATGTTAGCTAACACGAGACTTAACATTGCTTTCTGCAACCGGCCCGTAGTGTATCAGATTGTACAGATGTAATTTTAGAACATAATTTCAAACAGTTATTCTTAACACAATTTCTTCTACCATGAGCGTATTCCAGCAGCTTTGATTTGAAGTATTCTTCCCATACAAAACAAATAAGACCTACCAAAGCCACACAATTATATTCTTTTGTTCGATGGAGAATTATGTCTTTTAATATTCTTATGGACACTTCTGCGTAATTATTCGTGTTGTTGCCCCTGATAATAATATCCTTTCTATGAATGTATAACCACTGATGAGATCTTAGATAGAATTTATCAAAACGGCTAATAAAATTCGGAAATTCTTCTGCTGATTCCTTTAGAACCGAAATTGCCATGCTCAACTCTTCTTCAGTTTGAGAATACATGACCTGTAAAAAACATTGCATTATTACATTTCTAAATGAATTACAAAATTATTTGATACTATTTTTTCTTTAAAGATCAAAAAACCAAAAAAGACTTAGCTGATTTTTATGGAATCATCAACTTTCTTACCTTGCGAAAGATATTCATCAAGAACCGCCTTTTTTCTATAGGAATTTTATTTTTCTTTTCACATAGCCATCTCCATTCCTTTTGCAGAGCGTGAAAATGACAAAGAAGCTGCCTTGATTTGCCATACGTTTTGGCCAGCGCAGGCTTTTCTGCCTTAGAATCATCAGTCATAAAACATGTTGGTTCCTAAAATTTAATTTGCATTAGAAATTATGCACCTAATAACCCTTATACAGGAAGTAAAATCTGCTTCATCTTTCCTTGTTTACATCATGCTCCTAACCCAACTTAATTTTGAACAAAATGCCTATTAAATAATTTTCATAATACCTACTTGTTATTTGTCAATAACAGAACTCTCAACCTGACTGAAAAGTTCTCCATTACGGCCTAGGCTGTTATACACTTAACAGCCTAGGCCGTATAGTTGGTGACACTGTAAGTCTATGTGAAATTCGAGGTTAGCAGGTTAGGTTTTGCGTCAGTCTGTGTCAAAACTGACGCAAAACCTAACCTACTAACATCGAATTTGACATAGACTTACAGTGTCACCAACAATACATTTCAGTATTGCCAAACGTAATTTATTTCCATAAGCGACTCTGATAAGACGAGTTTTCTAACACCCATTACTAATACTGTTTAACTTTTCCATTTAGATTGCGCTAAATTTAAATTTTTGTAGGTGTTATGAAAAGTATTGAACGACATACGGCCGTTATCGCATCTAACTAACTCGGATAAATTCATCCCCGTTTGTTAGATGCTTACTAACGGCCTTATATCGTTAATAACTATTATCTCGTAATTTATTGGGTTTTGTGCTTTGAATAAAGCTAATAGTTATAAAAACCGAAAACAAAACCAACACCCAAAAGAAAAGGGCCATATTACGAGAAAACAAAACCAGCCACCTGAGCTACGGTGCTATATTTCTATCAAACACCAGTAAGTATAATATGCAGCATATTTTGTTTCACACGCCCAGACAAACGGCTACTTACAAAAAGATAATTTTAATCCCTAGATTTTGTTTCTTCTGGTTTGTGGTCTATGAAACAATTCATAATTATTGTCAGACACAAATTGAACAATAATGAGTATTGTTAATGGATATAGATTATGAATGTCAATTGCCTACCTCATTTCCTCCAAAACAATCAGTAATAGTTATTTTCATTACAAGCGTCGAAAGTAGCAAATATCGTGTGAGTGTTGATTAGACAAACGAGGGCGTAGCGAAGCAAAGCCCGAGTGGATCTAAAACACGAGCACAGATATTTGCACTTTCGGGCGAGTTATGAACACTATTTTTTAGACGACCACTCAAAGTAAATTCTATTTTTAAGAATTGTTTTTATTTCGTTTTGCAAAATTGATTGTTATATTATTATTGGTACAATTGGCAAAGCGTCTGGATGATTTGAATCACGGTCTGCTGAATTGTGTGACAAACGTCATAGTGACGTTTGTCACACAATTAAGCAGGCCGTGTTTTGAATAACTTTGTGCTGTTACGATATGACTAGTACGATATAATATCGTGCTAGTGTTTGAAATTGTCAACTTTCTGTAGTAGGCTGCTGTCGCGATAATGTTACTTTCATATGTGGTCGTCTAAAAAGTTATTTTTCAGTAAATTGTACGCTTGCTCGTAACTTTCTGCAGATTGCCTATCATTTAAAAGAACAGCTATTGGAATAGCACCTGCTTTTGTGATAGTATGCAAAATAGTCACTGTAGTTTCAGTACTGTCGCAGCTGGATGTACTATCACAAAATATGATTTCTTTTGAATAATGCAAATGCTGTGCTCTTTTCGTTATTGGAGTGACCACTAATACTGTCCAAGGATTTGTTGTGAGTGACACTTTCATTCCTGTGTAAAAAAATACATATAATATTAACGTACCATTATGATAATAGATAACCGCTTTGCATAGTTCAGAGTTACTTCGTAGAATATTGCTATATTTTGTTTTTTATAGTACTACGAGTATAAAGTATAAATATAGTGACTGAGACAAAATCGTACGATTCATTGTGTGTGCTATAAAAATTACCCAGATATAGCAATGATACTGCAACGTGACCTAAGTCTACACCTACCCTTTGATTCATAAAAAAAAGTTTCTCTTGCAGCTTTGGAATGGGTTCAAAAACAGCCCCATAATTTTTAGAAGTCCATTTTTTATGAAGATAATAGGCTGTATTTTTTGTTGGATTAATAGATGCATTTGCCAACATTTCCCATGAATGTTCATTCAACATTAGGCGAGTTTCATGATAATGACAAGCTTCAGCAGCACTCATCCCACTATTAAAATATTCTTCAAATGCTTCTTTAGTCTGAAAGTGCATACAATAAGTAGATATTTTATCACACATCATACAAACAGTTTATCAAATTATTATCATGCTTTATACCGGTATTTTTTTGTATTAACTTCCACTTTTATTTATCTAGGAAACCACTGACCCAGTGGACTGAAATATACAATAGTGGCAAGTTTACTAAAATTAAAATCATACCTCTTTTGAGATTTTTAGATATCTTAGAGACCCACTTGTTCCTACAGTATGGTTATGAACCAAATCCACAGTTATTCTGCCACACAGACATGGTTTTAATTTCAGATATTTGTCATTACGTTTAGTACCTGGAGTATATTTTTTTATAAGGATATCCAACTTTGCACCGCAGCCTGTGTTCAATTCAGTTGTATGAGCACTAGATCTTTTGTTTACTGTGCTATGCTGACATAATACTTATAGTACACAACCCTTGAACAAATAGAAACCAAGCGTGAATTTACATTAGAGAAAAATTATAAGCTCTAGAGTACCTAATTTATATATTTTATTACATTACATACGTACCTTTCTGGATTCGCCAATTCTCCATTTCTTATCCATTTTGTTGAAGTATGAGCCTCGAACACATTTAAATAAGCATCAGCTTGGTCGCTGTTAGTAATATTTATACGTAAAATAAAATATTTTCGGTCAGCTTCTTCTATTTTACAGTGATATCCACCCGTTCGCGTAAAACTTAAAACGTCATCCGAATTCATTATTTCACAATATTGTATTGAAAGAATAAAGCGTTTTAAAAAGAAAACTACAAAACACGAGAAATGAACCATAAACAAACACAGTATCCACCACCGCATAGCTGATCAGCTGATCTGGCTTGCGCCTCGGCATGTGGGCATGTCTTTCTAACGTTTCGGTCGCTCGCAGGCAACCAATCAGGCTGCAGTATATGGTCCTATGCTCCTAGCGTCCTGTGTTTCAAAATATGCAATCCGGAATGCCCTTCTCGTCTTTTAACAATATACTGATTACAGTTTTTACAAAAGTTATGTAGATTTGTAAAAATGATCAGTCGAAAGCAATCATTCGGAAGCTTGTGCCGAAGAGATATTTCACTTAAAATGTCCAATAAACCAAACTCAGTAATAACTAAATCCTCAAACTTTGCGGATTGTCTGAGTAACATACCATCGATAACTCGGTCTAGAATCGATTCCAATTCCTCAGATAAACAACTGAGAAATATCAATGAGCAGTTAATTACTTTCCTCGCCAAATTTAACACGATAATCACTCAGCTCATGAACAAAAATCATGTGCTATTAAATTTATTGTCAGCTGTTATAATCAAATTAAACTTATATTGGCTAACACATTAAGCTTTGCTACATTGAACGCCAACCGCTTACTCGACCACAGAAATTAGTTGACAGCATTCATAAACATCAGTAATATCGACAATATTTTAGTCTGTGATTTCCAATTCACCACGAAAGCAATTCTTGGCCTACCTAAGTAGGTATGCAGAATATAACTCAGCTCATTCTGATTGCACAGCACATGGTGGACCAACAGTAATTATTCGTAGTAGCATTATTGACTACTAACAGGCTGCAAATATTCACTTGTAATAAGTACCCAAAGTTATGTCGATTATTTTTGGGGTAGTAGGTATCACGAAAGTTCATTGCGTTTGGGTACAAATAGGACAGTTGCCCTACGGATTGTTAGAATACTTTAAATTTTTATGGTACCGCAGCGGGTACGCATATGTTCTAGCGGGGACGATTATGTTGAACACCTGGTGCGACCTGTAAATAAGACGTGTGACTAGTGTTGCCAACCCTATTACTATACGAGCCCATAATCATATCATTTAGCCCAGTTAAGGGCCAATAATATTAACGGAGTATATAACTGTTTCATTTTAAGACAACAGCTCTTTCCTTATACAACTAATAATACAAACTAAGAACAAATTGTTTCTGAAGTAATAATTCAGTATTTTGCATTTTCATTGTGCCCTCCATTAGGTCGCTTTATCAGGTCAGATTTGTTTCAAATATTCACTTTGACTGATTTAAAGAAGATAATTTAACTCAAATAATATTTATTAATGTCTATGTACTGTACAGTTGAGATTTTATTAATAAAATAAATAAGCATGTAATTATTAAATAAGCATATACAATGGATAAATCAAATAATTGCATTCAAAGCGCGGCCTGGTACGTTGGCAACCCACGGCGTCTGCTTCTTCACCGTGTCCTAACTGTTTGGTGGTCACTGGATGTGGGAGGGTATTCCACAGTAGTTGGCAACACTGTGACTTCAAAACCAATTACTTGAGCTGACAATTACTGGTTAAATAGACAAAGTTTTAGAAGTTTTTTTTATTATAAAAAAACAAATAATTTTTGTAAACCGTCACCATATATGCCTCGGGAATGCAAGCATCCACACGTGTCTCGCTGTCGAATGCAGATGTGTGATAAAAGTGATCTAGCTTCATGTCGAGGTCACGTCTCTGAAATGATAATGAATCGCCGGCACTTACCAAGGCCTGAGGTAGATTCTAAGATGTCCAGACGAATTGTAGAGCGATTTCAAGTTGGTAAATTTTACAGGATAAACGCCTTCGGAGTTGGACGGTGTTTAGCTGCAGAATTTGTACAACGGACTTAAGAGAATAAATGTTGCGAGGACTTCGTCTGCATCGTTCACCGGTGTTTCGCCATAAATTATCTTTTCTCAAGTTACATGTAGGTACTATTAACCCGGAAAAGGCAGGAATATTGTGTTGTGGTTATGAACGGTTTGTTTTACCTCCGGGGAAATTTTTGGCGAAATGAAAAATTTTCTCAGGGCGGCGGGGGGATCTTAAATCGTCGACAAGTCTTCGAAGATTCTCCAGGGAGATCTCTATCGGAAATCTTTGTCGCAGAAGGAGTTCTAATAATCCTCTTGCTCGGTGAAATTGTTCATTTATAGCCGGCTGCCGACTTACCTCTCTGGTGTAGGTGTGCCATGGACATGTTGTGGTTGCAGCCGCGCATCGCGGTGGATTTACAGCCTCGGGCGCTCTACTGCTGGAAACCGTTTGTAATGTGGTAAATTCGAAGTTTAAACGCTTTTCATGTTGCATTATGATCAATTAGAGTTTAAAAGGGAGCGAAACGTTACAAAATGATAAACTTAAAACAAAACTAAAATATAAATTGTAATTCACTATCATTAAAAGTATACAGGCCACCACTCTTGGACATTAAAGGAGGCCCATTAAATTCAGTTACTAAATATCTTTTATCTACGACCGCTGCTGAAATTAGGCCTTTTAGTGCTAGCTTGTTTAACTAAAAGTGACGTTTTATAGTTTAGCGTAGTTAAAGAAATCAGCTGGTTACTTTAAGCGCATGTGTGGTATCAAGTGAAGTGAGGTTATAAAACTACAATTTCGAACTGGAAGTGAAGTTGTAAAGTTATTCTAGTTACTTCTTGCGTTACAGGTAAAGTATTTTTGAAATAATTAAAGCGTTATGTAATGAATACAGTCAGATGTGTAGTATTAATAATTACCTTTCGTAACTGACCTTGACAGTACTGGCTCAGCAAACATTCGCGCGCGCGCCAAGGCCTACTGTTTCTTATAACATAAATTATAAGTGTCGTAGATGCAAACCTTTGTTAAATCGATATTTATGGATTAATAACAGTAAAATTAAGGTCGCATAAAAAATATTGTATGCAATGCGTGCTAAAAGTCGTTTATACATGAGACATGTTATGAAACTCAGCTTTCGGCTTTGTTTCATAATTTTCATGTCTCGTGCATAAACGTCAACTTTTAGCACTTGTTGCATAAATAGCTATTATCTACGACAGTGTGTAAAATTGCCTTTTAGTTAGCAGTTTTAAGTTTGTAAAACGACTGTTTAATAACATGTTTTCATTAGTTTACATCGTCAGTAGTAACGTATTTAATAGTTATTTAAGATACAAGTGCAAAAAGGCATTCTTTATTGCAAGAGTGTCTTACAACGTTTTATCTACGATCATTATCTTTTACGAAATTATGCATTTCATTTTGTATTTTTTAAATTTACATGCAATAAAAAACACTAGTGTAATAAAAGTTAACTTTTTGCACTAAAATTAGTGTATCATAGATTTCTTATTGACATTAGCGTGCAATAAAATTTTTATAACACTAGTGTAATAAAAGTTAACTTTTTGTACTAAAATCGGTGTAGAAAGTAGACACTTTTTACATGATCGTAGATAAAAGATTTCATTAGGCACGTTGTCAGTAGCAACGTGTTTTAAAATTTTTAAAACACGCAAAATTACGACCGGTTGCTGGTAATCCTAATTTACATTTAATATTTTTTTTATTTACCAAGTTTTTTAGATTCTATCGTAGATAAAATATTCTACGATACACATGCGTATAGCATCTCTAGTCACTCGCGGGGCTTAAAACGCTCGCTCACTCGCGTTTTAACTCTACCCCATTCGTGCCTAAAGAGTAGCTTTACGCACTTGTATCGTAAATTACTGTTGCAACATTTCCCTTTTTTCTTTAAAGTACAGTTTTTACATTTCCCTTTCATTAACGGTCACTGCTTTAGTTACCCATTTTTCAAAAGTCGTTTTATCATTTTAAGAAAATCCTTTAAAAATGATTACGGGCATTTCCTTTCCAATCAGTTTTCTGATAATGACTAGCAGCATAATAAAACAAAAATTTCCTATGCGAAGTTTTCTTCCATTATTTTAATAATCTTTAATTTCTTTGTCATTGAACTGAAATTTTCATGAACAATGCATAAACAAAAATCCCTATTCTTAATATTTGTTGTAACTTACAAAACAAAGCATATATAATTTTCAAATCTGAATGTAGTACATTGAAATGTTTATGAAGCTGCAGTAAAGTATTACTTAAAGCCCTTTTTTCTTTCTATTTATTTTTTAATGTTATTGTTTCTTTTTCGCCAGGCACCACCTTGCTAATTTTATTTTTTGCTAGAAAACCCTCAACAGCTTGTCGATTTTAAAAAATATATATTTTGATGATTTGAAATGTATTTTTATTTACACTTTGCACATTCTCTCACAGATGTTAGTAATGTTATTTCATTTACACACTTGTTTTTTTAATGCCATTTAGTTTCCCTTTTTCTTTGGTCTTCTTTTATTTCGAGCACTTGATTTTCTGCTACTTTCATATTATAGATTGACATGGTTACTAGCTCTAGGGTTTATACTCTCAGAAGAAGCATTCAGGAATTGTACTAATTTAGTTGTATATTCAACAGATTCTTTTTTTTTCAACTCTGTCTTAGTTATCCTCTCTCACGCTCATTCATTTTACCGTTTGCCGTTTTTATTTGATTATTATCAACTTGCTTTTTGTAACGCAATCTTTCCTTCTGCTTCATGCATTCTGGATCAGCTTTATACGATTCCTGTACTCTCTCATCTTCTGTTTCACTTTATTAGATGTTTCTCTGTAATTTTTTTGCACCATTATTTTTGCCTTTTCTGAAAAGAGGCGATTAATATGAACGACATTTTATAAACAGATGTTACTTCTTTTGCAAGAAAAAAATCTAGTCTAAGTAAAAAGTATAATATGACAATAAATATAGGATACCAAAATTAAGAGCACCGTATCAGTGGCAATTTAAATGACAATTGCTGCAAATGTCGCTCCGATCTTTTGTCGACACCTTCTCGTTAAAAGTATGCAATAACCTTGTTAGAAGTCTTTCATTTTGTAAAGTACACCGCGTCATCGATGCGCAGAACGCTAGAAACGTCCGGACGAGTCCATTACGTTCAACAAGGTGATTTCCGCGGTTGTATTCAGTTCATTGCCGTTCGTCGTGTCATTTTGTTTACATGTTTCCATGACTATTAACCCGTTAATAATATCAAAAAGGGGTTTGGGCGAGCACCTTACAGTCTGGTAGCTACATGACACATTGGGGTTAGTCATTTATTTTCCGTAGCACCATATTCGAACTTTCTCAGGTCACACGCGTATTCAAGAGCCTTTGGCCTGCGCCCTCTGCCAGATTCCTAGCTGTTGTCTAAAATGCTGCCACGACCAAATAGCGAAGTTCCATGCACAGCTTTGGCAAAAATTCACAGCAAAACGGGCAAATTTAGTAATAATTCCTCGCGCGGAATAGAGCGGGTGACGCACGGCGAGTCCTCCCGCCGCGGAAAGCGTTTAGCGGAGGGCGGCCTCGCGAGCTTCTAGTAGAGCTTGTACTTCTTATGACATGCTAATTTATTTAGCATTTGAAACCAAAAAAAAAATCAGCGTGAAAAGTGTTCCTTTAAAATGGGAATTTTAATGTGCCTCCCTAAAAATACCTATTGCTACGCCACTGATACCGTATATTGGCGCATAACTGTAGCCACGCCTATGTACTTCTTGCTTTGAAGCCACTCTAAACAAGATGCTTACTACCGAGCAAATCAATTTTGTTTGCAACCTCTATAACCGTCCATACGAACAAGGCAAAAATAACGGACCAAGTCTCAAGTACGTTAAATTTCAATTTCTAGAGAACGATGGTAAACAACATTTTCAATGAAAATCTCCCAGTCAGTCGCAACTGCGAAATTGATAGGGCTATCGTACAGTTCTTCCAAAATTTACGTCAACCTCTATTTAGAAATTACCTATGTAGGCAATCATCAAGAATGCTTGGAAGGGAACTATGCTTGCAAAGGGGTGGTGGTCACGTGGAGCATGTCATACATCAATACAATAGGCATCAAAACTGGAAATATTATAGCCCAGACATATTAGGGTTTGACCTTGAAAAAAATAATGTAAATCTGAAAATTGGTAGAAATATTCTATTTAGTGTACTGAACAACATACCAAAAGTCCTAAGCGGTCCTATGTCGGCTTCATGATGAAAAAAGGCATAGGCGGGTATTTCGGGTTTATACAGGATATTATTATACATATCGTGTTTTACCATCAATATATAACTTAATGCGTATATATATCTCACTATTCATGTATTTTATATCATACATGTATACAATAATAATAATAACTAGCAACCAGTGAGACAAATGTCTCATTTAATAAAACAAAAAAGACCGTTTTTCAAATAGAACGCGTTTTCGAGAAATCACGTGATTTCTCGAAAACCGGAATTGTCACGTGATTGAAATTCGGTTTCTGACCTGACATGACCATTCCAAACATATAACTTTCATAACTTTTTTCTCTCTCTTACGGTTTGGCTGCTGAAACAGCGTCCCGGACGGACCAGCGTCCCGGACAGACGGAAATCACGTGATTTCTCGAAAACCGGAAGTGTCACGTGACTGAAATTCGGTTCCTGATCTGACATGACCATTCCAAACATATAACTTTCATAACTTTTTTCTTTATCTCTTACGGTTCGGCTGCTGAAACAGCGTCCCGGACACACAAAACAGCGTCCCAGACAAGCCTATTATATATATGGATCTTTGTTCCACCAGAAGCTTATTTAGTGTTTGGAAAAAGGTCAAAAACAGTAAAAGCAAAATTAAAAAAAATGTTACATACAATATATTTTTATTTTAGAATAAAACTCGAAAACTTAGTGTCGACAAAATGAGTAGAACCGGAACCTAGAACAAATTAAATCTTGTTTTCCTTTCTTTCGTTTTAAGTATAATATGGTTGCTTACTTATATTTCGTCTTGATCATCGTCGACTTCAACTTCATTTACTGGAGTATCGTAACTGCAGCTTCGACCCCTGCAATTTATGCACATTATTGAGCAAGCAAGGCCGGCAGTTCTACAGGAACACCGAGCCCCGCATTCAGATTTACACCCACAGGATACCATCTGCAACAGTTCATTTTTTTCTTGATAGCTTCATGTCGGAGAACTGCAACCGAGGACTGCCTTCATCGCATGGTTGCCTAATTCCATTGCATTATGACAATTAATAGTTTGATCTCCAACAAACCCAGATGATAAAGACCGTAAGGAACTACATTCCTGCCTAGGAGAGCGGGTCGACAGCCAATTTATAAAAAGGTTCAAATATTTTGCATCCACTGATCTTCTTGCATCTCTAAGTTCAACGTGTTGTTTTGTTGAAGTTCTAGTAATACCAGTCAGTTCAACGGAACTACAAATTTTAAGACATCCACGAAAAGAGAGCACGAAATATGCTAGCTGACTATCAGATATACCACGGCCATGAGTGAGACCTCCCTGAACTTTTCAAAGGCGCATCAAAGACTGTTCGATCACCATATCTGTTGAAAGTTTAGGTGCAGACAATGACACATCTGAATCATAAAGCTGATTTTGTTTATAATCTTTTAATAGTAGTTTATGTAACTAGTCCTCAAAGCAAGGCTTTAGGGGACGAATCGTAATGTTTCCGGACGAGGCGGAGCGAAGCGCAGCCGAATCCGTAATATGAAGATGAGTCCTCTAAAGCCATTTGAGGACGTGTTGCATACAACGTTTTTTTGTATTAGCTCTCCAAACATTATAATATAAAGTTTAAATTGCCATTAACGCGGCATTATATTAGGAGGCCGCGCGAAAATGTATTTTTCTAGGATCCTCAAAATGGCCATTTAGAGGCCTTGTACTTAAAGTCGTCATGGCAACTAATGTTTGAGTCCGCTAAAATGTTGCCATGACGGCTTTAAGTACAAGGCCTCTAAATGGCCATTTTGAAGATCCTAGACAGTTTCCAAAGTAACCAGTTTGGGGAGCGAATACAAAAAATAAATATTTGCCTACCACCACATACTTTCCTTCACTAAGTAGTTTATTACAGTAAAAACAAACGTTTTCCATTATTATCACCAATTTATATCAATAACATCACAAAAAACCACGCGCGTATAAGTTACACAGTAATGCAGGTTCAGTCTGCTGTAGACACGCACTGATTTATAGTTTAGCCACGTTGTTACGCCCTTCGATCATTCTGCGGTAAGCAGTTTGTCAAAGAACATAATATATTTCAATTAAAAAAATATGAACTCAGTTGGTAATTACCATTGCATCCATAGAGGTCAATGGCAAATTATATGCGTTATTATTAAGGAAAAAACTTTTTTTAATTTTCTTTTGTCAAAAATTACATGAAGCCGGCATATTTCGCTGTAGGACTTTTGGTATGTTGTTCAGCACATCAATATAAAATATTCCTACCGATTTTTAGATTAACATTATTTATTTCTATGTTTTGGTAAAATTTAATCTAATATGTCTGGGCTATTAAAGTTATAGTTGTTAACCACAACAAATTAAGTTTGCAAACTTCGGTATCCTATATTTATTGTCATACTGTACTATATTGTTAGCTTCATTTGTATTAAAATCCGTATTGCATTTAGATAAGTAAGAATGATTAAAAATTTAAGATTAATTGAATAAATACACGTATACAGCATTAGTATATCAGAATTTACTCTTCTCACAAATGTACTTAGCTACTGCTGAGTATACTCAGTTACACACACTATATCCTCCGTTACATCACATATTACGAAGAATACTGTAAAGGAGGATACATATTTCTCTTGTGTCGTTTATTGTACACCAATAATTCAAGTAAGAAAATCAACTGTTGTAAATCACATGTTTTATAATAATAGTGAATGTTTTTGAATTTAAGTTTACACAAAGTGTTAAAGTCAGTGATGGAATAGTTATTTTCATGACAAGCGTCGAAAGTAGCAAGTATCGTGCGAGTGTTGATTAGACAAACGAGGGCGTAGCGAAGCGAAGCCCGAGTGGATCTAAAACACGAGCACAGATATTTGCACTTTCGGGCGAGTTATGAACACTATTTTTTAGACGACTACTCAAAGTAAATTCTGTTTTTAAGAATTGTTTTTATTTCGTTTGCAAAATTGATCGTTATATTATTATTGGTACAATTATAAAAAATTAGAGCTTGTTGGAAGCAGAGCAACGAATAAAGCAAAAGCGTCTGGATTATTTGAATCACGGTCTGCTTAATTGTGTGACAAACGTCAAAGTGACGTTTGTCACACAATTAAGCAGGCCGTGATGAGGCCGTGATGTGAATAACTTTTTAGACGACCACATATGAAAGTAACATTATCGCGACAGCAGTCTACTACAGAAAGTTGACAATTTCATACACTAGCACGATATTATATCGTGCTAGTCATATCGTAACGGCACAAAGTTATTCACATCACGGCCTGCTTAATTATTGACAAACGTCACTTTGACGTTTGTCACACAATTCAGCAGACCGTGATTCATATACTCCAAACGCTTTTGCTTTATTCGTTGTACCAATAATAATATAACCATCAATTTTGCAAACGAAATAAAAACAATTCTTAAAAATAGAATTTACTTTGGGGCATTGGTGAGACCAGGCTGGGCGGTTTCCTTTACAGAAGCTGGGGGTTTCGCTGGGGCATTTTCCGGGGGGGGGGGGGGGGTGTTTGGACAGGTGGGGCACACAGGTTTGCTTCTGCATTCGGAGAGGGAGTGCCCTAAGGCAAAACATTTGGTGCACTGGAGTGGTATGGGGGGGGGGGGGGTGGGAGGGCTCGCAAGGATGTTTGCGGCCGAAAAGTTGGAGGCCGTTGATGAGGAGCTCGTCGATGGTGGCCTTATCCGTGGAGATTATACGGAATAAGGGAGTGGGGCGATTTGTTGCTTTGGCCGTGATTCTCCAGCACTTGAAAATTTGGAGTTGGGGGCACTGGAGTTTGACGTCTTCAGGAGCGATGTGCTGGTCGACGTCTCGGGCGACAATGGAAAAAGTGGGTGGCTTTTTGGCTTGTTGGGTGGGGGAGGCCTTTCGGGATAAGGAACAAACTTCAAGTGTTTTGCTGTTGGTGGCGGTGCGGAGTTTGGATTGGGTAAGTCCATTGAGGAGTTGCTCGGTGATAAGGAGGGCGATTTTGTTGTAGTTGACTACAAGGGTTTTGATGCCCTTAAAGCCGTGAGAGATCAGGAGGGAGTAGAAAGCTTTTTGAGTAGCGAAACTATCCGGGATATTTTTAATAGAATATCTGAAGGAATCGGGCTGGGAGGTAATAGAAGAGGTGGAAGATCGACGGGCGCGGGAAGTTGTTAGGGATGTGGGGGGGTTCGAGGAGGGGCATTGATAAAAGGGATGGTATTGGTTTTTCCTCACCGGTATTTTTTGCGGCGGTGCTGGCGTCGGGGGCAGGGGCACTGGCGGCTGCGGAAGCGGCGGCTGCGGCGGCGGCGGCGGCTTTGGCGGCGAGCTCAGCGGCGTAGGCGACGGCGGCGCGGGCGGCAGCTTGGAGTGATCGGGTCCTGGACGAAACTTGGGACTCGGGATCGGGCTGGAGCTGTTTCTGTTTCTTTTTCCCTGCCACATTGACGGATTGATGGCGCTCTGGTAGTTGGACTGCTCTGTTAACACGTCTGCTCGATGCGGTGGTTGGATGCTGAGTGTACAATCGGAAGGAGAAAGGCGAGAATTTATAGGCAAGCGCCGCGCCGTCGCGGAACAGCAAATGCCGTCGCGGTTTAGTGGAGGTGGGCGGGGCTTAAGAATTAGCACTTTCCACATAGAAGGAAGGGGAAAGCCTTCGTCCTGATTGAGATTGTTAGGGTGTTTGTAAATCTCAATGGGTTCGCGAATCTTTCTGCTAAAGTTTCATCAAAAAGGATCTTACGGCCAGTATCACGCTGGTGTTCGGCGATGGCTGATAATGAAACAAGACTCGACATGAGACAGCCCCTTACAAAAGTGGGCAAAACGTTGAGTTCTTCGACCTAAATAATAACACGGTCCAATCCCGGAAGTCGTTTATTAAATTTTGTTCGACATAGGGCGTTAGCAGGTTAGATAGTATATTTCTGAAAAAAATACTCGTTCTTATGTAAATAATCATCGCTATTATGTAACTCTCCCTAGTTAGTTTACAGAAGTTAAAGGCCGAGTTCTAAAGTCAACTCTAACGAACTAATGATTTTCACGTATTTTAGCAAAATTTAAATTATTCTTATGTCTACTAGCCAAACTGCCAAATCCATTACTATTTTTATTAATTTCTATTCTGGTTGTTACGTTGATTGTGTCGCGGTTTTCAACCGTTTTGGACGTTGGAATTCGAATAGTGAAGTCAGCAAATCGCGAGGTGAAAACGGCCGAAGTGTTAGCTTTTTACGAACGGGGTATACACGTATAAAACGAACAAAATTCTCAAAAAACTAATACTTAAAAAAATGCTCTAGTGATTCATATTTAAGAGAAACTATCCTAATTTAAAAAAAAACTAACAAGATAAACACAGCAAAATCACAGTCGATTAAAATGTTATAGGAAAATTCGAATAAAATTTATAACCGAAACCATGTAGCTATTTTTAAATAATTTTTCATTGTCTGCCAATGTTTGCGAACTTCAACCTTGTAATTCCACATCATGCTTAACGAGCAGCAAGTGCGGTTATATTTGTACGTTAGAACCGTGTATTTATTTATACTTAAGCCAAATTACTGCATTAAACGAGTACCTTAAAATTAAATTCCCGGGGGTGAGTGGGGAGGCGGCCGGAAGAAACCGACACACACGCATAGATGTTTTAAAGTGTTATGAAAAAAGGGCTGTTAGAATTCACCAACTGCTATCGACGTCATATGATACGATTCAGCTACTAAGGCTTTGTTCATATTTTTCTAATTTTGTGCTCTGGGATAATTACAATATGTGTTTAATTTTACCTCTAGTATTTGCATATTTATTTACGTCTACATACTTATTGGCTATTCCTATATTGGTGATCGCACCAGCAGCCAGGAAATACTTGCATCTGTAGCAATCATCAACTCAGTAACGTATCTATAACAAGTGGCTCGTAATACATGAAATTCGTGTAAAAAATACGGATAGCCGTGGATAATAAAATCAATAATTATTTCTTAAAAAAAAGATAAAGTAATAACAGTTAACAACATTAAATCATCTGCTGATATCTTCCTTGCCAAGATACTTTCAAGTTTGTAGATTTTTACAGTTGTCATTCAGATGTTTCACCTTTTAGTTACCTTACAGAAAATTTGAATTTTTAGTTCTTTAGTCATTTCTGTGATTATATAATCTTTGTTTTAATAACATTTTTTACCAACATAATTAAGCTCACAATAATTATTACTAGATATTCTATTATTATTTTTCGAGAATATCAATTTCATAAATATTTTGCTCAGCACACGCAGTTGTTTTACAGCTTGTGGCACATAAAGAAAAACCGACTCTTTGTATTAATACACATAGAAACACCTACCTCTATTTTCACTTTCCACGTTAAGCATTTTAGAATGTACATTTTTTTTGTTGCTTTAGGAATCTCATATTTTGTTAAGAAAATTGTTCAGAATAATAAGATAATTGCATAAACGATATATGTTTTTACTAGTATATATGTATATGGACTTAATAAAGAGAGATTATTATTATTATTATTATTTTGTAAATGAGATTGCTCTGATATAATTTTTCAGTTTTTTCTGAGTTTAATATCCAACAATTAATATTTTACAAGCATTCTCATACGGAAACAAATGATCCCAAAAGCATGATCCCACCAATTCTAAGTTTTTAAAAGTTCCAAGCATTTTAGAACTTCCAAGTCACTTATTTCTCAATATAAAAGAAAAACAAAATAAAAACCTGAATAATTGATCCAAATGACTCTCATTTACAAAATATCCCGTAATAATTGTGAGCTTAACTTTGAGGGACAAACAAAACAGTTATTAAAAAGAAGATTATATAATCACAACCGAGATTACAAAATTAATCATTGCCCCGATGGAGAAGAAACTATCTTGTGCGCACATCATTTCAAGACAGGCCTCACAAATGTGCGTAAACTGACACCACCGAAAAATGTTTTGATTATTAATACACTCTCTTCATTAGAATATTCAATATTATTATTATTATTATAGTAATTAATTAAATACGTGAATTGATGACTGACAGAACATAACATTTATTTTTGCACAAATTTGATCATGGCTTTTCTGTTTTTAGTGAATAAAATTCAAAAGGTTTATTACAGTTTTTAAGCTATTTCTATCTTAAACAAGCAACAAATTCAAGTAAAGTAGTATCAAGTTAAGCGCATTTTTTTCTCTTTCGATTGATACCACTATCAATCCTTTAGTACTTTAAACAAACAATTTGGGTTTTAGTTTACAATGCTGTGTGAAATATATTATAATACAACCGAAAACAGATTAACATTTATTCAAAATAATTACATTGCTATATTGCAACATATTTTCTTCAGATAACTGTTTGTTCAACACAATAATACTATTTATAATATGCTACTGTATATACCCCCCACCGCTAACAAAGCAATACTGGAATATATGTTTTCTTTCTCTATCATCAGTTAATAACTATGGCACGTGACACCATTCCATAGCCTCTCCACACAAACAGCTCCTGAGAAGCAAATAGTCCTTGCATTTCTAGCATATACCTGCCGTCGGGTATATACGGAGGAAACTTCGATTCGTCTGGAGCCCAGTTGCAAAAATGATACGTTATTCCCTAGGTAAAACGATTGGCATTAATGAAAACAAACACAACACAATATTTTACCTTTGTCAACGTACATCCAGTGAAGTTTCCACATTTAAAAATTCCCGCTGCTCCTATCTGGTCTGTTTTCAATGCCGAGCAGAAGGTCACTTGAAGTCGAATTGGAAACAACCGAAACTCGTTGCTCATGAATTTATAAGCTTGAGTGACTATCTGCAATAGTAGTATCAATCTTACTTATTTAATGGAGTTATAGTAATAGCAATTATAGAATATTGCGCTAATGGAAAGACTGAAATTTTAGAAATAATATGTTGTGGTCTATAACTTTTCAACCTCAAATGAGAATAAAAACATTCAAGTTGACATTAACATATTCATCTGGATTAATCTATTTCAAGTTGGGAAACGATGCAGTTTATTGTGCCAAACTCAAAAGTTAACAAAAAACAAAGTAAACGATGTACATGTATTTACAGTTACTTTAAGTTACATTTATATAAACAGAACAACGACAAACAAAAGTTAACTATGTAACAAATTAAGCAATCACCTACAAAAACATAATTTGCATAACCGCATCCAGCGCGTAGAAGCCGCGGGGGCCACGGGGGCCAATGGCCCCCTCAAATAATTTTCAGAGGGGCCTGGCCCCCTCAAAAATATCTGTTTCTAGTTTCATCATAATTTATAATTTTACGTATTTCTTGCAACCACTAACATGAACATATATGAACTTGAATTGTAATTAAAACCCGCGTCTGTAAATCGCCTTATTTTTTATTGCCGCCGAGTGAAGGATATTAAATTTCACTATTCCAGAAAGTAATCGGTGTGGTCGGATATAATTGAAATGGGACTACTATAACAACACTTTTCTTATCGGGTATTTGCCGTGCAACTGCAAGGTTGTTTCCAAAAGATGCTTACTATTAAGATTTTAACCGCCTTTTTGAACAATCGATTGGCGCGGGTTTGATAATAGTTATTTACTATACAAGTGGGATAACAGCATCATTAATATACGTGTGTGTAAGTTACAAACGAGTGCGTTGCACGAGTTATGTAAGCACACAAGTATATTAATGATGCATTATCACACATGTATTGTACAAAATTTTATCTACGACTGCCTAAAATTGAAAAAAGTGCATTAAGAGAAATGTCAGATGTCATTTTCAAAAATATTTTAGTAGGCAAATGTCATTATGTCATTCATTTGACACTATTTCAGTTACGTAATGAAGTCATTACACAACTCAGTTGCGTAATGAAACCATTATATAACTGAGTGGTGTAATAAGCTTCATTACCTAACTGAAATAGTGTCAAATAAGTGACGTAATGCGTTACTTATCCCGCTGGAGTAGATAAAATACATTTATTCATTTATTATGTGGAACATTAGTAGCTGCTTTACCAACTAGAATTTCTGATTTTGGAACAGGTTTCGAAATGATAGTTTCTTAATTTAATTAATTTTTGTATTTGTGTTTTATTATTTTTAATCTTTATTTATACTCTTTTTATTTTTCGGAAACTCGTTTCTATATTTATTTAAGTTTGCTTATTCATGTGTATTCTTTGCTTATGTGAAAATGTGATAATAAACATTGTTCATTGTTTAATTAATTTTTTTTATGGTAGTGTTTTTTTAAAATAAAATAGCACTATTTAAGTAACCAGTGACTACAATATACTATTATAGTATAAAACTAAAAATTGATAATCAGAAAATCAGAAATATTATAGCTTGTATTAATGGATCAAGTTAGAAGTATGCCTTTATTGAAAATAGAATGGCCCCCGCTGTCTAGAAAACGCTCCTACGCGCCTGACCGCATCTAATGTGGAATCAAAAGTTATTTTCATCTATAGTACGTTATATGGGACCTCAAATTATCGACTAATTTATACTAGAACCTCAGAAACGCCATAGTGAAAAAAACATGCGAACAAGTAAAGAAGTGGACACACGTTTATGTACAAAACAGATACAATACGATTTTGGTTGAACAACCAAACTGAAGGGATCAAATAAAATCAAATAAAAACCTGGTGTGTTGAGTTGTTTCTTTTGTTCGTTGGTTTTTGGCACACTGAATTTTCCCATTTTCGTCCATTTTCCACCTCTTTCTTCTGCCGCCTTTTCCACTTCCTTGACCTCCTGTTTTTGTTTTCCCTTTCACTCTTGCTTTTCATATAAGTCTTTCTGTTTTTCCCTCTTCATTCTATACTATACATGCCCGAACAACCCTTACTGTTTTCCTGTGCTACTGATCTACTTATTGATTTGGTTTATTCTCTTTTTTTTGTAGCAATCTCATCTCTGTCTCTTGGATCTTGCTTTTTTGTTTTTCGTTGTTATAATCAGTACCACCATGTTCTTGAATAATTATGTCCTTGCTTCTCTACAAACTTTCCTTTCTTAAAGAAATGTTGATCTGTATTGCGTTGAACAACCCACCCTTTCATTGATTTCATTATAGAGTTTAGCATCACTACTTATCCAAACTGCTAGATATTTAAAGTTTTCTATCTGTTCCATTTTTCTTCCTTCTGTTTCTTTTGCCGCTTTTATCATTGTGTTTGTTTTACTTACAACAATCTCCATTTTTTTTTGCTTTACCTCTGCATGTATTTTAGGTGGTGTCAGATTGTTTTGATTTGCATCATGTCGTATGCGAAAAATTGTAACGGTTCTTTTTAATTTCGACGTTAGAATCCTAATTTTACTTTGTTACCACGTTTATTGCCAAATCAGGAAGTTATGCTTACCGTTCTAAAACGGTAAGTAAAAATTCGAGATTAGCAGGTTAGGTTTTGTTGTCAGTTTTGACACAGACTGACGCAAAACCGAACCTGCTAACCTCGAATTTGACATAAACTTACAGTGCCATCAAAATATTATTCTGTGGTATAATGTCACATTTTACTGACGTTTGAAGAAAAATACATTTCTATCGTGCAAAAACGTCATAAGCATCACGAACGTTAAGGAATTACCGATCTCAGACAATAATTCGCTAACTTTAACTGCTAAGTTAAAAACTTTGTAAGAGGGTTTAACTTTTTATTGAAACTATGTTGGTGACAGGGGAAAATTCCTTTTTTTTCATATTCAACCCGACAGAAGTTAGAGGACTAACAGTGTAAATAAAATGACGTTTTCGAAAACGGTTAATATTAGAGACATGAATGAAGAGTACTTAATTTTTAGTCAATAGTTAAAGGTATGTAAAAAACGTTGTCCAAAGTTCTTATAATACAGGGCGTAAAAAAATTGGGGTCATGAGTGTCACAGCTAGTCCGTCCCTGCAGCTGTGAGTAATACACAACACTTTCTTGTATAGTAATTTGAAGGGTCTTATCTGGTATATATCATATTTAAAAACAAATTTTAATATACCTGGTGGTTCAATAATTATGTGTAAAAAACTTAATTCCATTGGAGCACTTTGAGAGCCCATATCTCCGAAGAGGAGGCCTATACGAAAAAAGTTTATATGAACTTGTACTATACTTTTCAGGTGTATTTTTTTTCATATCCGGGAGATTTCCCACATTTTCCCGGACACCCTGTGGATACATTATCGCAGTAGCGAAAGTAAGCTATCAATGTGCATCTTTCATAATATACGTTACCTCGTCTAGCTGAATAGCAAATAATTTGTTTCTACGTTTAGAAAGAAGCTGCTTCTGCAGATCCTCTGACATATCATCAATACGTCTACTAATAGTATTATTTGATACTGGTATTTTCTGAATCTCTTTAGCATAACTATCTACAAGCATTGTTGCGATTATATCAACGGCAGCAGAGAGAATAAGATCTTTCGCAATAGGGTGAGGTTTCATACACTTGGCTATGCGATGTGAAACTTTATAAGACGCAAGCAGAGGTTTTTGAGGCAACAAAAAAACTGTATTTAAGGCTAATTTATGATTACTCAGTTAGTTAGTGTTAGTGTTATTTTTGGGGAGACTCTAGCGAGTCTAGCAAGTAGGCCTTTATAGGCCCTTTTTGCCAACCCCATGAACAAGGTCTAGGCATGCAGAGTACCAGGTACCTTTGTCCTACTTAGAATTTTGCCGAGACTAAGGAGTTCCAACCTTAGCAAGGGATCTTTTACATGCTACACATCGTAGTAACATGGGACCCACGGCTTTACATCACTTCCGAATGATGGCATTCTGTAGAGGTTTTCATCCGCATTTTTTTTATTTTTAAAAACCTCACCGGGATCGGGGATCGAACTCTCGACCCTTAGATCAGTAGCCAGAATGCTTACCACTGAGCTATGGAGCCCGGCATATCTGGCTGTAACTAATGTATTATGTGTAACTAACGTGTTATGGGATTTCTATTATATTATGACCCATATAATTGTACAGAAATATTTGCAATTATAAAGACATAATAAACGATGATACGATAAAATTTGATTATTTCCTTCATATCCATAATAATGAGTAATCACTATGGTTTCTGTCAGTTTAATAATGACAAAAATGAAAACGTCAAAATTTAATCGCGGTTAAATATGTGTCAAAATGTAATCGCTTGTGCATAATTTTAACATGATTATTAAAGGTGCTTAACCAACTGAAGTTTATCTATTTATTCAGGAAATAATCACGCCGAACATCCCGCGTGCATGTAAACTAGCCTGAATAATTTTGACAATTTTATGTCAAAATGTTTTGCTCTGAAGAAATATATTTCTTAGCAAAACATTCTGACAGAAGACGTCAAAATGTAATCGACTATTTTAATGCACTTGGGATATTACTGATGAATAAAGCTGGTATGACACGATACTAAATTTATGCCAAAAAATACTAGTAGGTTTTTTATAAATAATTTTAAAAGGTTTTGCACGTTGAAATAAAAAAATTGTCTAAGAAATTTACTAATAAATTTACGTGTAAATTATTTGAAAACACTTTCTAAATAATCCGACCGTAAAAATCAATGTTGAACAAATTATGACTTAACTCGCCTATGTAAGAATCCAAAATTCTTTAGAAAAAAGTTTAATACTTATTATTATAATAAAGTTTGATTGCAGCAACGTCTACGAAACCCGAACCAGTAGTGGGAATGTTTAGTAGTTTGTACTTTCTATTTTTTATATTTTTTATATTATACTCGTATACACGGTAAGAGGCCTGAACCGCCAATAATGTAATTGGGCATGCCCCGTTTTATTGGTGTAAATAAATAAATAAATCTTTGCAGATGGTAGGTACACTAGTTACAAATTTACGAGCCCAAGTTTTAAATGAATGTAATACTGCTACTTTCAAATATAATTCTTCACTGTCGCTACTATCGCTCAAGATAATTCAAACAGAATTCAATATACTCAAGTCACTATTTAATTAACTCCACTCGTACAATGTTTTAGGTTATGTTTATGTTTATCTGTTCAAATTCAAATTTTGCCAAATTTACTGCAGATAAATTATAAATGTTTCTAAACTGCTTTATTACTACTTGGGTTTACCAGAAGATTTACGAAAAATATTGAATGCGTTACATACGTAAGATTGTCGCGTTAAAAAGGTATCCTGTCATACTAGCTTAAGGGCCGGTTCTACAATGCAAGTATATACCTAGAATAAGCTATCCGAGGTAGAATTGTCATAGTTTCCATTGTTATAACAATCGTTTCTAGGGTATTTATTCCCCGGATAACTTTATCCTTGGTTTGTAGAACTGGCCCTAAGAGGTTTAGTGTTCAGAGGCGGATTTAGGCACAGGCTCACTAGGCTGAAGCCTAGGGCGGAAAATGTTGAGAGATGGCCAATGTGTGATGATACAGAATATCAAAATACAGTACAACCTCGTTAAGTCGACCCCCTTTAAGTCGGATCTCCGGGTATCCCGAACCGGTTTAGGAAAAACGTAAACAGAAATTAACAAGCTTTTTCTCCAAAAATTAGACATACATACATACCTGTACAATCAACAGTTGTATTTTTTTGTTGTTGTATTGTGATGTGTCAATATTTTAAAAGTGTTTTTCTCCATAATAAAGGAAATTATTGAAAGTATATTTTCATTATTCAATTTTTTCTGCTCTCTCTTCGGCTAACTCGGATTTTCGATATGCCGGATCGGCCGCGGTCTCGGCTGGTCCGACTTAACGAGGTTGTACTGTAATATTATTTATATAATACCGGGTGCCTTAAAAAAAATACATCTAGTATGCTTTGAATTTCCCGTAATGCAATACCAATAAAAATCTAGCGGCACATAAAAATTTACATGCAAAATTCAAAACCTACTAGATTTAATTCTTTTTAAGACATCGGGTATAAATTAACAAAATAATATAAAGATGATGACAGTTACAAACGTTACAGTAAAAAAATTCCACCGAGGTTTGACATGGCTCCGGCGGTGATGTCGGGTAAGTCACCAGCTACATACAGCGAGGGCTAAAACCCACCATAATTTTACCCAAAATCCTGCTAAAAGCTGAACGACCCAAAATGGAAGCTTAACTGTTCGGAATCGTAGCACAAACGAAGAGAGCCAATGAAAAGGCCGACCGGCCATTTATCGTCTCGCGCACCGGTAGTAACTCATCACGACAAGGAACGACGCGCAGGAATTTCAAAACATGTGTCATAAATCTCAAAATTAACCAGACGCGCTCAATGACCTGTAACCGTATATACAAGCATTCTGACAGTAACAACGCCACCTTACCAGAACAAAAAAAATCGCAAAAAATTTTTGACACTACGGACTAATGCACAAGAAGACTCAACTAAGACAAATTTGGGTCAAAGCCCAACGTGAAAAATCTTATAACTTTCAAGATTCTAGTACTCTCGGCGAATCTTAGTGTTTTCCGGTAAAATTTCTTTAATTTATGGAGTGTGAATTTCTGTCTTGGTACCTCTTGTAGAATTTTATTTTTTTGACAACTGGTGCCACCTTTTGTTTCACCCGCGGCATGACTACAGAGTCCTGCAAATATAATGATTTCTATTGTGACGTAGTTTTTATGGTGATACGCTCCGATAAACATTTATTGGCGCATTTTGATTATTATTAGATTTGTGTGAATAGCGTAAGTTTAAAATTAACCTGTAGCTATTTATAGCGTGGATTGTTCAGCTTTTGTTCATAATATTTGGGGAGGCCGCGGCTATTATTTTGGTCACAGCGGGCGAACCCCTTTATTTAGTCATATTAAATACGTAGAATTAACCGTTGTGGTTGTTGTCCATTTGATGATTCACATGCACATGCATATTTAATTTCAACATACCTATATGAATTGCTTTAAGCCATTTCAAACTATAGTGATCTGTCGCAATGATGAATTTAGTTCCCGCAACGTATGATCTAAGTGTCTCTATGGCAAAAAAGACAACGAGACACTCACGCTCAGTCTTACTAAAATTTCGTTCAGCCTTTGTTAGCGAACGGCTCATATAGCAGATGACTTTCTCACCACCAGGCAGTTGTTGAGTAAGAACTACAGCGATACCATAAGCGTCGATCTGAAATACAAAACGTGCAGAAAAATCAGGGCAAGCTAAAATTGGAACTGAAATCAAGTGCTCCTTGATGGTAGGAAAGACTTGTTCACAACTGTAATCTCACACAAATTTAGCGTTCTTACGGAGGAGAGAAGTCAGAGGTCCCATAGGAGATGAAAACTTTGGCACGAACCGACGATACTATGTTGGCATACCGATCACATGGCGCACATCAGAAATCAAAACAGGAATGGGAATTCGAGTGACAATGTTCACTTTCTCCGGGTCGACCAACAAACCTTGAAAATTAACCACGTATCCAGGATACTAATTAAGCTCTGGCTTACAAAGAGAACGTTAGTCTGACCGTGTTTATCAAAGGTAGGCGTGCAGATCACGATATCATCGAGGTAAGTGAACACATAAGGTTCCAAATTGGCACCAACAACACGGTCGATTAAGTGCTACCACGTGGCAGGATTCGTATGCAACCAAACGGCAAGCGAAAAACTCATACAAACCTGGATTAAGGACGGTAAAACCTGTCAAGGGCCGCGAGAAGGCAGCAAGATAGATCTGCCAGTACGCAAACTTGATGTCGAGAGTAGTGGGCATCACGGAGTTTATCTAACATGGTCGATACATATGGAATGGGATAAGCATCAGGCTGAATGCCTTCATTAAGACGGCGAAAATCTACATAGAAATAATAGCTAGCATCTTTTTTTATATTGACAATAAGTGATGACCAAGTGGAAGTCGACGGTTCCAGAATTCTCTCCTCCAACGTCTTTTGTAATTCAAAAGCCACATGTTTTTGAAGAGCAGGGGAAATAGAATAGCATCGCTGCTTGATAGGTGAAGACATGCAACGCCAAAAATCGGTTTCCAAAATCAAAGTATGGGGTACAGAAGCCACAACCAGAACGTCGAAGAGACAAACCTTACCACCAAGAGTGATCGGAACTGTGACTATACCTAAATTCCCATATTCCATGCTATTAGCATTGATACAAGTTGGAGCGTGACTCGTCTCAACAGGACAATGACATTTTAATAACTTCCATCCCTTCCTACCAAGTATAGCGAGTCCGGTAAATCCGCCCAGTAAATCGAGGATTTCAAAAATAGAGATTTGTAAGTGAAATCTTTCGACAGGGCCATCATGACTCAAAATAAAGTCCAAAACAGTTTTAGAGCGCGTAACATTAGCATCGGAGTAATTAACCGAAGGGTTTTCACGAAGACGTGCTAGTCGGTCTCCTAACGACGCTGGATTCCTTTTCCCGAACAAGAAAAAAGTGAAATCGAGTCTCCCACAGCGATAACAATGACGTCTTCTAAGGGAAGAACAATTGATGGAATGATGATCTAGCTGGTCGTAATTTCAGCATCTCAAGGCAGAAGTCCCAACAGGGTTGAATAATCTCGCAGAATTGTTTCGAGAAGCAGCGCATCCTTCATTGGATGAAACATCAACAGTACGGATCCTAGGGCTGGCTCTAGGCCTTTGATAAGCCAGGTCGGACTCTAACGTAGGCGTGCATCTTCAACTGATTTTCATACTCGAAGCAGGTTAGGAATAGAGACAATGGTTTCCAATGCTTACTGCGTCTGAAAATAAGGTAATAAAGTCATGCGGATGAGGCTAAGGCGAGTAACTCCCGAAGAAAATACAGAAGGCAGGCGGCGAAATAAATTTTCCATAACGGCCACAGTAATGGGCTCATCAGCACCTTGGGTACGTTTCCGTATTTCGTCCCAAAAGCAGGCCTCATAATCAAAAGGAAAAAAGGCTGAACGTAATGGGCTAACTAACTAATACCAATTATTCAAAGTATCTTTGATGGAACGATACCAAATTAAAGCATGATCAGTGAAGAACTCTACAGCAGAGATAAAAAGCTGTTCCTTCGAAACACCTTGAGCTCTCCGCAATTCTTCATATCGCTCAAAAAATTTAGAAAGTATCGATTGGCATCAAAACGAAGGTTCCATTTATTCATTAGTAAATGATTATTACAATGGGACGGCGAATAAAAAACTTTGGTATTATGAAACCCAAGTGTTGGGTATCAGTCAAGATCGGTTCAGTATTATTACTACTCTTAGGGACATACTCAAGGGCCAAAATTTTTTCCAATAAGATACCTAGCTTACGATGACAAATTTCCAACTCTTTAACCCATTTATTTCAACTTCCTTAAAAGGAGCATTTCCAGATTTCTCTAATCTAACCCGAGCTCGAAGTAGTTTACGTTTATTCTTTGAAGTACCATCGCAAAAGACAACACGGATCCTAAGCTCATTATCTAACTCGTCTACTAGAAGCCGATCAATATCCATGATGAGTAACAGATAGAGTGAGATAGAAGACAACATTAAACTCAGTAGCTCAATAACGAGAATACCCGAAATTCCACCAGACAATGCTATAGCCAAGTGTGCAATAAGAGCAACAAAAAAACACACAAAGAAAGTAAATCCTTTCAAAAGCTTAATTAAATAACCGATGCTAGGCTTGATTATAAATTTAGAAAAACACAGTGAGACTGCGCTCAGGCTGTAATAAACAAGTTTTGCAAAAAAATGTTTCAAAATGTAACAAAAAAGTCCTAATATCAACATTTTGTAACTCACGGTATAGTAATGATCTCCCCAAACACAAGCATACATATGTATATAAAAACTATAACAAATATTAAAATCATGCACAAATATCAATGAACAGTGACCATGCAGAAATGTTAATACAAATTTTAATAAGAAACAATACATTCTAAAATCCTGACTAAAAATAATACTTATTTTGTTACTGTGTCAATTTAGAATTGGGCGCCAGAAACGTGATACCGTCGGTTAATTCTCTCAAAATCAAGTGACTACGTGGATACAATTGCCGGCCAGACTACCTAAGTGGAGACGGCGTGCAATTCTTTAAGTACTAAAGTTAATTAAATAGCAAAGGCGGGCGCCAACAAATTTTCATATAACCACAAGCGTATCCAATTATCACAGAGAATGCGTAGACTCAAAAGTAGCACAATACTTTGACAGAAAGCACACAAATTACCTGGATTTGTGTGCTACCACTAAGTACTACACATATTTAAATAGAGAACTAACGATTATTAAATGTTCTATAAAGAAACGTCTTATCCATTTTTGCCTTCAATGTCATAGTTTTTGAGTAACATCGTGCAACGGGAATAACTATCTAATATGATATTTATCTTAGTTTTTCCACAGTCTGGAAAGTCTGAGTAGAATGTGAACAATTATAAAGTAGTGCACATCAAGTTCACCTTCTACTCAGAAAAAAACATGGTTTTGCCGGAGACCACCATGAAATCTAAAGTAGCGATCTTATAGATTTATGGATAATTTAATATAATAATTAGTACAATTACTCTGTAGATGCAGACTTTTTTTATTCTTCGCTGTATCTACTTGCATGCAATGTTTAGTACTAGGGGCCCTCCAAATCGTGATTGTTATTGATTTTGCGTCAACTCGTATATTCTTTTTTCTACGACCTAACTAAAAGTATACCCTTTAGCGCTAAAAGTGACGTTTTATAATTTAGCATGTTTAAAATGAGATCAGCTGTTTACTTTTAGCACATGTGTTATAAAGTGAAGTGAGGTTATAAAACTACAATTTTGAACTGGAAGTGAGGTTGTAAAGTTATTCTAGTTACTTATTGCGTTAGAGGTAAAGTGTTTTTTAAGTAATTAAAGCGTTATGCAATTAATAAAGTGAAATGTGTACTTTTATAATTACCTTTGATAACTGACTTTGACAGCCAGTACACAAACATTCACCTGCGCGTCAAGACCATCTCTTTATTATGACATAAATTATAACTGTGATAAATGCAAACCTTTGATAAATCCACATTTATGGATTAATAACAGAAAATTTAAGGTGGTAGAAAAAATATTGTATGCAAACTCATGATAAAAGTGTTATTGCACTCGAAATGTTATGAAAATCTGCCTTCGGCTTCGTTTCATAACTTTCATGTCTCGTGCATAAACATCAACTTTTAGCACTTGTTGCATAAAGAGCTATTAATTTATTGTCGGTATAAAGTCTTACAACAATAACATCGACTATAACCTAACAAGCCCGATAGGATGAAGCTGCTGTGTAATGGACCGGGGCCGTCAAGGCGAATTCAAATTCTCAATTTTTTAACTGACATCATCATTATATTATTTTGATATTTAGTATCATCACAAATTCGCCGACTCCCAACATTTTCCGAACTAGGCTTCAGCCTATTATAGTCAGCCTGATCCAAAATCCGCCGCCTCTGAACAGGGAAATTAATTATTGCGGTATTAAGATGTACGGGAAATCTTAAGGAGGTATGAAACGATACGATACGATCTTTTGAGAAAATTTACTCTTCTGTTTTTGGAATTTTTTTTCCTTAAAATTTCTTAATCAGAAAATGGCACGCATGGAACGTATTCAATATTTTTCCTGAAATCGTCAAGAAAGCGGAACATGTCAAGACTAAGTTTGATCTTGAAAGTGTCACTTTGCAAGACCAGTCATTTTTACTTAACATTACCTAGGTGACCGGTCACCTTTAACCGCGCGTCTTGATGCGATAGAATTCTATTTTTAAATATTTCAGAGCAAATAAAATCCTCCAGCTTCTTTCAGAGACCCTTTATTTGCATAAGGTTCGGTAAAGCCTAGCAAATACAATATTAAATAGCTTTTTTGCACGATAGAACGATTTTACTTAGTTACCGCGTTTGTTTTCAAATCAGCAAGTCATGCTTACTCTCCTAGAACGGTAAGTAAAAATTCGACGCTAGGTTAGGTTTTGCGACAGTCTATGTCAAAACTGGCGGAAAATCTAACCTGCTACCTCTAAACTGACATAGACTTACAGTGCCACCAACATAGTATTCTGTGGTATAATGTCACATTTTACTGACGTTTGAAGAAAAATACATTTCTATCGTGTAAAAAACGTCATAAGCATCACGAACGTTAAGGAATTATCGATCTCAGACAATAATTGGAGTCGTCGCTTTGCTCCTTCTCCAAACAATTGTCTTCGATCGGTAAAATGTCCTTACCGTTCTTAATACTTAATATACTATAGCAGTGTTGTTATTTGATGAGACACTATCGTTGTACGCAAGCTGGATGGTTTGCACAAAAGACAAAAAGACAAAGGTAAAGGTTATTTCAATTCCCCCAACTGGGGGCGGGCTGCTATAGGGACCTTCCGTCCCTCTACAGCCAAGAACGGGAAACTCGAGCTGGGTGAGAGAAATGAGGAGCGGCGACGGGAAGAAAGGTCAGCAAAGGTGGGGAAATACTGCCCCGGCATTCACCTCAGAGAAGGTACTCTGTTGACTCAGAAAAACCACATAAAAACCTGAATTAAGTCAGACGGCCGCAGGAATCGAACCCGCGACCTCCCGAATGTTAAGTAGATGTAGTAGGCCACGGAGCTCGGTTGGTTTGTACTTGCAGGCGCGAGGTTTTAGTCGAGCACCGTTGAAACATGACTAGCAAGCGATGCGCTTGCCACTCTCTTTTGGCAACGATTGAAACCGTGGAACGATGTAGATTCGTGCTGCCGAAGTCTGCGCGTGCTAGGTGTTACAAAGAGAGATTTCAGAAAGAATGTAATGCATTACGTTACAAGGCATGAAAGTGTCTATGCTTGACTCGGAGGCTTTGTAGAAGTACTCGGACGCTTCGCGTCCTCGTATTCTTCAACAACCCTCCTCATCTGCAAAGTATCACTTTCATGCCTTCTAACGTAATATACTATTTTTCGAAATTATTATTTTAACCTGCCCTGTAGTACAGCATTTTACGAAAATTGATAATTTATCTGCAGTAAAGTTAGCAGAATTTGAATTTGAAACAGATAAACACAATATACAGGGTGCCCATTTTAAAACTCCGAACTTGAAGTTCTGTAAATAGGCAATACACAGTGCAGAAGCAAGGTAACAATAATTTTAAAACAAAAGTATTTCTTTAATTAAGGTTAGAGCAATCATATTTCAGTACTCTTAACGGTTTAATTTAAAGTCAGATGTGTATTAGATTGTGTCCTGCCTATTTATAAAATTTAGGTTCGGAGTTTTTAAATGGACACTTTGTATATCTAGGATTTTACAGCTGACGCCGCCTTCCCTCTCTCAACCGATTCCTCCAGTCCTCTTTAACTCTCCACTCTCTCTCCGTCAAACCTCTTTTTTCCGTGGCCTCGTGTACTTCGTCTGTCCATGGATTTCTGGGTGGACCTCTCTTCTTCCTCCCTACTGGCAGAGCTGGGAAAATTACTTTAAAATAGTAATTAATTACTAATTACCAATTACCGCCCAAAAGTAATTGAATTATCAGAGATTTCAATTATTCACATGAAATAGTAGTTCAATTACCAATTACTTTGCAATTGTAATTGTACAACATCAATTACTTTTTCAATTACTTTGAATAGAAATTATTGTCATATAGTTGTATTTAGTAGAACTCTCTTCAAAGTTGTAACCGTTATTAGTGTTGTGTCGATTCGTAATCGTAGTCTAAAAATGCTAATTTTTATGTTTTGTTAACTCTACTAACCTACATACTTCATCACATAATTTTGACGGTTTTTTGATAATTAAATAATAAAGCATCGTATTACTCCAATGGCTCAGCGCAGAGGGCATTCTTAGCCGGTGAAGATAATGCAATCCGGATTTCCGGAGAAGGGTACCTGAGCGTTAACAGGGCAACCTTCTGGAAAATTATATCCTGTTTTGGTATTCTCTCGAAATTTGTTTCGATCTGTAAAAGTTTCCACGACAATAATTGGGCCAAAGTTTTATACAACGGGAAAGACACGGATCTTTTCCAAACCTGCACAAGGAAGGTTTTGTTCTGGCACCCCCGCCGTTTAATATATTTATCGCCGCCCTCTCCATCATCTTGGATAGAATACTAACTGAAAGGAGCGTCGGAATCGCATATAGCTACAACATCTACCTATAATGCACTTGGTTTACAACTCGGCACCCTCAAGACAAAGGTGTTGTCAACTGTGTGATATCCAAACTATGTCATATTACAAGCACAAGGAAACTAACTAGAAAACGTTGAATTCTTCAGCTATCTGGGTAGGATACTCAACTGAAACGCCAATATCGATATGGAATTACGCATCAGCTCAGCCTCTAGACTCTAGGTCTAGAGCATTTTGGAAATTACGCAAACGATTATTAGGAATTAATGACCGAACTCTGGAAACCAAGGTAGCTGTATACCGCGCAGTATCGATTACTTCGCTACTATATGGATGCGAGACGTGGGTACCATATGCTAGACGCATCAGAGTGCTAGAAGCAATAACAGCTGCACATACGACGGCATAGAGATTAGAGCGGTTTTGCTGAACCTTTTAGAAAACCAAAAGCTACGTGCGTGTTAGAATTTTTAGATGCAAATAGCTGAAGTGTTGTCTGATAAAATATGACTGAAAGGAAATCTATATACAGGCAAACTCGTCAACTTTGTACCCAAAACAGCTCCAAATGGTCACGTACTATGAAATTTTACAAAATAAAAAATGGCAGGACAATATCGCTTGCTCTAATGGACTGTGTTTTGAAATTGATGTAACCAGGCGCTCTTAAACGTGACGAAACAAAGGCAGCTGTACATAAGACGGCATAGAGATTAGAGCGGTTTCGCTGAATCTTTTAGAAAACCAAAGGTTGCGTGCGTGTCACCTTTAGAATTCTTATATGTAAATAGCTGAAGTACTATACGAGAAAATATGACTGAAAAATAACCTATATACAAGCAAACTCGTAATTTTTATACCAAAACTGCTCCAAAATCGAAATTTGCTAGCGATAAACACAAACATAACCTAAAACATTGTACGAATGGAATTAATTGAATAATGACTTGAGTTTATTAAATTCTCTTTCAATTATCATGAGGGATAGTAGCTACAGTGAAGAGTTATATTTCAAAACAGCAGCATTACATTAATTTAAAACTTGGGCTAAATTTGTAATTAGTGTGAACTTACCATCTGCACAGATTTACGCTCACATTCATTTTAAGGGCGGATTATTTAGGAAGTCTTTCTAAATAAGTTACGCATACGTTTACTAATAAATTTCTTATAGAATTTTATGATTTTATAGTTATTAAGGTACTAAGGGTATTATGAGTAAAATAAGAGCCCAAGATTGTTAGTGTACTAACCGAGGGCCTTTGGCCCGAGGTGTGTACAACAATCGCGGGCTCTTAGCTCATAATGCCCGTGGTGCCTTCAAGGTTTTATGTCCTACCAATTTTCTTACCTAATTCATATTCATATTCAATTCATATAATTACTATGATATAGTATTTAAGATTGATCTAGTTCGCTGATATAAGTTAGATTTGTGACATTAGCTGAGCTGTCATTAATTTTCATTGTGACAGTGGTGCATATCCATGGAAACAAATACTGTTAATTTTTCATAATAACTCTAGGGTTCTTATGAAGAAAATAATTGCCCTGGAGCGTTATTTTGTATCTAAGATACTTTAAAATAGAGTCATTAATTTCAATTAATGGACTGGTAGGACATAAAAGTGTAAAACTTTTAAAAGTACAGTCGCAGCCAAAAAAACGGGACACCTTTTTTGACCTAACTCTCAAAATGCGAAAACAATTGCTGACACTGATGACATCTCTTAATTAGAATTGTCAGTGGCAGCACTTGTTTTCGAATTTTGAAAATTAGGTCAAAAAAGTGTCTCGATTTTTTTGGCCGCGACTGCAATTTTAAAAAATCTGGTGTGATACACGCACACCACTTCCTTTTCCAGTGATCTTATAATTAGCCAAAAATTTGATTTAAAATTTTTAAGCATTTGTCAAAAATTACAAATTTTACAAAATAGTGTTAGTTCAAGAGACAAATTTTCTCTAGAATTTTAAGCTAAATGAAAAAATGTAATAATATACCGGGTGTTCTATTTAAAATAGGAGTTAATAAAAAAATTTTGAAAAACAAAAGAAACCCATTTTAGAAGTATTCAACTGGCAAATCACCTATCTCACATCAATACACATTAAAAATGTCAAGTTTAAAACAAATCGTTAGAGCCGTTTTTGAAAAAAAAGAAAAAAACTGAAAAATTACAGGAGTAAACACCTACTTCCGGTTATCTGATTTTCTTCAAAAGCTTGCTGTCGCATCTACATAGTACACAAAACGTATATATGAAGTTTTAACGCCATGCCATACCTCTTTCCGTTTTTAAGATATTCTGTTCACAGGCAGACACACAGACAGACACACACAGGCAGACCAATAAAAAAAAATATGTTTTTTGGGTTCAGGGGACTCTAAAACGTGAAGATCTGTTGAAAACTCAATTTCGATTTTTTGGGGTAATTCCAATACTTCCTTTATTGTAAAAGGAAGTAAAAAAATTTACTAAATTTTCGCATAAATTTAATATCTTGTCATACTAGCTTTATTCAAGTTTAAAAACACTACCTGAGGGGCTCCCTCACGTACTGTTACAATATGAGTTTGCAAAAACTTTTTCGCCTAAAATAATCACTAGAAAATTCTAGTAACTTATGGAGATACTTTTGCGAAACACACTGTAAGAGTAGTTTACACGAATTACATTTGAACTATTCGAGCGTTGGCAGATGGTTTTGTGGCTGGCAGTCCCCGTTGTTTTTCAGCACAGTGTTTGCGGCTACCCATTCTCTAAATAAGTTACTTCTTCTATATGTTCTTTCATGTAAGTAAAAATATTACAACTCAGTCTAGAAAATTAGTAAATACCTTTAAAATAATCAAACATCTTAAACCAACAAGTTAATTTTGTGTTTTATTTTTAGATGCCTATTAACATTTAATAAATCTGAATTCTTCATTATTGATAACAATGGACGTTTCAAAGGAGTTTAATCATTTACCTCTTACAATAACTAGCAGATTAGACAAACCACTAAATGAAAGTAAAGTAGTTGCAAATTTACATGTACAGCGAGAGACCATCCAAGACAGTGTCAATAACATGACCGATCACCGATTGAATATTAAACAGGAGGAACTTCATATAAAAGATGAATTGCCTAGCACTTGTGTAACAGATACAAGCATCTTAGAAAAGCAGTTTGTTTACAATCCCTGTGAATTTAAGGCAGAAGACGAGAATAATTTTTTGGAACATGTGATGATTCATTCGGAGTCTTACTCATGTTCCATTTGTGAATATAAAACTGCACAGAAATGTAGTCTTGTTAGTCATTTGAAGACACACACAGGTAAAAGATCGTATTCATGTTTTAATTGTGAGTACAAAGCAGGAATGAAGGGTGATTTAGTTAAACATATGAAGAGACATACTGGTGAAAAATGTTATTCCTGTTCTATTTGCGCTTTTAAATCAGAATGTAAAAGTATTTTGGTAAGCCATATGAAGATGCACAGAGGAGATAAACCTTATGCATGTTCAATTTGTGTCTATAAATCAGCAAAAAAAAGTAATTTACTTAACCATTTGAAAATACATACTGGAGAAAAACCTTATGTCTGTTCTATTTGTAATTATAAATCTTCACAAAAAAGTAGTTTAGTACTCCATATGACAACCCATACAGGAGAAAAACCTTATGCATGTTCTATTTGTGATTATAAATCAGCACGAAAGAGTAATTTAGTATACCATATGAAGATGCATACAGGTGATAAACCTTATGCATGTTCTATTTGTGACTATCAATCAGCAAACAAAAGTAATTTAGTTAACCATTTGAAAATACATACTGGAGAAAAACCTTATCTCTGTTCTATTTGTAATTATAAATCTTCACGAAAAAGTAGTTTAGTACGCCATATGAAAATGCATACAGGAGAAAAACCTTATGCATGCTCTGTTTGTGATTATAAATCAACTCATAAAAATAGTTTGGTACTCCATATGAATATGCACACAGGAGAAAAACCTTATGTATGTTCTATTTGTGACTATAAATCAGCACATAAATGTCATTTAGTAAGGCATATGAAGATGCATACAGGAGAAAAAACTTATAAATGTTCAATTTGTGACTATAAATCAGCACAAAAAACTCATTTAGTTAGTCATGTGCGGAAGCATACAGGAGAAAAACCTTATCTCTGTTCTATTTGTAATTATAAATCTTCACAAAAAATTAGTTTAGTACTCCATATGAAAATGCATACAGGAGAATAACCTTATGCATGTTTTATTTGTAATTATAAATCAGCACAAAAGGGTAATTTAGTATACCATATGAAGATGCATATAGGTGAAAAAACTTATAAATATTCAATTTGTGACTATAAATCAGCACAAAAAACTCATTTAGTTAGTCATGTGCAGAAGCATACATGAGAAAGACCTTAAACATGTTCTATTTGTGACAATAAATCATCACAAAAAACTTTTTTAGTAAGTCATATGCAGAAGCATACAGGAGACAAACCTTATGCATGTTCTATTTGTTACTATAAATCAGCGCATAACTGTAATTTAGTAAGTCATATGAAGATGCATACAGGTGCAAAACCTTATGCATGATCTATTTGTTTAAATCAGCACAGAGAGGTCATTTATTGAGTCATATAAAGATGCATATAGGAGAGAAACCGTATTTATCTGGGATTTGCAGTAAAGATAGCTTAGTTAACCACAGGAAACATATACGAGAAAAAAGGTATTCAAGTTTATTTTGCGACTATAAAGCAGTAAAAACATAATGTAGTTATATATACAACGCTTTCGTAAAGTAGTGGATAAATTCATTAAAAATTCAAGGAATAACTTTTGGAAAAAATGCTGGGCCCCGTCGATTTTTTTTTATTTGCGCATTTTTTCAAATAAAATCTTTACATACGTGGGGACCCGCGTAGGAGGTATGACGTCATCGATGTATTTCTTAATGACAACCTCCTTTTTTATTACGGAATTTGAAAGAACGCATTTTTTTAGTTACGTTAAGCTGATTTTTCAGTATAGATCACATGACCAAAAATTACGAAAAAAAAATTGCAAAATACTAAATATAATTGCAATGATAACTTCAAAAACAACTAAATTAAATGTATAAAATGTTCACCGTTGTCTATCTGACAGTAGCCAAGACGACCGACATGTTTTTCATTTATTGCTGTCATTGATAAAGTCGTAAAATCATACTTCCCACATAAAAACTAAATTTAGTATTTTGTAATTTTAAAATTGTTTTTCTTTATTTTAGTCATGTGACCTATAATAAAAAATCAACTTAGCGTAAATAAAAAAAAGCGTTCTTTCATATTCCGGCATAAAAAAGGGAGTTGCCATAAAAAAACTTCGATGACATCATACTTTTTACACGGGTCACCATGTATGTAGATTTTATTTGAAAAAATGCTCAAATAAAAATAAAAATCGACGGGTCTCAGCGTTTTTTTTCAAAAGTTATTCCTTGAATTTTTAATGAATTTATCCACTACTTTACGAAAGCACTGTATATATATGTTAGCACTTCAGGCGTTAAGGCCCAGGGCTGGTTTTATGACTTCTTTACACTTCTTTCTATCTCTGGCCAGGTCTATCCATTCCCCACTATACTCTCCATCCATTGCTTCTTTGATCTCCCTCTCCTGCTTCTCTTCCCTACATCCACACCTTTCTTATATTAGCTCTGCCTGTCTTCATTCTCTCCAAATGTCCTAACCATACTAACCGACTATGCATCACAATCTTTGCGATTCCAGGTTCGTTGTATAGGTTCTCCAGTTCTTCGTTGGTTCTTTTCCTCTATGGTTCCCCTTTTTTTATCTCCCTGTATATAGTTGGCAGAATTCTTCAGTCCTATATCTCCAAGTTGTACACGTCTGCTTGTCTTAGCACCCACGTTTCTGCTGTGTTACTGCCGGTCTAATTATGCTTTTGTATACGCGTTTTTTGACTGCTCTTGAAATCTTCTTAGCACTAGTATCTTGTGTAGACCTGCTGCACTTCTTGTTCCTGTCATGATTCTTCTTTCCATTTCGTGATAGTTGGATCCTTCACTGGAAACTTCTATTCCTAGGTACAGTTGTGGCCAATAAAAAATATGATAACTCTTATAACAGATTTTTGTCTCATTCTAGCTGCTTGAACTTATTTTATTAATATAATATTGACTATTCAATTCACCTGTCATCTGTCAAAAAGTGACCAATGAAAATCCAGAATTCTGACGTTTCTTGACCAATCAAAAAAATATCAGTGGATATATCTTCCTAGAAGGTATTCAAGTGACTATTTTAAACAAATGTGATTTTTATTAGAAAAAGTCAATATTAGTGTTCTGTTACTATAGAAATTGCGTAGTTTCCTGCTAGATTTGCTGAAAACTAATTTGAAAAAGTAGTTTGGTTCATTAAATAGTCCCTCGAATACCATTCTTAGTCAAAGTTAAGTAGATTATTTTTGCGGTGGTATCACTACTCATGTCCATTGCGCTTGGGATTAGGACTCGTGCTAGCGCACTCGTCCTAATCGTACCAAAGCGCAATGGACATTCGTGACACCACCGCAAAAATAGTCGACATAACTTTGACTACTCATGGTATTATAAGTGACTATTCAATTCACCTGTCATCCGTCAAAAAGTGACCAATGAAAATCCGAAATTCTGACGTTTCTTGACAAATCAAAAAAATATCAGTGGATATATCTTCCTAGAAGGTATTCAAGTGACTATTTTTTACAAATGCCATTTTTATTAGAAAAAGTCAATATTAGTGTTCTGTTACTATAGAAATTGCTTAGTTTGTTGCTAAATTTACTGAAAACTAATTTGAAAAAGTAGTTTGGTTCATTAAATAGTCCCTGGAATACCATTCTTAGTCAAAGTTAAGTAGATTATTTTTGCGGTGGTATCACTACTCATGTCCATTGCGCTTGGGATTAGGACTCGTGCTAGCGCACTCGTCCTAATCGTACCAAAGCGCCATGGACATTCGTGACACCACCGCAAAAATAGTCGACATAACTTTGACTACTCATGGTATTATAAGTGAATATTTGACATCTGCCAAACTGTTCCATTTTTTTTCTGCAACTGTACACCACACTATGCGCCTTCTCTAGTGAATACTGTGTCCAATTGTTTATCTTAATTTCTAGATGTCTCCCTACTTGCTGGTTTGTACTTCTTGATACCATGTAGTTGGTCTTGAATTATTCTGTTTAACCTGTTTAAACTCTGTGAACACCATCTGTAGTGGTATTCTTCTTCTTCAGCATTTTCCTTGCACTTGTGTTAGCGAGAAGATTTGGTCGGTTTTAATCTGTTGCTTCTGAATCCGCACTGATAATCTCCTACTACTGTTTCTGCGATTCTTTTAACTCTTTCATTGATCAGTTGCGTTAATATTTTATATGCCACGCTCAGCAGTACTATTGGCCTGTAGTTCTCAGGATTATAGGGACTTCTTTTTTTATAAATGGGCTCCATTACTGCGTGGGTCCATTCTTTTGGAATCCGTTTTCTTTCCCATACTATGTCTATTAATGCGTGTATTCTTTCTATCAGTAGTCTATCGCCCTTCTTTAGGAGCTCAGCTGTTATCCCGTCTGTCCCCTGGCTTTTATTGTTCTTCATGCTTTTTCATTATTTTGTCTACTTCTAGTGTAGATGGTTTTGCTACTTCTGTTTCTTCGTGTGCCCTCTCTTGCCTTTCTGTCTCTCTTCCGCCAGTATCTTGTTTAGCAGTTTCTCGTAATATTTGATCTATATGGTTTCAATCTCTTTCCTGCTAGCTGCTATTTCGCCTTCTTGATTCTGCATGAGGGTGGATTTAGGTTGTTGTTCTTTTCTGTTGGATCCGATTTCTTTATACAATTTTCTCAATTCTTGTTGTAGTGTTCTTCTATTTTCTCTATTCTCTTAATGTGAAACTGTCTTTTCTTTTTTCTGATAATCTGTTTTGAGTCTCTTCTTTTCTGTTCGTATCCTTCCTGAGCTTCTTGCGTCCTTTGACTCAACATTGCTAGCGTTGTGTTCCTTTGTTTGCTCTATTACTGCTTTACAGTCTTGTTCGAACCATTCCTTTTTAGTTTTCTGTGTACCTTTTGGTAGTACTTCGTCTGCAAATTCCCTTATTATAATTTTCAAAATACCCAACTGTTTTCTGTATGTCCCTACTTCTTCGTTTTCTAGTCTCTGTGTGTGTGTATACTTGTTTCTTAAGTCTTCTTCTTTCGGTGCTTGCATGTTCTCTCTCTTTATCAGTTGATTGCCCAACTGCTTTTGAATATGCATTTCTTGTCTGATATTTGCCCGTATCAATATGTAGTCCGCGTCGATATCCGTGCTTCTGTAGGATGTTATGTTGGTTATATTATCTGCATGTTTCTCTTCAATTAGTAGGTAGTCTATTTGGTTCATGTACTTTCTATCTGGAGAGATGAAGGTGTCTTTGTATATCTCTTTGTGGTGGAAGAAGGTTGACTTTATTATTAATTTTCTTCCTACTGCAAAAATAATCATTTTCCCTCCGTTGTTGTTTGTTTTTTCGTGCTTACTGTGCCCCCTTACGGTTGACTTGTACCTTTCTTCTTTCCCTACCTTTGCATTGAATCCACTATCACTATTTTTATGTTGTACTTCGGGTATGTCTCGTAAATTTGGTGCATATCCTAATAAAATTGAACTTTAGATTCTTCATCCGCATCTTCCATTGAGGCGTTAATGTTCATTATCTTCCCGTTAAGACTGCCTCTTAATCTTACCCAACACATTCTATTACTTATACGCACTTGTGGTCCACTAGGGCGCTTTTTATTGCTTCGTGTGTTAAGGGCCCCATTCCCAGCTTGTTTTCTCCCCCACCACTGTTAATATATATATGAATCCTTCTAACTCGATTATGTGTTCCCCTTTGATGTGTGTTTCTTGCATTGCTAGAATTTTGATTTTAATTTTTTTCATTCTCCTGTTAATTGTTTTAGGGCGCGTTCTTGGTTGATACCTCTCAACTTCCATGTTGCTATTTTTATTGCCTTTATGTTTATTTTATTTCTAACATTATTCATCTTCCTTGTCGTTCTTTTAGTTTCTTTCTCTTTTGAATCGTTTCGTTCTATTTCGTTCGTTGTTCGTTTTCTTGCTTGGGTTGTTGTCGTAAGCGAACTAGCAGTTTTATTTAGTTTTTTGTTACAAGTTTCCTTTCTTCTGGTGTCCCGTTAACCGTTAGCTTTTTAAACCCTATCTTTATATGATTACTTTTGATTTTTTCTGATAATGCTTTTTGGATCTGCTTTTTTTGTTCCGTCATTTCACTTCTGATGTTTCCTAGTCTTGACTTGTTATTCATAACTTCCAGCTTCTGCTCGAAGGATCCCAGTTCGGCAATAACTACTTTCTTGTGGCCGTGTTTCCCTATTTAGTACGCTTTTGTAACTTCAACCTCTACACCAACACTTCTTTTCTACATATATCTTGGCTGTATAGTATTCCAACCAAAAATTGGAACGCTATTTAAAATCCAATACACCGTGAAAAGTGTTTCATACAATCAGTAAATAATAGTCCAATGACAATCAGCTTTCAAGTAAGGGCAGTTCATCTGCAAATTGTACATGTAACTGTTTTGTTAAGGCATTGCAACATTGTGCAACATTTAAGTCGGTACTAGTTGAGTTTTTGAAACCGGATAGTATCATAGAAAATGTTGAAAAACGTATATGTCTTCCAAACTTCCCAATGCATCTGTCAAATTTAAAGGTTATTATCGAAGTGTCACTGACTGATAATCAAACAGTAATTTTATGATTTAAATAACGAAGTGACTTACTGTTCTCAGTGCTGGCCTGATTTTAAATAGCTTTCCAATTTCTGGTTGGAATACTATACTTGGGGTTTAGATACTCCACCTTTTGATAACAATGTTCGTTCTTGTCTTTTCTCTATCTTGTTTCTCAATTCTCTCTTTCAGTCCTTCTATCTCACTTCGTAACTCCATTTTCTCATCCCTTTTAACCAGTTCCTCTTAATTCTTCTCCATATTTTTTTAATTCATCACTGTATCCTTATATGTCGTTTCTGGCGCTTTGTACATGCTCCTTGATGTCTTTCATTTACTTAGCCATTTCCCCTACCATTTTACAAAGCACCTGCATATCTTCTGCTTTAGGTTCCATCCCTTTATCTTAGTCTGGTGTTCTATCCCGTTTTCTTGTTGGTATAGGCGACCTCTGAATGATTTTGTTTCTTTTGGACATGTTTTGATCTTGGATGTATTCTGCTTCGGCTTCTGTCGCTTGTCTATTTCTTTTAAAGTACCTAATCTTTCACTGAATCTGCGCAAAAAGTTCGGTCCTTACTCATTTATTCTCTCGAATTTGCGTAAATTTGTGAAATCTTGGCAAGTTTCATCTTTATAAATGAATTACGGACGTAGTTATCGTCGTGTCCGTATAGTTTAATGGGGTTCGTTAGGTATTGCTTGGAGAATGATTTATTGCTATTATCTAGGATTGCGAAAAGGGTCGGTCCACCTCGTCAGTTCAGAGACACTTCTCCCTTATCAATCCCCCCCCCCCCCCGGCACCCCTTTTAGAACTGCTGCGGTTTCCCTCTGTTTTAGTCGTGTTGCTAATTGGCAACCTCAGTTAAGATTACATACAGGCTTGCTTTCTACGTAGTGCTGTACAGGTCTTTACTGCTATTTTAACTTGTTACAATTTATTCGACGCTTCAGCAATATTATTTATTTCCGTTCACGTTATGCAAACTTATAACCTTATTTCTCCTGCATGTGTGCAACCCGCTGTACTATGTCGTGTAAGACGTGTTGCCTACCATATTCAATTTGAAAACCGCTCCCCAAAGATTGCGGTTATCTCTTATCAAATTAAAAAGTAAAGTTACGGTGTTCAGCTTAAATTACTACTTGTCCGTTCCAACTGAAGAAGAGTTCATTTTCTATATGTTAATGATTACCACAGATGTTGGCGTGGTAGCCGGAGAGAGCACAATATTTAAAATCCCTGTGTAGTAGCCGGGAATTGAACCCGGTTCGGTAAACCAATATACTCGAATAATAATTTTTGTGCAGTGCATCTCTCTGTTTATGTATTGTAAGTCTATGTAGAGCTAAACTTTTAATTGTGATTGTGTAAAATTTTTTATCGATAATAAAATGTTAAAATTTATTATAATATTATGGTATGATAATGTATATTTACGTAGCAGAGGTAGGCAGTAATTAATTACTTTGAATTTAAATTACTAATTACTTTGTGGCAATTCAATTACTAAATTACTGACCTCGACTCAGTTTAAATCAATGGAGTGCAAAAAATTAGATAAGGCTTTATTAAGTATAAGTATAAATTATACTTTCCTCTGGCAAGTGGGATTACAGCTAATTTTGTGCATCTTCTATTTTGAAGATGCAACATAGAATTGCCTTCCTCACCACCAGTTGAAAGAGTTTTTTCATTTTCCACCTTTATAGATAGTTCCAGAAAGAATGCGACTTCGGACGAATTATTTGAAAAACTGGTACCAATGAAGGCAAGGAGAGTGTAATACTTTTGGTAGTTTTTACTTATTGTACCTAAATATATGTTGTATGAATATAGTATAGACAATATATCATTTTTATCCTTGACTTTATTTACCTACATGCATCAAAACTTTTGGCTTTGGTAAACAGTGCAAACAATTAAAAGACTTAATTAAGTGTCAGAAATTTGTAATTGATAAAGTATGTTTAGGGTGGAGCTTGTAGTGGACTGTATGTTTTAGTTTCCGGTGGCTTAGACAGATACAGGATATTTCTTAGGGGTGTAAGAATGTAAAAAGATGCAGTTCCAATGGCTTTATGCAGTCTCACATAAGGAGGGCAATACAGGCTTGGACTCGTTTGGCAGAGGTTCGTCAACATAGAAAGATACCTAACTGCAGTACTTTATTGATTAGAAAATATCCTATACAGGGTGTTACAAAAGTAACGCCCGTCCAGTTGGTAATATATTCAAGAAGATAAAATAAACCGATAATAAAGAGTGACAAAACTACAGATTGTCCTTCCTTACAGAGTTATTGGCCAACAAAGTATTAAAAATGTATGTTTTACAAAATTACATTATGGTCTACAAGTCAGGAATTGGTTAAATACAAAATTCCCTCGTCGATGGATTAGAAGAGGTGGACCAATAGCTTGGCCACCCAGATCACCCGACCTTAGATTTCTTTTTCTGGGAATATCTCAAAGAAAACGTTTATCTACAACCAGTTGTTGAACAGGAAGATGTAATTGACTGTTTTCATGCAGCTGTAGCTTTAATAAACGACGAAAAATGTTAGAGAGAGTGAGTGATTTTCTGTTAAACCGCGCTAGAAAATGTATTGAAGTGAAAGGTGGCTCATTTAAACATCTAATGTAACATTTAATGTCTATTATCAATAAAACTTGATTTTCTAAAACATACATTTTTAATACTTTGTTGTCAATAGCTTTGTAAGGAAGGACAATCTGAAGTTTTGTCACTCTTTATTACCGATTTCTTTTATCTTGCTGAATATATCCCCAAGTGGACGGGCGTTACTTTTGCAACACCCAGTATTTACACTTACAAATATGACGTAAATTTCCAAGGTTGAACACATTGCTCCAATCTAAATTGAAATTCTACCTAACGTGTTACATTTCATAACAAACGGTAATATTAACATCAGCAAATTCAGCATAATTGCAGTTTATTTACTAGGTCAGTCAATGGTGCTGACTGATCGTAATGCATTTTTAACGTATTTCTACTTGCAACCGTTGTTGACGAAATCTAACCCGTACAATTAACTATAAAAATTTATAAATAGGTTACTATAGTTAATAAAATTAAAAAATTATGCACTTAGAATACAATTACGAAGATGTGAATGATAGTTGCAACTTGCTACAAAATTCTTATTGCAAAAATAGATGGCAACAATTTCTATCGACGGTAATATATTGCAGTGACTTATTACGTTGGGACGCCTTGTATTTAATTACGTAATATAACCTCTACTATTTTCTTTCAAATTGATTGATTTAATTTAAATTACAAATATATTCTGTTTAATAAATGTATCGCATTTGAGACTCAAAAGGGGGTGGTTCTTTATTCTAGTTGTCTGTTACTTGAAATTTTAATTTTTATAATGACTTTTAATTAATGACCGACACTAACTGTCAGCTTTACTTCAAACAATGATCCAACAATAATCAAATCAAAAAATGACAAATATTCTTTCTACTCACATATCATCAGCTCAATTCATTAATAGTAAAGTAAGTACTGTATTATATTTATTTCACTCGTTTAATTGTCTTTTATTCAATATGCTTCTATAGGACTAATTAAGACCAACCTGAACTCCTCTTACTTTCACTGCTAGTCACCTCAAAACACCACAGCTCCTGACGTTCACAGCTCAGCTCGTCCATAGATCAGCCTCGATGCTCTGCCAACCGTCATACAAACACCAACCTGTCCAAACCCTGGCTGCTTACAGATATGGTCATATTCCTTACACCCTTGTACACTCCAGTCAACCTAACAGCTTGCCTGCAAGTTCCCACTTACAGATGATACCAAAACTAATCTTCTATTTTCCCCAGCTTCTGTAGTCAGCAACCCAAATAAAACCGTCCAAATCAAGCAGTTACTTCAGCAACTTTCTTCAAATGATCGACTCGTCCTCCATACATTCACCAAATCCAGTCATTAATGTAACTGATTATTCCTTGTATGCATTAAACAATCCAATTCCATTTAAATATAATTATTTTCTTTTTACTATCTAGTTAAACCATATTCCATAATCTTCAATGACTGTATACTTGCATTACTTCATAATTATATTTCCACTTATTTTTCACCTCGCAGATTTGTTAAAACCTTATTTATTGTATTAGACCAAATTATTAATACAAATAAAAGTAAAATTTCCAGTTTTTATTTAATTCAAAAGAATATTTCCAAAAACACGTCTACATTTTTAAGTTTGTTTTTTTTTCACTCTCTAAACAAAATTACTTTATACTAGTTACAATTATTAATGTACTCTTTTAAAATTAAATAATATGATTTATACCCACTACATTCTATTTTCTAATAGTAAGCATATTTGTCATATTGTTACATTAGCTTATTGTATTTCATTACACAAGTCTGCGACCAATTTTTTTTCTTTAAAATAATGGGTGATTCTTATGTATTTTGGTGCGCTGAGTTCGGAAATGCCCTCAGTTTTTTCCCAGCACGTAAGCATTTTCCGCAAAATGCATTTTTCTGCGGGATTGCCTACCTTAAGGCGTATATTTATGAATATGCCGAAAAAAGTTGTTTTTCCTATTCGGCTTCATAGTTTTATATTAGAAACTATGAAATATGATAAAAGTTAGTATATTTAACAGTATTAGTCAGCGTATGAATCATGGAATCCCATTACCTTAATAGTATGCAATTAAGGTTTATCGCTTTTCTTCGGTGTTTTCAGATTCCAATGTTACTGTAATACATGTTTTTGTTATTAAAAGTACATAAATAAATAGGAGAAATTCTTTCTGGTAATTAGCGTAATTGTGGTGAACATTATTGACAAATGAAACCTGGATTTTCCTATTGCCCTATATATACCCCTCGTAGGCCTTCGATTTGTTCATTTCAGAGTCATCAGAGAGCGAGTCAGAGCAGTTGGATGATGAGTTTCAAGTCGAAGACTGTGGACCCCAACAGTTTTCACAAGAAGAATTAAACGACCTCGTTCGTGATTTAGGGCTTTCTAAAGAGTCTGCTGAATTACTGGGCTCTAGACTTCAAGAAAAGAACTTGTTGAGATCTGGAACTTCATTCTCTTGGTACAGAAGCAGAGAAAAACAATTTGAGTCAAATTTTTCTCAAGATGGCGAACTTGTATATTGTTCTGATGTTCCCAAGTTGATGTCAATGTTTAACATTCAACATGTGTCAAATGAATGGAGGCTTTTTATTGACTCGTCAAAAAGAAGTTTAAAAGCAGTTTTGCTACACAACGGCAATAAATACGCTTCTGTACCCGTGGGGCACTCTGTGCATCTAAAAGAAAAGTATGACAACATGGCTTTTATCCTTGATAAATTGAAATATAAGGAGTTTGGATGGTCTATCTGTGGTGATCTCAAAGTCATCTCTATGGTGCTTGGACAACAAGGTGGCTATACGAAATTCCCCTGTTTCCTATGTGAGTGGGATAGCCGGGCAAAAGCACAGCACTGGAGCCAAAAAGTGTGGCCAACGAGAACTTTGAAGGTTGGAGAAAAAAATGTTCACTTTGAGTCTTTGGTTGATCCCAAAAAAGTGCTTTTACCCCCACTTCACATCAAGCTTGGACTGATGCAGCAGTTTGTCAAGGCATTGCCAAAAGATGGCGAAACGTTCAAATACCTTGAAAAGAAATTCCCGGGACTGTCTGAGGCAAAGTTAAAGGAAGGTGTTTTTGTTGGCCCGGACATTCGGAAACTAATGAAAGACAATCAGTTTGAAAAGGTGATGAAAAAAGCTGAGAAAGAGGCGTGGATATCATTTAAAGAAGTTGTGACTAAGTTTTTGGGGAACAATAAGGACCCGGATTATGAAGAAATTGTAAATAAAATGTTGAAATGTTTTAAAACCTTGGGGTGCTCCATGAGCTTGAAACTTCACTTTTTGAACTCCCATTTGAGTTATTTCCCAGAAAACCTTGGTGCCGTAAGTGAAGAGCAGGGCGAGAGGTTCCACCAAGACATCAAAGAAATGGAACGGAGGTACCAAGGATGATGGGATGTGAATATGGTGGCAGACTACTGTTGGATGCTTCATAGAGAACTTCCAGACATCCCACACAAACGGAAAAGCTCAAAACGGAGTTTTGGGGGAAAAAGATGTAGATATTATAAAGAATTATAAATCCTTATTGTATATACTACATATTATTTTTATCAAATTGCATTTAAAAATGTAAATAAACCACTAGTAATATATACTTTTTTTATTTCAAATGCATCTTTTTCATTTTGCGGAAAATCCCTACGTGCTGGAGAAAAACTGAGGTCATATTTGGACTCAGCGCACCAAAATACATACGATTCACCCATTACGGTGAAAAAAAAATCAAAAAATTTCAATTTGCAGGCCTGTGTTATTAACTTTCACCACCATGATAGAATACTCAATTGCTATTATTTTTCAAAGTAAATTGTAAATTGTCTCAAATTTAACTTCCATTGCTCATTTTCAACTAAACAATCTTTTTCAAAACTTTTCTAGTTTGATTGTATTAATCTACCAAATTTATTTATTTAAATTTTTATTTAAGAACTGTCCCTTGTGTATCATAACAATATGTTATCCAATAACAATTACGCAGTAATTGATATTTGAATTATTATTTTAGTTGGGTAGTTGACACCTTTATGAATTTAATTATTTCATTGAGCGGTAATTTGTAATTAATTATTTTTTTTAAGTAATTTTCTTAGAGAAACTCGTGATTATCACTATCTTAAGGTCAATAATCCTGAATATCTAAATAGCAAATAATATTACTATGTTTTTTATTAATAGCATATTGACAGCCTATACAGAATAGTAATTAATAATTATGTTAGTAGTGGTAGTGTAATTAGAGTATTACCTGTTTGTTATTTTCTTACCTACTTATTCCTAATGCATATCTACCTTTCGGTGTAAAACGTTTATTACATTCTTAGTAGTACAGAATGAAATATTAAATCATGCAAACAATGCGATCTAGATTATTTACTCCAGACCTTTAAACAGAAACTATCACGTTACGGTAAAGGGGTATAAAGAATCGCAAGATTATGGCAGAGAGTTTCAAGCAGTTAAACACCGTTATTTACCATTTTTGTCGGTCTACGAAAGGAGTAGGCATGTACAATCGACCAAAGAAAGTTAACAAAGTATATGTAATAGCTAACAACATTGGGTGCGTTCATCAGATACAACAGTTGCTGAAGCATTTTATGATACTCTGTTGGACACTTTTGCCTAATGGAACGCGTCACTGGAGCAGTCGCCATATTTTGGAGGGCATTTTATTTACCCTACCCGTGCTGCAAGCTGTTTCGTTTTAGAATAGGATGTTACGTATGGGAATGCTGTGTTTATCAAATTTAATATAAATTATGGAAGCAATAACTTTAGTGTAGCCAGAAAGTAGTAAAAGTTACACTATTAAACTGGGAGAAAGGGAAATACGAGAAACAACATCGGTCTTAATTTTGTATTTTGCTGTCATACATAATATTGCTATTCAACTGACAAACTACAATTATTTGCATTTATAGATCGGTATAATAATCGTCTATCAATCAGAAACCGTTTCCAAAGCGCTCTTTTCTTAACAGAACCATTTCCACCTACCACAAAAAGAAAATGGCGGGGCATATTACTTTACCAGTTAGCCTTAAATGTACAACCAATGCTGTACTTATTTTCTTATATATGTCCTATTTGTAGATAATAGTTTGATACCAAATTTAAATCCAAAATCAAACCATCGTGACTACATGGGCATATTTTAGGGCCGGCTAGCTAAACAGTGAAGACGATGTGCGGTTCTTTATAAAAGCTTCAAAAGGGACGCCAAATGTGCTCAACTAGACGCGACAGTTCATACTCAAAGCTTAACCAAAATCACTTTCTCTGAAATGTAATAAATATATTAAGTTATAACTAAGTTTGCAGTCACGAAAACACATAATCATAGTCAAATGTATAATATTCAATAATATTGTACATGGAACAAACGTTTAGTACGCCGGGTGCACGCAATAAACATAATATTTAGAACACAACAGTCAACGATGAAGCCTGAGGGGCAATGCACGAAAATAAAGTAAAATTATCACACAGTACGCAAAGGTAAAATTTGACGCATCCTGAAGGGACCCAGTCAAAACCGCTGCCCTTTAACAGAGCAATTAAATTAATACAATCAAGTTACGTGCAATACAGAACTCCCTGGATAAATTTCTACCTTCTGGCGACAGCACCAGAGCACTAGCTATTACGCAGATTACTAGCTCTTGGGACTCAGCAAAGCTCACGCGGAAATAGGTCAAAGTAAACGGCACCTTATGAAAGCAGTAGACTACTCTGCAGCGAGTGTACGATACGGCATGATGACATGGAGGATTGAAATGACTCAAACAGCTCCTTACGGGAACATGGACGGATCAAAACTAACAGCTCGGCACGGAATCATGATCGGGACAAAACACGACAGTTCGATACAGGAGCATTCAAGCTCGGATCAAAACAGGTTAAACCAATTCGGCAAGAACAAGAAATCAGGCTTAAATAACCACGTGCAACTTGTCCCCAACGGCCGAAATCGGGTTGACAAAGGATAACATCTAAGCGTTTGTATACACCGGGATCACAAACACTATACGCATATATAGGTCCACTACTGGACATAGGATTTCCCCATTATATTCCAATCATCTCTGTTTTGAGCTGCGATCATTCATCTAATTCCTGCGACTGCTTTAAATCACCTCTCCAGCGTCGCTTTGGTCTGCGGGTACTTCTATTTCCTGTTCTAGGCCGCCATTCCACACATCTTCTGGTTCACCTATTATCTTCCGTTCGTACTACATGACCAGCCCAGTTCCATTTTAGTCAAACAACTTTGTTTACCACATCGTCTACACTATTTTTTTGGCGGATCCAATCATTTCTTTTGCGGTTTTTAAAGTTATTCGTAGCATCTGGCGTTCCATAGCCCGTTGGGTAGTTGAAAACTTTTTTGCATTATTTTTAGTTAAACTCCAAATTTCGGATCCATAGGTCAGCACTGGGAGGACACCCTGGTTAAAGGTGTTACGTTTGAGTATAATTGGAATATCAGATTTAAATATATAACTGAGCCTGCCGAATGCTCTCCACTTTATTTTCTAGCATAATATGAATGAAATACATTAGATTTATTCATGTTCAAGCCCTAACTGCGATTGTGTGTTTAATTCGTTTATCATATTTAGTAACTCTTCACTGTTGCTGCTGATTAACACTATATCATTGACGAATCTTAGATTGTTTAAATATTTACCATTTATGGTTACCTCTGTTCTCCCCCAGTGTACTTTCGTAAAATATCCTCCATCACTGATTTAAAAAGCTTTGAAGAAATCGTGTGCTTATTCCTCTTACGATTTTTATCTTATTTTTTTACCTGCATTTTTATATAAATTTTTGCATGATAATATACATGTTTTATCAAGTTATTATATCTGTAATCGATTCTGCAATTGTTTAAAGATTGTAAAACTGCCCATTTCGATTGAATTGAATGCTTTTTCCTAGCCGATGAACGCTATGTAAAGCGGAAAAATTCTATTTGAGTAATCATTTTTCTTTATTCTTTTGAAGGGTTAATTGATAAGTATTTCTTATACTCAAAGTTTCAGTTAGTAACCTGTGTTTGTCGTGGTATAAGAGGGAGAGAGAGAGAGAGAGAGAGAGAGAGAGAGAGAGAGAGAGAGAGAGAGAGAGAGAGAGAGAGAGATCTTACTTCGCTTTACAGTTGTTTTTATATCCTGTATAGTCCTAATTAAATGAAGTCTCACCTGGTCAGTTAGGGATTGGAGGTTTGCATTTTTATTCTTTTATTGGATTCACCCCAAAAATTCTAAATTGAGTTTTCAACAGATTTTCACGCTTTACAGTCCCCTGAACCCAAAAATCATATTTTTGTTCTGTCTGTGTGTGTGTCTGGCAGTCTGTCTGTGAACAGAATATCTCAAAAACGGAAAGAGGTATGACGTTGAAACTTCATACTTAAAGTTTTGTGTACTATGTAGATGCGACAGCAAAATTTTGAAAAAAATCGCATAATCGGAAGTATGGTGTTTACTGTTGCGATTTTTCAGTTCTTTTCGATTTTTTTCAAAAACGTCTATAACGATTTTTTTCAAACTTTACATTTTTAATGTGTATTGATGTGATTTTCCAGTTGAATACTTCTAAATTGGCTTTCTTTGTTTTTTTTTCTATTTTTTTATTAACTCGTATTTTAAATAGAACACCCGGTATATTATTACATTTTTAATTTACCTTAAAATTGTAGAGAAAATTTGTCTCTTCAACTAACGCTCTATTTTATACCGTTTTTGTAGAATTTGTAATTTTTGCCAAATGCTTAAAAATTAAAAATCAAGTTTTCGGCTAATTATAAGATCACTACAAAATAGTTACTTATGCAACTAGTGTGTAAAGTAGGTTTTTTTAATTGAGTGTGGAGATTTTCGCACGTAGCGCCACTCGAGTGCGCAAATGATAGCACGAGATTAAAACAAATACCTTTTTACAGGTGGCGCAAAAGTAATCACCCTATCGAAAGATGCTCTCATTTTTGCAAATGGCGTCTTATGTCATCGCGACTTTGACATTTTTGAAGTAAAGAGAACCAAAATACACGTAGACAAACCATGGATCGCTATATTCCTCAAGAACGCGGAATAATTATTGTGTCAATGTTTTTGACAAATAATTGGTCAATAGTTTTGGCTCGACGCGAATTTCGTCGTCGATTTTTTGGTAGTGTGGGACCAATTGGGCAAACACTGTGGCGGTTAATCGCTTGCCTCGAGGAGACTGGCTCAACACGGGACAGTTGCAGTCGTGCCCGGCTCCAGAGTATCCGTTCAGTCGAGAATATCGCTCCTGTGGCTGCAGATGTCCTAGATGACCCTCAAACACAATCAGACGACGGGCCACGCATTTGGGCATCAGTACACGATCTTTACAGGGAATTTTAGTGAAACACTTGAAGATGTTCCCGTACAAAGTGCAACCGCACACGCAGCACGAGCGACAGTATATTCTGAAGTAAGTTTTTCCCTGCCGCTTAATCTCTCGTTTTGGATATTTATACTGCCCCTCAAGATCGCCCAATTTGACCGTTCCAGACTCCTTTCTTTGGGGTATTCTGAAGTCACGGGTCTATACGAACAAGACACAGATCTTGGCGGCCCTAAAGGAAAAACATCTGACTAGAAGTAAAGAATTTATCACCAGAAATTTTGAGAAAAGTCATGGAAAATGATGTGAAACGAGCCGGAATGTGCATCAACTCTGGCGGTGTCCACTTGACCGATATTATCTTAGCGACTTAATGGAAAAAAAAATTAAACGTCTAAATAAACATAATCAATAAACAGAACCAATTCTTTTTATTTACACACGAAGTTACTGCCTTAGGAAATCGAGTGAGGACTTTTGCGCCACCTTGTACATACGTGTTGCACACTAAACTTTTTCTACAAGCGAATATTTCACAATTTTTATCAATTGCTTTATTTATTTTGGTACAGCACTGGTTGGTTGATTAAAATTCGTTTTAAGTTAGCGCGACTGATCGTGATCGATGAACTGTCAAAATTATGTAAATTTTTGTACATAGGCAACCCAAACTACATTTTACTTTTTATGCACTAGCGTTTGTAAAGAACATTTTATGCACTATTACTGTTACTAATAATAAATAATTAATTATGTTAATTATCACGATTATTATTGCTTTGTACCTATAATCACCAAATTCTATTAAATAAATGACGTTTCTGGTTTTTCACATTATTAACAGGTTATGTATATAGGCAACCCAAAATATATGTCACCTTTTATGCACTAGGGTTCGTCAAGAACTTTTAATTCACTGCTTTTTAAAAACTGACACTTTACAAACTAACTACTTTAGACACGGTTGTAGAAAAACGACTTTTTTAAAATCAGCAGTGAAGAAGGTCGAAATCGTCATTAAAATACGAGAAATCGGCAGTAAATTAATCCATTGTTTTACGACTTTTTGTAGGCGGCGGGGCGATAGGTAAACGTCAACCGACGTTAACATAACCTATAAAAGTTCAAGTTCTTCATTTACATTTATTACTATAAAAGTTGGTTAAAACGCAATTTTTCGACAAAAAAATCAACATAATGTACTCCTACGGGCGTCGGCAACTAAATCCATATTCGTGATAAAAAGCTAAAATTTAGTGCCTTGGTATACAAACTACTATTATACAGGGTGAGTCGGGAGGAACGGACCAAACTCCAGGAGTGTATTATACACGTGAAAATAATGTAAACAACCTCAAATGTTGTTATCGGATTTTCATTTGTTTTCAAGTTATAGCATTACAAAAAACAACTTTTTATGGAGAACTTAACTGAGTTTTTGTAAAAAAGTCGAAATTTTTATTAATTTAAATTTGCAAACAAACGAGAAATGCACAATTTATTACAAAGGCTAAAATAAAAATAATGCGTATGGGGATTTTTATGTCCCTGTATCTTGAAAACAAATGAAAATCGGACATTTGAGTTTTTTTACATTATTTTCACTTGTATAATACACTGCTGGAGTTTGGCCCGTTCCTCATTACTCACCCTGTGTTGCAATACTACGGTATTACATGTCCATACACTTATTGTATAATTAACTCTGCTGCCCTCGCGTAGGCGCTACAAATTTTGACGTTTGGTCAACTTCGAAATCAGCTGTTGTGCTCAGTTAATCTCACATTTTAAACAGCTGTCCGTAGAATATGAAAATACGAAGTGTTGTTTTATTCAGTGCAATCAGTAGAAGTAGAAGAAAAAGACTAATTTCCGCAACAGCAATCATTGCTAATATTCTATTGGTACATTGCTTATGAAAAAAGGGAAAAAAGACGTTCACAGTGATTTAAAAATTGGTTACACAGAAGAGTACAGGGTAGTGGTACTCTTAATTTATTGATATGAAGATCCCAATGCATATGAGAATTTTCGTAGACTAGATGATAACCAGTTTACCCATTTGTTAAAGTTAGTGAAAAATGATACAAAAAAATAAATAATCTTCACGCGTGAACCCATCAGTGCCTTACATAGGTGAGCAAATACTTTATAGCTCAAATACCTATGATACTAATTTATCTGTGCCCTTTTCAGACTAGATATCATGCTGCGATTTTTGGCAACAGCTGAAAGCTACAGATAGCTCATGTATACTATGTGAGTACATGAGAGCACGACATCAGAAATAGTGCCAGAATTATTTTATGCGAATTATAAAGCTTTAAAAGGACAATACCGAGGTTTTATATTCAAAGACAGTACCTAAAGGTCAGCATAATATTTTAATGTTCTGTATTTACAAAAAATCATAACTTATTTACCTGCAGATAACCTCAATATATCTTTAGACTTTAGGGGCATTTGATGGACGCCATATCGTTTTCAATGCACCCGTTTCTTCAGGTTCATATTACTACAACTACAAAAGCAGAAATAGTATGTATTGTTTTATTGGGACTTGTAGATGCCAATTATAGGTTTATGTACTAATGCAAATGTTGAAACTAATAGAAGAATAAGTTATGGTAGTGTGTTTGAGGCATGTAACTTGTTTGTCGAGAGAGGCATTAATGGTGAAAAACTCCCGAGAGAATGGACGGAAGCTTATATCTCGTCAATTTTTAAGAAAGGGAACCGGACAATGTGTGAAAACCATCGTGGAATTAGCGTAATAGCATCAATGGGAAGGATATATGCGAAGATATTAAGAAACAAGATCGAGGAACAAATAGAAAACAAAATTGGAGAAGACCAGGCTGGATTCACTGCGGGAAGATCATGCATAGACCACATTTACACCTTACAACAGGTTATTGAAAAAAAGAAGGCGAAGAATAGAGAGGTACATTTGGCATTTATAGATCTGAAAAAGGCCTACGACTCAGTACCAAGAATTAAACTGTGGGAAGCGATGAGAGAAATAGGAGTAAGGGAAAAACCGATACGGAGTGTGAAAGAACTGTACAAAAACAATATGGTAGCCATTAAAGTACAACAAAGGGTAGGAAACAAATTTAAAACATCCAAGGGACTCCTACAAGGATGCTCTACATCCCCAACTCTATTTAAAATATTCCTGGAACACACGGTCAAAAACTGGAGAAGGAAATGTGAAGGTATGGGAATACCAGTGCGGAACGAACACCTATACACACTGAGCTTCGCCGATGACCAGGTGGTAATCGCGCAGGATGAAGAAGACCTGAGCTACATGTTACGAAAATTGAAAGACGAATACACCAATAATGGACTTGAAATAAATTTTAACAAAACAGAATATTTGTCAACCACAAAAAGAAAAATATATAATACTATGATACGAAGCATTATGACGTACGGAGCTGAAAACTGGATAATAAATAAAAGAAATAAAAGTAAAATTACAGCGACGGAGATGCAATTTTGGCAAAGATGTTGTGGACTTACTAGATTGGACCAAGTTTCAAATGCGGAGATTCTAAGAAGAATGGAAGTAGAGAAGAGTACTCTGGAACACATAGAAGAAAAACGTCTGATTTGGTATGGCCATGTTAGGAGAACAAATGCGAATAGATGGATTTACAAAATTACCGACTGGAGCCCAGTAGCCCCAAAGTCATGGACAGACGAAGTACACGAGGCCATGGAGAGAAGAGGTTTGACGGAGGGAGAGTGGGGGGACAGAGAGGACTGGAGGAATCGGTTGAGAGACGGAAGGCAGCGTCAGCTGTAAAATCCTACACACATATATAATTTGTTTAAAGGGCTTCAAAGTAATAGTTTATAATTACCCACCCCTCACTATTTACCAGGAATACCAACAACTCTTTATGTTTTTATTGCTGATGATGCATTTCAGCTTTCGGAAAATGTAATGAAACCATTCTCCCAACAAGGATTAAATCATGAAAATCGCATATATAGTTATCGTCTTTCAAGAGCAAGAACAATGGTGGAGAGTAGTTTAGGCATTTTAGCAAAAAGATGGAGAGTTCTGTTTAATCCATTTCACTTGAGCACAGAAAAGATAGAATGAATTATACTAACCCGCCTTACATTACACATTTTTTTGGCTACCAAGAATACCAGGTACGTAGACGAAAATATAGAAAAGAATTCAAATATAAATTTGCAGCATTTAAGTAGGGAGGGTGGCAACAAATCAGCACGTATTTCTAGATTGGTACGAAAGGACCTATTTTACACGATGGTGCAGTACCTTGGCAAGATGGCGATGTTAAAAGGAGGAACTATTAAACATAAAATATACGTGTATTTAAAGTTAAATAAAAACTTTTCACAGAATTAAAAATGTAAATATTTTAATCAATAAATGTATGACTTTTGCGATGTGTTTTATTTAATTATAAAATTATGCACGGTGCTGCTCTTTAATTCATTAATGTACTGCATTTAAACTCTGAGTTTAATACCATGTAAATGAATTATTTATTTAAAAACACATATTACATTAATACATATTAATGACACTAAAATTTTTGTAATTATTGCTTCATGTTTTATTAACAATTGCCAGAATTTCTGCTTCCGTTTCATCCCTCACTTCCTCCAAATCAATTCTATTCAACTTCGATACAATGTACTTGCCAAAACTATCACCAGATGTTCTATACTTTGTTGGTGAACATTCACCCAACTTGGTGGCTATGTTCTGAAAGCTCCCTGTCACTGCATCATAAAATTGACTGTCGTTTAGTTTTTTTAAGTTTTTATTTTGGGTGGTTTGGGGAATTTCAAGCCGATGTCGAAGGACTCACATGTTGCTAACGTAAGGCTTCTGCTGTGTAAATCAGGAGAAATAATTCCATCAGGAGACACTATGCCATTAATAATCTCATTGTAAAAGCAAAAATTAAAAAAAAAGTTAAAGTGACTACTTTAAAATTTCAGTGTAAGATGTAACTTTAGAAAATCATCTACAGTTGCTGCAGATTCCTGTGACAGTTCTTCATTTGTATCGTCTAATCACTCTAATGGTCTAATGTGTCCTGCGATACCCTCGCTACAGAATTCTCGAACACGAATGATATAATTTCGAAATACCACACGGATGGTTCATATATCTGCAGTAATATGTAATGTAAAGAATGCATAAATTATGTGTAAAAATGAAATGCATACCTCGTCTTGACCAGTTCCACTTATATGAACACATCCATTTTTTGCATTCTTTCGTAGCATTCTGCTTAAAAGCCTGGAACTTATTTTGTAGTTCTTGCATGGTTACATTTGGTTTAAGTTTTCTCAGTTCTACCTGTATTGCTTCTCAAGCGGTACTTCTTAGATTCTAATTTTTATAATTTACGGATTTTACTTTATATAAGCTGGGTCATTTCCTAAACTCTTCGATCAAACAAATTACTTCATCGCGGTTCCAAGATCTTTCTCTCTCTCTCTCTCTCTCTCTCTATTCTTCAGACTTTGTTGGTCCAATATTAGACATAGTCCTCCCCGATTCGGTTCCATTCTTTTTTGTGTTTGCCAGTCTGATCAAAAACCCGCCACTTTCCGGATGTCATCCAACCATCTGGTTACTGGTCTTTCTACGCTCGTCTCGTTGTTCTTGGTCTCCACTGTAGCAGTTTTGTTGCCCATCTATCATCTTTCCTTCTCGCCACATGTCCTGCCCAACTCCACTTCAGTTGGGCTATTCTTTTTACTACATCCTCCACTCCAGTTTGCGTTCTAATCCATTTATTTCTTTTCTTTCCAGAAGAGTTATTCCCAGCATAACTCTTTGTGATTTTGTCATTTTGTCTGCAATTTTCTTTGTGATTGCATTAGTTTCAAGACCATATGAGAGTACCGGTAGGACACATGTATTGTATATTTTTGCTTTTTGATGTTTGGTGAATTTTGTTGATTTTAGTATATTTGCCAGTTTACCGAAGCCACCCAACCTAATTTTATTCTTCGCTGGATATCCGCTTCTTGATATCCTTTGCCGAGTGTTAAGTTGTGCCCCAAGTATGTATACTGTTCGACAACCTCTATTTCCTCATCGTTGATTATAAACCGGCCTGTGCCTTTTATTTCGTCATTTACCATTATTTTTGTTTTTCTCATGTTCAGTTGTAATCCTGCCCTTTTAGATTGGTCGTATATTTGGTGTAACATTGTTTGCATTTCTTTCTCGTCATTTGTGATTAAAACTGTCATCTGCATATCTTAAGTTTGATAAAGGCTTGCCGTCAATATTTAGACCTTTATTTTCCCAATTCAGTTGTTTAAATATATTTTCCAGTGCTAGTGTGAATAGTTTAGGTGTCACCTTGTCTTATCGCTCTTCCTACTTTAATTTCTTCAGTTTTTTCGTGTAGTTTTACTATGGATGTTGCTTTTTTGTGTTATTTTATTATTTGGGTGTATTTGGAGTCTATACAGGAATTATCAAGGGTTTTTATTATGTGTGGTATCTCTATGGTGTCCAAAGCTTTTCTGTAGCCTAAGAAGGTGAGTACTATTGGTATGTTGTATTCGTTGCATTTTTGTATTATCTGTTTTACGCTTTGCAGGTGGTCTTTAATAGATACTTATTCAAACTACTGCACACGTGGTTATTATTTCGACAGATATTTGAGGTTAGTTTGAAGCACTTAAGCCAACAAACTTACAACTTTTGTCGTCTGTGCATTTTCTCGCGTATCTTACTCTCATGAAGATAGAACAGGTACAATAATTTTCTAATCAATATTACCAACAACATTTTTGGGAAAAAAATGCTGTATGTATTACACTTCTCATTTTAACTACCAACAAAATCGCATAGAATTCTTGTAAGTATAAAACGGCACTTAGTTTCATATTTAGAACTTCCTTTTACAGTGATCTTATAATTAGCCAAAAATTAGATTTTTAATATATAATCATTTGTGAAAATGTTTCAAAAATTACAAATTCTACAAAAACTGTTCAAAATAGAGCATCAGTTGAAGAGAAAAATTTTCACATATAATCTCATAAGAGCATTAATTGTTTCCGGAAATTTTTTTGAGTGCGTCCCAACAACGTCGTATTAATTTGCCCGAGCGGGACGCGAGGGCAAATTGGACTTTGTTGAATGCACGAAAAATAATTTCCGGTTATGAATTAATGCTCGAATGCGGATTCGGTAAGAAAATCGTAACGACACAAACCCTAAAAAGAAGTAATGTCTACCTACAAAAAATTTCCAAGAAATTTTGTTGTTGTCTTGGATACGGCTCGTGAACTAATTTTTCTATTGGTCATTATCATTAATGAGTGTCGTACGATTTTCACATATAATCTCATAAGAGCATTAATTCTTTCCGGAAATTTTTTGAGTGCATTCCAACAACGTCGTATTAATTTGTCCGAGCGGGACGCGAGGGCAAATTAGGACGTTGTTGGGATGCACGAAAACTAATTTCCGGATATGAATTAATGCTCGAATGCAGATTCGGTAAGAAAATCGTAACGACACAAACCCTCACAGTTAGGTTGGTCGACCTACAAAAAATTTCCAAGAAATTTTTGTTGTTGTCTTGGTTACGGCTCGTGAACTAATTTTTCTATTGGTCATTAATGAGTGTCGTACGATTTTCTCTAAAATTTTAAGCTGAATTCAAAAATGGGATAATATACCGGGTATTTTATTTAAAATAGGCTTTAATAAAAAAAAGTAAAAAAGAAAAGAAACCCATTTTAGAGATATTCAACTGGAAATCACCTATCTCACATCAATACACATTATAAATGTAATAAAAATGTAAAGTTTGAAAAAAATCGTTAGAGCCAATTTTGAAAAAATCGAAAAACCTGAAAAATCACAAGGGTAAACACCTACTTCCGGTTATGCGATTTTCTTCAAAAGCTTGCTGTCTCATCTACATAGTAAACAAAACTTCTATCTGTAGTTTCAATGCTAGTGTAATGCTGTTCACAGACAAACAGACAGACCTATGAACAAAACCATGTTTTTTGGGTTCAGGGGACTGTAAAACGTGAACATCTTGAAATCTCAATTTCGAATACTTCCTTTATTGTAAAAGAAAGTAAATGGTGTACTTTTTTTTTAAATTTTCCGTTAAAAAAGTGATACTTTCTTCACGATTTTTCATTTAAAAAAGACGACTTTCGTGATCACTATGCAAAAAATGTAGTTATTAAAATTACATGTTGTCCAAATTACCTTCCACATAAATGTCAAATAGTAATGGTTATAAACTCTTTTTTTTTGATAATTGCTCAATTGATGTAATGAGAAACATGACACTCTTCTACAGGTGGGATCATGCATTTAAATAACTACGGCAGTTGTCTTATTAATATTAATGAAATGTCTGTTGAGTGTTATTTTGCCGGTAAGGTTGATAACGAGAGTGACAGTTGTGAACCTCGTTGTGAAGTTGACCTCACTTATTAGCCACAACATAAACAACAATTTGTTAATCAAATCTCAACTTTCCAGGTATATATTTCTTATTTATTCCTAGATATGACTTTTTACTTACTAATTTTATCGAGACGAATTAGGATCTGGTTATTTACCTTATGTAAACGTCCTAATCTTTTGAAGACTACCAACTGCAACTTGATCGGGCTACGCGATTCCTACACTACTGTGACAACTTCTGACAGGTCCACTGTAGTCCTCCAATTACTCCACAAGACTCGCTAGAGGGCTGGCTTTCCCAGAATCTTGGTAAGTGTAAAAAAACACCAGAATAAAGTAGTATCACTTTTAAGTTTTATTTAATAATTATCCTTAAAAATAAAGCTACATTTACAAATTACAGTCCATATAGTTCCCCTGTCACGTCCTGGTTTGTTCGTAATACACATTTACACATTGTAACAATGTCACAACCTGCTCAATTTCTTCAAGTAGAACCCCAAATCCCAGAGCTACACTTCTTTCTTGTTTGTACTTAACTTCTTTATTCATTTTACATGTACACAATCTTTTTCCTTTTATTCAGACCAAATCTTGAAGTTAATGTTAATTTTCAAGTGTCACGTTAGACACGTTTAAACGCACTACTGTTTCAATCTTCTTACTTCTGGCTGATACTCTGCATAACTGGCTGGCTTAGCTTCCTCAAAGTGCTTATTATTTAAATCTAGTTTTCACAGGTTGTACAACTACTTCATCAAGCTATTGATTGACATTACGAAAACGAACAGAAAATAAGTGGCTAAATTGTCACTTTCAGATAAAATTAATCTAAATTCTGTATAAATCTAGTCCCATTCTGGATTAAAGTTGTTAGTGTTAGTTTTCTGTATTAATTATAATTATTAAACAAATTAACATAATGTTTATGCAAACTATAAGAATTATGAAGAGGGAGGCTGTTCCCATCTTTTAGTAGCTTCTGTATTCGTTTATATGTGACAAAGACAGCAAATATCGTGCTTAAGCACAAAATCATTGCAATGTGTAAAGCTAATTTATTTTTATAGTTGCAATTCAAGCAACACTAGGATTTTTCTCTTGTATGAATCCTCATGTGCCTAACTAAATTACTTTTCCATGTTGCTCTGAATTTACAAACAAAGCAACTGTATGGTTTTTCTCCTGTATGACTTCTCAAATGTTTAACCATATCACCTTTTCGTGTTGTTTTGTACTCACAAATAGAGCAATTGTATGGTTTTTCTCCTGTATGAGATTTCATATGATTAACTAAACCACCTCTATGTGCTACTCTGAATCCACAAACAGAGCAAATGTATGGTTTGTCTCCTGTATGAGTCCTGATATGTACAACTAAAGCACTTTTTCGTGTTGCTTTGTATTCGCAAATGGAGCAACTGTATGGTTTTTCTCCTCTATGAGCCCTCATATGTTGAACTAAATAATCTTTCCGTGTTGCTTTGTATTCACAAATAAAACAACTGTACGGTTTTTCTCCTGTATGAATCCTCATATGTTGAACTAAACAATTTTTTAGTGTTGATTTGAATTCGCAAATAGAGCAATTGTATGGTTTTGCTCCTGTATGAGATGTCATATGGTTAACTAACTGATTTTTTTGTCCTGCTTTGTATTCGCAAACAGAGCAACTGTATGGTTTTTCCCCTCTATGAGTCCTGATATGTTGAACTAAATAATCTTTCCGTGTAGATTTGTATCCACAAATAAAGCAACTGTATGGTTTTTCTCCAATATGAGTCCTCATATGTTTAAGTAAACCATCTCTCCGTTTTCCTTTGTATTCACAAATAGAGCAACTGTATGGTTTTTCTCCTATATGAGTCCTCATATGTTTAAGTAAAGCATCTCTCCGTTTTCCTTTGTATTCACAAATAGAGCAACTGTATGGTTTTTCCCCTGTATGAGTCCTCATATGTATAACTAAATGACTTTTTCGTTTTGCTCTGAATTCACAAATAGAGCAACTGTATGGTTTTCCTCCTGTATGAATCCTCATATGTAGAACTAAATCACGTTTTAGTATTGCTTTGAATTCACAAATAGAGCAACCGTATGGTTTTTCTTCTGTATGATATCTCATATGTTTAACTAACAGACACTTTTGTATTGCTTTGTATTCACAAATAGAGCAACTGTATGGTTTTTCCCCTGTATGAGTCCTCATATGTATAACTAAATGCATTTTTTGTTTTGCTTTGTATTCACAAACAGAGCAACTGTATGGTTTTCCTCCTGTATGTATTTTCATATGTGTAGCTAAACTAATTTTGCTTTTCGTTCTGTATACACATGTAGAGCAACTGTAACGTTTCTCTTCTATACAAGCCGCCATGGTAATATTTATATTATTTTTGTCAAATGTTCTGTTTACATAGTCTTCATTTTTTAATGTAAATACTTCTTGTTTAATATTCATTTCTGTATGAATACCAATTTTATCAATCGTTTCGATGATTTCTTGTTTTATATACGACTTATCAAAATTTTTACTGTTATCCATTTTCTGTGATATACAAGATGCAGTTCCAGCAGAACTGCAAGACTTAATCTCCACAGCTTCTTGTTTAATGTTCATTATGTTTGCTTAAATTTGTTCTAATAATAAGTGAGCCAGAGGAAGTTGAACATCTTCACTCCTACAACAAAAATATATTGTCATTAACCCATTAAAAATTTATTGATACAGCAAAATTGTATTGAAGAGAGATTAACAGATTAGTAACATTATCAATAAATATTTCATAAAACAAAGCTGCATAGTACACCCTCATTAACTGGTGGCATTCATACATAGGAAAAAGGCAATGTTAAAAATTGCGAAGGATCAACTATATCTGTGGTCATGTAACATAGCAAAGTTGTTTGTTTTATTGTCCGCGCAACGAGAGGTTATACGTTTGGCAGTACTGAAGTGTATTGTTGGTGGCACTGGCAGTTTATGTTAAAGATTAGCAGGTTAGGTTTTGTTTGTTTTATTGACACAGACTGACATAAAATCTAACTTGCTAACCTCAAGTTTAACATAGTTGATCCTTCGCAATTTTTTACATTTTTCCCTATTTACGAGATTTCCGTTTTACTTTACAGTAAGGTAGCCACTTTAATTGAAATTAGTCTACACGAAAAAAAATGTTTAAACTGATTTTATTATTAAATGAACACAAAAAATATACATACAAAGGCTGTTCTGCTCACATACGGACTTTCTAAAGAGCATAGCTTTAGTGATTCACAAAATATTTCCCTTGCCATAATAAATTTGCTCATTTCTTGAAACCACTTCTCGAAACAGGTAAAGAATTCCAGTTTTCGAAAGTCGTCAAACATCCGTTGTCTCCACATTTGTATCAGGAAGTCTCTTACCACATACGTTTTTGTAATCTTTCAAATAAAAAAAAATCGCTAGGAGTAAGATCTGCCCTGTGTGAAGGCCGAGTGACCAGCTGGACGCCAGATTCGTATAGGAAATTAAAAGTATTTGTGACTGTTATGTGGAGTTGCATTATCGCGGTAAAACATTTAGAGACTTGAGGAGTTACAATTTTATAAATAAAAAGGAATTACTGCAACTGGACTATCGCATCTGAAGAAAGCAACCATAATTCTTGTGTATGGACTTTTACCGCAAATAACGTTTAATGGCATAGCTTCATTTTACAAAAACCCGAACACCTAATTGCTGTTTAGTTCCGGGATCATAACTATACACCCAAAACTATATCAAATATATTCTTTGAAGATCTTGCATTGAATGATTCTAAAGTAAATCTGTACCAGCCTGCCTGTGTTTGTATTGTTTACTGATTAACAAAAATATGGAATCCACTGGCTTTCTAAGTCCTTCACGTCCAACTGTTGGTGTAAAATGCTACCTACTGTGTATAATCCAACACCTAGTTCTTGTTGAATCTCTCTAAGACGTATATTCTGATTTTCTTTACACAGCTTTTTTGTAGCACTAATGCTTTAAGCATAAACAGCTACTGGAGATCGCCCACATCTCATTTTCTAACGTACATCCATGTTTAAATTCACGGAACCAGTAACTAACTGTGTATAACAAAGGACTTGAGTAATGTTTCATCATCATCATCATTTTCAGCCCTCTATATTCCATCTCTGGACATAGGCCTCCCCTATTTGTCGCCACTCAATGCGGTCCACGGTTTTAGTTGTCCACTGTGAACCAGCCACCTTCTTGATGTCGTCCCGCCACCGAGTTCTAGGTCTGCCGCGATCTCTTCTTCCAGTTCTGGGTCTCCATTCTGTGACCTTGCGACTCCATCTATCGTCTTCTCTTCGCATCAGGTGTCCTGCCCACTGCCACTTCAAGGATGTTATACGTTGCGCGACATCTTCTACTCTTGTTTTGTTACGAATCCACGTATTAAGCTTTCTGTCTTGCAGTCGCACTCCAAGCATTGATCTTTCCATGGCCCTTTCCGCTATCCTCAGTTTTTCCATTTTTTTTTGAGTAATGTTTAGTGGACAACAAACAACTTATACAAATCAAAAATGTTTCTCTGTATATGCTTTAACCATAACCTCTAAAAGCTGCAAGTAGAAACTGTCAAAAGAATGCGCTGTCATTTTATGCAAATGTTTTCGCCTTTACTTGCATCCATGGCCTGCTTGTAGCAATTAGCTGAACAGACCTCGTACATTAGAACAATAAATACGAAATTTATGAAAGGTGAAACCCTCTTTGTTCCAACATAGGGAACATATCTTTATTGTTTTATCTTTACCCTGTCTTTCTTGAACCGGACTTTATCCTCGATACCTAGATTTGTACTTATTTGCATACGTTATAACACAATTTTCATTAACACATCAACATTAATTGTCAACTGTAGTTCTCACTAGAGCATCGTAATATAAACCGCCCTCATTTACACTTCTCAAAATGCATTGCTATTAGACTCTGATAATAGGGACCTTGGTAGGCGAGTGTTTTCTGGTGCAGCCGAGATCACAGTGAAAATCATGGAGCGCTCGAGCCGGAGCGGTTGAGAGTTCAACTTCCGGCACGGGCGGTCTAGATTTTCACTTAATTAAGGTTTAGGTTTAAGTAACACCAGCGCCCCCTGAAGTAATGCGTGAGCGGTTCTGGGGGGCAACGGTAGTTGTTAGGAGAAAAAAAAAGACTCTGATAACAAAAACTGTTAGTCAATCCCTCATAAAGCGGGCGACAGAGGATTAAATTTACTACCTTTTCTGTTCTAATATAGTAAAATAGATAAGGTATGAAGAATTACAGAGCAGGAAATGATTCTCTCTCATACTTTGTTTCTAATAGGTACTGAGTCTAAGATTATGATTAAACATTGTGCAAAACATTTTTATTGGAAACCACCTATGTTAATATAACAATGATAAATTGTCCCCCCAGTTCAATATATATACTGTACAGTCGCGGAATTAAAAATCCGAACGAGCCTTATAGAGGATTTTTGCAATTTTTGAGTAATGTAAATTGGGCTTTGCGTTTCTAGGTTAGCAATTGACAGTTAAACAATGAGGCATGCTGTCATATACGAGTAATTGTTTTGACTTTGACTAATTTCACCAGGTAACGTGATAAGTAAAGTAAAGTAAGATATACACGGAATCATTTTAAATGTCCGGATTTTTAATTCCACGACTGTACATAACCCGTAGCAGCGTTGTTAGCTATTACACAGAAAAAAAATTGTTTTTAAAAACAAATTAACCTTTGGCAGATTTAATCTCAGTAAGGATCGATCAACTATAGATTTTTGCGAGATTACCCTTATTTGTCAATATTTCTATAATATTTTGCTGTAATTTTTCGTAAAATCAAGTGTATCCGCATAAATAATTAATGATAATAATTTCTTTATTTCCGAAAACATACATTATTTGTAATTACAAAATAAAGTTCGGGCACTTCATTTCATGTAGGAACATGGCCTGCGACAAAGCAAGTCAGGCTCGCCGAAATATCTGTTTCCGAAACCCAGTCAATCTGACAAACCGTTAACGGCGTACTCCGTGATGTAGTTAGCCATAACTAAAAATCAATTTACACCAAAATACATGTTTCTTGAAGATCACGACTTCATATATAAATTAAGAAACTAGACTAAGCCCCTAGAAGTTAGAAAACGTGTACATCAGCTATGAATTCCATATAAATGATGCAAGGATTGAAAAATGACTTTACATTTTGTAGTATTCTCCATTCTTAGGGTCATTCGTGCTGAACCGTGCACACTGTATATACGATGATTTACGAAACTTTTTATTAAATTAAGTAGGTTAACAAAAAGTTGCTGTTTGTTATAATACACACAAACTTAAAACTCCCTGTTAAATTTACTTTTTGATCACATTACAAAATTTGGAATTAGCGATGTCGGCGGGTACCCGGGTAATAGTCAACCCGGATATATTTTCAGGATCCGGTTACCCGACTAGTAAATTATTTAATTTCCAGGAAGTCAACCTTTTTCGGAGATGATAAAAACTTAAAAACAATAGGAATAAGCTCTAGAAAAACATAACCATGCAGTAATAACAAGAACCGCCCCATCCCATACCACTTAATGTATGTCTACAAGGAGGAATTATTTTATTTTCTTAGATACTGTGCTACCAGAGCTTCTTGAGGATTTTCCATTAAACATCAGATGGAGACTTTGGTTTCAGAATAATGGGGCACCGGCTCACACAACACTAAAAGTCACCGCATTGCTAAATCGAGAATACCCACATAAGTGGATTGGGAGGAGAGGTCCTGTTGCGTGGCCAGCCCGGAGCCGCTACCTAACGCCACTAGACTTCTTTTTCTGGAGTCAGATGAAGACCGCTATATACGCGACACCGGTGAACACAGAGTTAGAACTAGTGGCTAAAATCCTGGCATTGTTTAATGGCAGAATGCTACTTCGTTTTAAATGGTATCTTTAGTTTGTTGATACTTATCTGTAATTAAAATAAAGACTTTTTTTGATAGATTGACGAAAAATGTTTAGGACAAATGTTGTAGTAGATAGTTTAAGGATTTTATAAATGTTTTACTTTCAAAAATCGATGGAGTGGTTATCAAAAAATCTTGTTTTGAAATCTTTGATCATTTTGTTATTTAAAAAAACAAAAAATAAATGTACGTGCAAATGTTTTAAGAGCAGAATGCTAATTTTGAAAATTTTTGTTTTTTTCAATAGTCCTTAAAATAAGGGAGTTAGGGTCCCAATTGACCCTCAAAAATAGCAAATTCAACTTTAGGGTATCTTATAACAGCGACATACAAATCTTGTAAATTTGTATTTATACAGGTAAAAGCTTGAACATTATTCTATGTAAATTTAGTTCCATTTGTAATAAATTGTTGAAGTTACCAAATTTTATGACATTTAAAAAAAATTTTAGGTAGTGCACTCACCCTGTATAACCGGGGCAACTGCACCACAGCATATTATTCTAGCCTAATGAGAGAATCAATATAGTCTGGAGTAATTGCCTGAAATATACATTCGGTAACTGCCTCTAGCACAAATATTAGAAATACTTAGTTATCAAACAAAATGTAAATGTAGAGAAGCGTTCAAATATGAATTATAATTTGAATTGCGCCAAAAGACAAAGACATGCACCGAAGTTGTATACATTAATTAATGCTCTGGAACAAGTCCTAATTTCATTCAGTCGTCACAATTCATTTCGTTCAATTGGCAAGCATGAGTGAAGTGGGAGTGCATTCAAGCGTCGAACAATGCATTATTAGTAAATTTCTTATCAACGAAGATATGAAACCATAAGAAATTTGTGTAAGAGTTAAAAGACAGTTTGATGCGCAACCACTATCAGACATAAGCGTTTACAAAAGGAGTAAAGCGTTTAAAGATGGCTGCAAAGGCGCCGAGAATGAACCGGATTCTCGCCGTCCAAAAACATTGACAACAGAAGAGAATGCTGACACAGTAAAATGAACTTATTTGAAACGATAGTTGAATTACAGTGAAGGATATTCCTTCTGCATTAAATATCAGTAGGGGTAACTTAAAAAAAACGCGAGTTCTCTGTCTGTGTCTTATAGAATAATGCTCGACCCCATTTCGCTATTCACACGCTGACTACGGTCCAAAAATTGAAATAGTCCATGCCGGCCCATTTATCATACACTTCGGACTTTGCTGCATCGCTTTTATATTTGCTTGGACCCTTAGAAGAGTTTCTAGGAGAAAAATACCTCGTTGTAATGAAGAAGTCATCGAAATTGTTCCGAAATGGGTTCAATAGCACCCAAAATAATTTTTTTCTCGTGGAATACAGAAACTTCCGGAAAGATGGCACCAGTTTATTAAAAGAGAGGAAGGCTGAGTAGAACAATGACATGATATATATTAGACTCCTTGCGTTTGTTTTCCAATAAATATTAAATTTTGTTTAAATTTGAACGCTCCTCGTAGTAGGCACACAATAGCTGGATAATTATTCCATAAATCGATTGCAAAAGGAAAAGCAGCAGCTATTTTTGTTGTTACATGTTAAATTTAATAAAACAACAAGGGTTTAAAAATATTTCACATATATTTCGACACCTGGTGTCTTCTTCAGTATTTTAAAAACATTTTAAAAATACAAATTTCTCACAAAAACGTTGCGATCTCTAAAATACAAAAAAGATGGTATTACAAATTAAAGATATTAAGCAAGTGAAGTAATTAACTCTCTCATATGTTTACCTGTTAGTCAAGTTTTTTATAATTAATAGTTTAATGCATGTAAGTTACTATATTGAAAATCCAAAATTGTGTTAGATGTTAAATTTTCTGTAAATGAAAAAAGTATTCAAAACCAAAACAGATGAATTTGATAAGTGAACTTACTTTAATTTGTTTTCTAAATAATCATATTTTGAAGATTGGTGTGACCAATATGTATAAATTTAAATTTGCATTATCTCAAAAGCTTGCCAAATTGGTCATGATTGACAATATTAAATGGGAAAATTTAAAATAAAATACCTGTAAAAAATCATATAGGATTAGTATTAACTGCAATTGATATTAATAAATGTACTCACTTGAAGTTTTAAATAAAGTTTTGAGGAATTAGTCCGACTATTTTGCATAAGGTCACTTATTTCGTTTTATCTATGTCTGTCATTTTCGACCATGATTGAATTTATTATAAGTGAAGTATTTATATTGACATACCTATAAAAAAATTCAAATAGGATTAATATTAAGTGCATATGATTTTGCTTATTGTACTAACTTTAACAGATTTGAATTTTATTTGGAAGATTTTTCTCTGCTAGTTTCGTTTATAGTTGTTAAAATGTAAATTTTTTTCCCCCTAAGGAAGCTTTGCCCTGTTTGGAAAAGGCTGACTTTTCTTTATAATAACTAATATTATGGAAATGTTTTTTATAGTGAATCTACCTGTAAAAACTAAGTATGATTACTTTACTTACAGCAAATGAATTTGATGAATGTACTTACTATAACTATTTTGAAATCATATTTAAAGGTAGTGCATCAATGTGTATACAACTGTTAAATTGCACTGCCTTGTTCGGCCAAGATTAACTTTATTAAATGGGAAAATTGTTTACTGAATATTTCCTGTAATATTATGTAAGATTAATATTAAGTGCAATTTGAGTTTGATTTGGATTTCCAATATAGTAACTTATACGCATTAAACTATTAATTATAAAAAAGTGACCAACAGGTAAATATAAACATATGAGAGAGTTAATTGTGTCACTTGCTTACTATCTTTAATTTGTAATACCACGCTTTTTGTATTTTAGAAATCATAACGTTTTTGTGAGAAATTTGTATTTTTAAAATGTTTTAAAACACTGAAGAAGACACCAGGTGTCGAAATATATGTCAAATATTTTTAAATACTTGTTGTTTTGTTAAATTTAACATGTAACAACAAAAATAGCTACTGTTTTTCCTTTTGCAATCGATTTATTGTAAATAATGTGTTGCAACCATCCCTAAATCATAGTATGTTAATTTTAACTACAATACACACCCAAAGTATACTTATAATTGACTAGTTTCCGGATTAATAAAAAAACCTTGCTAGGACAACCACTGCACACATGGAAAGTAAATATGTAGACTGGTTGCTGAAACGCGCACTTTCCCCACTGACCCTATGGCTCTTTTTCGAAAAACAAAAGAATTCTACTAACTACGAACCGAGGCAGCAAATCAAAAATTGGAACTAAGAAAAATTGTTTTAATGGGTTGTAACTGCCTTTTTCGGCTGTAAAGACTTAGTATTAACACTCAGTATATACATAAAAATATGATATAAATTACAAAGGTTGAGTGCATTGTCCCAGTTCAAATTACATTTCTACTGGCGTGTTACATTACATAACAAACGGTATCATCAGCAATTCAGCATAATTGCAGTTTATTCCCCAGGTCAGTCAAGAAGTGCTGACTGCTTGTCAAGCATTTATATTTGCAACCGTTAGTTACAAAATACACGCACAATTAATTATTTCTAAACACACACAAAGTGATTTCCAAAATTCCATGAATCTACTTCCAAAATTCACATTTGTCTAAGAGTGTACGCTTGTGCTCATAAAAATGGAGTACACTTACTGTTGTTCCAATTTAAAAAGTCGCATTATTCGCATTTTTAAATACATTTTTTATACGATAATTTTATTTAACTATTTTCTTGTAATTTAATACAACAAACAATTTCACTTTATCGATGTTTCAAACTAACCGGTATTACAAAACTAAAATATTACAAAAATCGGTTGCAATACTTGTATTCCATTTTTATGAGCGCAAGTGTAATTACCAAAAGTTACTAATACAAATAGGTTAAGGGTGTGACATTTACTTAGCATCTGTCATAAATGTTATGATTAACTACTTTTAAAAATATTATACAAACACTTTGTTGGATACTATTGACGTAGCGTTTATTAAAAGTGATCTTTATTTCATGTTATAAAAGTTCAGGCGACCGTTTTTGAAACAGAAAACGGAAAAGATTTTTAAAAAATCTCACAAAAAAGATTTTTTAAGCAGAAAGCGTAAGAATCAGTTTAAAAAAACTGAAATATTTATATGAAAACAATTTTTAAGCAGAAATCATAAGAGAAGATTTAAAAAACAAAAGGTTCCTCATTAAATCATCTTTTAAAGCTGAAAGTGTAAGATAAGATTTAAAAAACTAAAAATTCGTATGTAGAAGTTCATTTTTTTATTATTACTATTTGATTTCGATTTTTTTCATGTATTTTTATTAAAAACCAAAATAATGTCGGCTTTTTATGGTTTTCGGCCTATCGGTTAATCATCTAGAGATGTCGATATCCTGATACATATACAGGGTGATTCATAACTGGTTGAACAAAATGAACATGCGTTTACAGCATCATGTTCTGGTTAAAAAATGTTAAATACAATTTTTTCCGATCAGGTTTTGTTTCCGAGTTATTAGACCTCAAAGTTTCCGGTTACAACTTTAATTTTTAACTTTAATAATACCAGGCCATGATTTATGTGATATAAAAAGTTGAAGTTGACATTCAAGAACTTTTTGTCACATAAATCATGGCCTGGTAAGTTGGTATTATTAAAGTTAAAAATTAAAATCGTAACCAGAAAGTTTGAGGTCAAATAACCCGGAAACAAAAGCCGATCGGCAAGAATTTTATTTCGTATTTTTTAACCAGAACATGATGCTGTAAACGCCTGTTCATTTTGTTCAACCAGTTATGAATTACCCTGTATACGATGATTGCACGTGCCACTATTGGGATCTCGGAAACTAAAAGAGCTACAGAATCGGTTAAATGGGAAAAAGTTGCTTAAAAAAGGGAGACATTTGATGATTGCCTGGATATAAAAAAAATACTGGACAAACGCAAAAAATCAAACTAAGCAAAATGTTCACTCACCATACTTTTATTTTTTGAGGTACACAAAAGGGATATAGGAAAAATGTATAGAAATTTATAAGTACAATAGAGCATTTCCACATACGTCATAGTAACGTTGGGCGATGACTTCAAATCTGCTGTTTGTTAACCGGCTTATGGCAATTAGCCGTTTTTCGTGTGTTTATAGGGCTGTCATTACGAAAAAAACATTGTGACCTTTTATATATATATTATAGTTGATTATGTTTAGTTTGGTGTAAAGTTTTAGATTTAGCGATCGTAGGCATTACAACCTGTGGTTAAGATAGTTTATAAAAAAACAATTTATTGGCATTTTTAGTCGTTTTCTGAACATTTGTTCATAATTATTGGTGGGAATTAGCAAGGACTAACGAATTCGCGGCATTAATTAACTCTGTTCAGTGTTGAGACCTAATTTTACATTTACCTAGCATGTATTTTGACAATTTATGTTTTACTTCTGAAATATAGCAGCAACTTACATCTTATTAAATAGAAACCACTTTGAGCTTTGCAACCATTTGAAAGATTATTTTCTTCTTTTAATAATGATATATGGTTTGCTGTACTTACACCTAAAATTAACAAAAATACTGCACAAAAACAAAATTATCAGAGAATGCCGTAATAACAAAAACAGTAATATGTTTAAGACACCGAAACAACTATGCAAGTGGTTTCTAATCCAAATACACAATGATGCTGAATTTGGTTTTAAAATAATATGGTCTGATAGCTGTTTTACGAACATAATGTTCTCGTTAATGTTCACCCACCACAGACGAGCTGAGTAATTTCAGGTGGATAGCTAATTGAAGCCATAATGTTTGAAGAAACGGCGAAAGATATCAATTGAAACACAAAAACAAGAATTTGACGACATTTTGAGTTGTTCAACAAGACGGAATTCCACCTTGCGATACCAGATTAACTTGGCATTAATTAAATAAAACTTTTCCAGAGAGGTGGATCGTCACTCGAGGGCCATTGGTTTAGCCTCTGAGATATCCAGACCTTTCTGTACGGGGATTTAATATTTTTTATATTAAAGACAATATATTGCAATGGTATGTCTAATTAGTGTTGTAATATGTTATTAATTTAATTTTTAAATAAAGGTACCACGCAAATATTTTTCGTATTCGTGTTATCAAATCTTAGGTTGATTAAAAGTTACTTGTAAATTGATAGATAAAAATAAATAGTTGTATGCCCGTTATAATATTTTATTTATCTGCAATTAATCCAATAATCAAATCGATAAAGCACAGACTCATCTCGGTTGGGTCCACCCTAAATGCATAATTTATTAAAATTATTAAATACGGATCTGTCTCCGCATACGCTTAACTGCGCACAATCGAAACTAGAATTGGGTCAAATATAAGCCAAGATGGACGCCGTTTGCAAGATCGCGTCAAATTGAATAAACAAAACAAGTGAAATCGATCACAGTTATATTGGTAACTATTTAAATTAGTTGCTTTTCGCGGCATTAATCCTCATTTGTGTCTAGCATTTGTTTATGGGGCCCGCTTCTATCTCCCAATTGTTTATTTTGGCGTGGGTCTGGATCACACTAAGGGATAACCTCAAATAATGGATTTTGAGCTTCCTGGCAGACTAGATTCATTCGTACGGCGATGGAACTGGCCTGGATTGCATTGAGTATTGCTCTTCTCAACAATTTTTTGTGGCGGATTTTGTTAAAAATAATACCACATGGACACAAAAATTTGCTCAACACACTGGTAAAGTTGCAGACATGTATTTTTATTTTTAATATCAGAAATTTTAATTTTAATACAGAGCACAATTTAACACGTCAAGCCATTAATTTATTCATTTGTCTTCCTCCTTGTTATAAACAAAAGCTAGTTAGTTTCAAATTAATTACGAATGTTAACATGGTTCAAAATACTGACTTTTAACAATAAATTCTACTTAAAGCTAGGATTTTGTACACTAATATTACATCTAAAATAATTGTTTACATTTATACTAATTTTGCGTGTCTATTTGTCACTGCCGGTCTTTTTAATTTGCGTTAAAATATTCACATGTCACTGCACTGATTAGAGTATTTAATTCGCGCATTTCCTGCACTGGCTTCCTTTGCATTCACTGTTTTATTTTTCACACATTTTTAAGTTCATATGCTGTCTCCTAACCATTGCCTTTTGATTCTTACGGTTTCCTTCAAATGCTTTAATGCCTTCATTCTTATCTGCTCGTTGCATGATCATAAGCTTATCTATCTTTCAATTACATTTCTTATAAAACCCTGACTGGATTTCACTATTAAACTGTACCTGAATTCTACGCTTCATTCCATTGCGTTTGCGATCCATCTTGTAATTATTAAATTTCATTCGGCTTGGCATTGACTTTAGCACAAACCTAATCAATTAACTGAACTTACATTCAACTTAGATCCCTGTTCAAATTTAGCTTTGCTTATTGCGTTCATTAATTAATTATTCTACAATTACTGGCATCTCATTACAAATATATTCATTCTGACAAATTCAAGTTTTAGTTTTGCAGTTATATAAAATTTCTCACTCTGAGCTTTCATGAAATGTCCATTAATTTGGCAATGCTAACAGAGTTGATTGGTAGGGCTTAAAACCATAGCAATATGTAAGAACTTTATAATAGTCCAATAGGAGTCCAAGATCACTGATTAAAAATATAGGGAGACGCATCTGTGTTTATTGCAACAATAAAATGCAAAATTGAAATTTTTATAGCTCGTAGCTTTCATCACGGATATTTTTTAAAATACTATTTACACAGTTGATATTCTAGGTTTTGTCTCATAGCTACGAAGTAAAATAAGCATAATACTGTTTTTGTTATCATGGCACTCTCGGATCTTTCTAATTAATTTCATTTTTGTGTAATATTTTCGTTAATTATAGTGTATCTACCCTTAAATCATTGTAAAGAGAAAAAAAATCTTTCAAATTGTTGCAGTCTACTATAGCTTCCATTTAAAAAGATGAAAGTTGTTGGTATATCAGAATGTAAATAAAGGTTTTTGTAGTATTTATACACTTTTACAAAGGATAAAAGTATTCGATCACATAGTATTTCTGAATTTATTTGTATGTCATTATTTTTTTTTTGTTGAAGTCGACCACTAGCCTAGCAAGAGAGTGGATGTTTATCTCTGATGCGTGCGTATTATCTGTATATGCACTCGACTGTCAAGGACCCACATTTATTCTGTGAGTTTTTTATATTTCCATAAATATGTTTTATTCTCAAAAATAAATGCTCTTTACAAATTAACCAATGTTTTTGAGTACCTATCAATCTACCATTACCCACAACGTCAAATCAAACTTATGTACCGTATGTGCCTTGTACCAACATCTCAGAAACAATGCAATTACCATCGAAGAATACTAATAGCCAGCAATTAGTGACTAAAATGTATAAAATTAATCTACAAGCAAGTTCACATGAATGGCCAGTAGTGAAAGAGGGAGAAAGCGGTCCTAAGAAATCTTCAACTGTTAATACTGAGCTAATAGAAAATGCAGTGACAGAAAAAAGACACAATGTATGTAACATCATGAATATTAGGTACAAAGTAGACAATACACCTTTTCCCCTATTCTTTGTAGATCTCGGGCCTGCAGGAAATAACAAATAAATATACGACTTGAGATTTTTACTAAATAAGCAAGTTGCTGAAAAGCTACCAAGCCTTAGAATAGTACTCCCTGCGTAATAACATTCGTATCTTTGGTATTCAAGAAAACCCCAGTGAGATGTTGGAGGATACTGTAATTAGTTTGTTCCAAAGCAAATTAAATCTAATTATGTCAAAATGTGATATTGATAGACTACATCGTACAGGCAGGCAGATGAACAGTAACAGACCTCGTGCGGTAATTGTTAAATTTACTAATTATCCAATTCATCAATCAGTGTTTAGTCACAAAAGCAAATTCAAGGGTTCAAACTATGTAATCCAAAAAAATTTAACTTTCCAAAGGTTAAATATGTTCAAGGAGCCACAAAAAACCGTGGGACGTAGTACCATATGGACCAGAGACGGAGTTTTGCACTGGAAGCCTGACAACAATGCGCATTTCGTCATTAAATCGCAGGAAGATCTCCAGCATGCCTTGAATGCCGGCGAAGTGGCAAGAAACAAATGATAATGGTTTGGTAGGTGCACCTATCAATTTTTGTGGTGTGCTCTGGTGAGATAACCTTTTCTGTTAAGTTCTATTAAGTGTGCAACGTGCGATTGCGTTTTTAAGTCTTAAGTTTACATTTTATTAATGTAAAATTTTTGGAAATAATTGAAGCATTTGCCTTTATTCAAATCATTGATAAACTTACACGTATCATGGCTATTACTTCAACAGCTATCAATCTGATTATTGTTACGAACGCACACCTAGTTGTTCACTATGATGTGGTTGATACCTATGGCTTTACCGATCATTCATGAATTTTTTGTTCTTTAAAAATTGTTAATGGTAGTAAGTGCAATCTAATTGTTAAATTCTTCCACAATTTTCAAGAATTTGATATTGATTTATTTAAAACTCATTTAATTGAAGCTCCATGGGTATTGGGGACATTGATGAAAAAAGTTCACTTTTTAACATATTTAATAACAACCCTATTTGACATGCATGCTCCATATAAAGCAGTTCGTATAAGTATGGCCTCAGCTCTTTGGCTTACTGATACTATTAAATCAATGATAACACTTAGAGATAAAACTTTTAAACGATTTAAGATTTCTAAAAAAATTCAATTATTATAAAATGCTGCGTAATTATGTAACGAGTGCTATTCGTAGAGAAAAGAAGGCCTATTTAAATTTTAATAATAAAAATCTGTAAAAGACTTTACGCAGAACTTCCCTCGTCGACATTGTGACACTAAATAATTTTAAAAATCAAATTAAGTTAGGAGTAAAATATTTTCACGTTTCTAATAAATTAAATAAATTTACAAATACAAAACACGTTACCGGGTGGTCGAATTCGAACTGCAGGCAGACCGCGTGTGCAGCCCCAACGTTTAGTGCGATATTATAAGGGACTCGACAATTTCTACCTAAGCCACGGAGGACCGGCCTCTCCAATTTCTCCGTCGTAGCTATATTTAGTAATAGCTAATTTGTGCCTCGTTTTTGTATTCTAAAAAATGTATTCTGTATCTATTGCTTTCCATTTTTGGTAAAAATAAAAGCCTCAACTATGTACAAATTATTACGTATATCTATTACTAAGTTGAATGAAAAATACATTTTCAAATAAAAAAAATGTATCCCGCTGGGGTTTCAACCTGCTGCATCTCCGCAGCGGATCTAACTGCAAGAAAATTCCAGCTAGCACCTCTCTTGAATAGAACGGTGTTATGGGTGAAACATTTTTAGTCTTTTGTGACATTATCCTGTATCGGTTAAGTCTTATTTTCGCCAAATGCAAAGCCTCACCTATGCGAAAGTTATTACTTCATTTTAACCCAAAAATAAACAAAATTTTATTTTTTTAAGGTGCTCAACCTGTAGATATTTGTATGAAATTGTACCAGTTTCAATTTGTTTTAAATTAAAACTCTTAAAATTGAAGTTTGCTGTATAATTGGTTGTCTACATATAGGGTAAAACAATACAAAATTAGGGAATTTTTCTTTTTAGTATACATACGAGTATCCCCTATGTATACTTTTAAAAAGAACTCTTGGTATATACCAAAAAACAAATTAATGATCTTCCAGATAACATATCTGATGTGAATAAAATAAATAATTATTTTATTGAATCTGTAAGACGGTTAATCAAACAACCAGATCAAAATTTGGTAGACTATTATAAAAACAACGTCCAAATCAATAACTCTGAAAAATCCAGTTTTAGATTTTCCCAAGTTAATGACGCTATAGTCCAAATTATAATAAGCCATGTTAAAACTAATTCAACAGGTCTTGATAATATTAGCATAAATATGATCAGTTTATGTTGCCCATTGCTGTTACCCTACTTAACTCATATTATTAATCACTAAAGCTGATATTAATTATATGGCAAATGCATATTTTGTGTAATTGATGTGCCAGCGAAACTTTTTGCATATGTATACTAATTATGTGAAAACAAATCGTTTAAGCCAAGTTTCATTTTACATATTTTGCATATTTATACGTTTTTGAGCATATTTTCTGGATTTTGCATATTTGGTTATATTTAGAAATAATTTGTAATGTATGCAATTTTGATGTTTTTTTTTTTTAATTTTCATTAAATTTATTAGTAAAATTTTTGTGTGCAATTGAGATATATACTTTCACTTTCTGCCGCTGGAGTGCAGTGCGCTTATCGAAATAAGCAGAAGAAATGGGAAGTCCCTGTTAAAATATTTGACTATATAAACAGAATCTGCCATCAACCTTCACTTTTCCCATAGAAGCAATGTATAAAGAATCAGCCAACATAGAATCCATTCCAAGAGTCGAATTTCGAGTGTTGGATGAATAATAGTCTGGCGCGGTTACAGGAAATCTCATTTTTATGTTGGCTTACAACTTGAAGTTGGCGTTGGCAGTCCACGTTTATATAGTCAAACGTTAAAATGAATCTTTGAATAAAAATTAGAAAAATAAATATACTTACTCCTACAAAATAATTTATTTTTTACATTATTTAGAATACTTCTAAGTTAAAAAAAATAGAGCATATATATATATATATATAATCCATCCCTCTTCTACCGTTAAGTGTAGAGGGTGTAATAAACCTATCTTTACATAACTAATTACTTCATTCTTACATATAATAAACCAAAATAAATAAGCAAATTTAATATAATCGTGCAATTCAACTTCACACTTGCTAACTGTCTATTCTGAATAGGTTGTAATGGTTCTGTTGTACCTTCCTTTATTCTATTTCGTCGCTGCTCTCCATCTATTTCTGTCCCTTGCTATGTTCTCAGCCTGGTTCCATGTTAGCCCCTTTCCCTTCAGTAGTTCTTCCACTTCCTTATCCCACGTCATGCTTGGTCTGCCTTTCTTTCTTTTTCCGGTGGTCTTTGCTTCCCATACTTGTCTAACTTGCCTTCCTTCAGGTAATCTTATCATATGTCCCCACCACCGCAACTGAGCCTTCTCTGTGTACTTCCTGGCACTCTCTGTTTTCAGTCTTTCTCTAATTTCATCGTTCCTTATCTTGTCCATTAACGTTACGTTTGCTACTCTTCTCAGATACTTCATTTCCAGAACCTGTATTTTTTTATGTAATTTCTCTGTTAGAACCCATGTTTCGCTTCCGTATAGTAACGTCGGCAAGTATATGGTTTTGTAAATTGTCATTTTTGTTTTGTTGCTAATTTCTTTTTTATTGATGAAACCTCTTCTCATACCGTGGAACAATTTAGTTGTTGCCGTGATTCTATTGTTAATTTCCTCTTCCATTTTTCCAGTATTATCTATGGCTATTCCTAGATACTTTATGCTGCTGTCTTGCTCCACTATCTGATTGTTAATTTGGATGCTTGCTCTTCTCTCCTTGTTATTTGATATCACTACTATTTTTGTTTTTTTGATATTGATTCTCATTCCCTTTCTTTCTAGCTCTTCTGCCCACAGGTTGACATTGAACTGTAAGCTCCTTTCTGTGTTTGCCATTATTGCTATATCATCTGCAAATACACAATCTCCCACTTCTACCGGTTTCAATTTGTAGTATCCCACCTTCATCTTCTTACTTTTACTGCTGACATTTCTTATTATTTCGTCCATAAAAGTAATGAAAAGTAGTGGGCTAAGGTTGCCTCCTTGTCTAACTCCCTTCGTTGTTCTGAATGTATTAGTCTCTCTGTTGTCTTTTCTGACTATATTTTCTGTTTTCTTATACAGTGATTTAATGGCTTCTATCAAATTATTTGCAATACCATTTCTCTCTAGCACATCCCATATTTTTTGTCTCTCCACCTTGTCGAAAGCCTTCTCCAGGTCAACAAAACATATATATATTTCCTTGTTATAGGGTAGCGATTTCTCTATTACATTTCTGATTGTAAATATATGATCCTGGGTGCAGTGTCCAGGTCGAAATCCACTTTGAGCCTCATGCAGTTTTTCCTCCACTACTTTTCTAAGCCTTCCTTCCAGGATCATCTCGTACACCTTGCTTGCTGCGCACAACAGTGAAACTCCACGGTAATTTGAGCAATCTGTACGATTTCCCTTTTTGTAGATTGGAACTATTATGGACGTTTTCCAGTCTTTGGGTACTGTTAGAGTTGCCCATGCTTCTTTAATAATTGTATGTAGTAGTATCATTCCATCTTCTCCCATGCATTTTAATAATTCTCCTTTTAAGCCGTCTACTCCTGGTGCTTTCCCGTTTTTCAGTTTACCTATCGCTTTCTTTACTTCTTCTAGTTGTATATTGTCACTCGTTTCTTCTAGTTGTGTATTGGCATTTCCTTCTGGTCTTATTGCGCTTTGTTCTGTTTCTGCTTCCTCTCCGCTTGTGTCAGCTCCTTCTAACATGTCCTGGAAATACTGTTTCCATCTATCCATAACTTCATTGTCTTCAGTAATTATGTTTCCTTCTTTGTCCATAATGTGCCTCAACCCTTGTTGTTCTCTTTTGTTTCTCATATTCTTGAGAACTTTATAGAAAAGCTTGTAATTTGTTTTACTATCTTTTTCCATCTTTATCCCGAAGTCTTCCCATTCCTTGGCTTTTTCTATTTTGATCTTCTCCTTTGCCAACCGTCTCGCTGCTTTGTAATTTTCATAGGCTTCTTCACTTCTTTGTTGTAGGTATACTCTCCACGCTGTCTTTTTTGTTTTGATCAAATTTTTGACTTCCTCGTTCCACCAACTTGTTCTCTTCTTGAATCCTCCTGTTATGGCTAATCCGCAAGCTTTGGTCCCAGCCGCGTACATGATTTCCTTGAATTTTAACCATTTTCCTTCTATTGTCAAGTTTTGCCATTCATTTGCTGTATCCTGTGCCTCCTTCGTGATCCATTTGGCAAACTCCTCTCTTGTCCGTTGTTCTTGTAGTTTGTATGTCTTGATGGTTTTTGTTTCTTTCTTACTGAGCTCCTCCACTTTCCTCACCCTTTCTTTTGTCTCGTTGTTTTTTATTGTTGCTACTAGTAGATAGAGGTCTGTCGATAGTTCGGCACCCCTATATACCCTTACGTCTTGAATGCTTCTCCTGTTTGTTGTCTCTGTAATAACATAGTCTATAATTGATCTTTCATTTCTACCTGGTTCCTCCCGAGTGTATTTAAAATAGAGCATATTATTTGCATATATTGCAACTTCGGGTGCATATAATCAACACAATTTATGCATATATATATGCGCATATTTTCGTACATTTGAGTGCATATAATTATCAGCTTTATTAATCACTGCATACTATATATGCTCGTTTTCCGAATTTATCGAAGGAAGCTAAAGTTTTACCTTTACCTAAAACTAATTCACCGTGCGATTTTAAAAACTTAAAGCCTATTCTGCCGTCATAAGCAAGAAGGTGGTATCTACAAAAAATTCGAAATTGAGTTATTGGTATCGTTGGAATCGATACAAAATTCCAATCATTTCAGATAAGTAACAAATCGATATCTGCACCGCAACTATGATTTTCAGATGGAAAAAAGGCGGTATCTACAGAAATGTTACTTATAAAGAGCAAGAAGGCGGCATGTGCAATATGCAAAAGTGAAAAGCGATATCTGCGTGTAGAAGCCGCCTTCTTCTTATATTTTGTTAGATACCGCCTTTATTGTCTGTTTTCGTGGTCGCAAATGTGCAGATACGGCCAACTGCGTAATCTGTCAAGCGTGAATTGACAAGCACGTACCGCTTTGTTAATACAACATTGTCAAGTTTCAGTCTGTATTTAGTGTTTGGTCGATTGTTGCAATTTAAAGTCAAAAGGCGGTATTTACATTCTTTCGCTACAATTTCTTTATTTTCGATATAAATGGTGAATAGCGCCACCGTGGCTCGATGGTTAGAGCATTGGACTGCGGCGCGGAAGTCTGGAGTTCAAATCCCAGATCGATGCCTGGCGGGCGGCCTACCCAGTCGCTTTACATAATTGGGAACCTGCGTTCGGAAGAATAAGGGGTAATAATGCGGTTGTCTAATGCGTGATGCTCACCACATCGCCACGTGTTATGAATTTGACACGCGACAGCCGGGTGTGATAGCGAGGATACGGAAACTCTGACCTTCCGCCTTGCAGGCCAAGCTCCTTCATGGGGTGTTAGTGCCTCACCATTATAAATGGTGAATATTGTTTCTTTTTATATAAAACACAACTAAATTCATACTTATACAAAAAAACCACGGTCATGTACTGCATGGTACGAAATCTCAATAAGTTACATTTCGCCATTTATCTCAAAATGCGTTTTTTGTAGATACCGTCTTCTTGCTCATGACGCCAGTATTAGCTTACTACCAGTGTTTTCTAAAATATTTGAAAAAATTATTGATTCACAAATTAGATCTCATCTTCAAAATAATAGCGAATTGCCTGAATTACAATCTGGTTTCCGCCCACATCATAATTGTGCTACTGTTATGTGGCACATTGTTGATGTCATTTGTTCATCATTTGATAATAATAAATTCACCGCATTGATATTAATGGATTTCTCTAAATCATTTGACGCTATAAATCACCAACTGTTGCTAGTTAAATTACATTATTGTGGTTTTGAAAATTCTGCTATCAGTCCTATTGGTGATTATCTTCAGTCAAAGTCACAAATAGTTTTATTGAATGGGCAAATGTCTGATCTGCAAAGTTTAACAACAGGTGTACCTCAAGGCTCTATACTTGGTCCTTTACTGTATATAATCTATACATCTAATTTCGGAAACCAAATCATTAACTGTCGTTTGCATTTATATGCCGACGATAATACACAAATCTGTCATTCCTTCTTCAAAGATAATGCTATAGGAGCCAATAAAATTTTAAATACTGATATTCAACATATTGTATCGTTTGCTAATAGGCATTCACTTATTATTAATAGCAATAAATCATCATTGTTGTTATTTGATTTCGAAAAGTACAGATCTGAGGTCATTGGCAGACTAGATGTGAGAGTCGCTGGCAGTAGGTTACCTGTTTTGGAAAGTGGTCATGTTCTGGGTTTAACAATTGATCATAGGTTAAGATTTAGAGAGCATATTAACAAAAACATTCAAAAAGCTTACGCAGCATCAAAACAACTTTATTACAACAGACAATTGATGACAATAAAAACAAAAACAATCGCAAGCTCTAGTTCTTTCCTGGTGCAGTCTCACTTAAGCTATAATTTAATAGTTTGGGGAAAAGGTGATCTTTCCAGGGTGTTTATAATACAGAAACGCATCCTTCGCATGATGTTTTCCATTAATAGGCGCACATCTGCAAGAATCAGTTTTAAAACGTACAGAATATTCACGGTATATGACTTATTCATATACAAATGCTGTTTGTGGGTAAAACATGAGAGCATCCCTCTAATATTCAACAGCGACGTGCACAGCTACGGTACGAGAAGTATTAACAAGTTACACATATTTCAGTACAACCGCAGGCGCTATACACAGTCGCCATCGTTTTCGTGCTATCAAATGTTTAACAATCTGCCCGAATACCTCAGGCGCATTAATGATGCTAATGTGTTTAAGCGAAAATTAAAATCTTTCCTATATGATCATAATTTCTATAGCATCAAGGAATTCCTTAATCTTAAGTGTTGATTGCTCAACGCCAAAGTATAATGCATTTATAATTAGTATTTACCTAGGTTAAGTATGTTACATCCTTATTGTATTTTATTATAAGTGAATGTCTATAATAAGTAATGTATAGTTTATCATAATTCTTGACGACACCAATCTGTATTATTAATGTACGGGCAATGGAATGAATAAATTTTGAACTTTGAACTTTGAACTTCAATTTTTTGATGTAGTATATGACCCTTGCATTGATAGTCGCGATTGCAACAGAATTCAATTAGTTCAGAATAGCTGCTTGCGTTTTATTTATGGCATTTGAAAATTTGAAAGAGTTTCACTTAAATTGATGGAGATCAATTGGCTCAATATGAAAAATCGACGTCTTTTTCACAAATTAATATAAAACAAGAATCCTCCGTATTTATACTACAAAATCAGATTTAGAACAGATATCCACAATATTAACATCAGATTTAAAAATGTAATTACAGGCAGACCTCGCCGTTCGCTGGGAGTTACCTTCCAGGGGAATTCCGCGTCACGCAAAACCGCGATGCGCAAGTAAACAAATTACTGATAAAAATGGGGTTAGCACAACTTAATGTAACAATATTACAGTTACCTACTTATCACTGCGAATTAAATCCTATCGAAATGGTTTCGAATCGGGTAAAAAGCTATGTGGCCACAGATAACACTAATTTTAAACAAAAAGACATTCTTAATTTAATAAATGAAGCTTTCTATTGGATTGCAGAACAGAATTGGAAAGACTTACACATGTAATTGATAAAAATGAGCAGAAAATGTGGGAAACAGACAATATTCATCCAAGAATTTATTTTACTGTAAATACCGGATTGAGTTGCAGAAGGGAAATTTCCGACATAAAGAGGATTTAGATTTTAATTGAGTATGACTATTATAAACTTGTTTTTATAGTTATTTTCCATTCATCGTTGATTTATGGCAACAAAATGTGCCATATCCTAACTGAAATCAGAATATCAAAGTTGACATTGTTTAACGACCGTCGAAAAAATATTAAAACACTTCTGCGGTTAACACTATCGTTATCACATCAAAATGGGTGCATCATTTAACATTTAAGATACCAAAGTACACAATAGTTATTTGTATAAGTATAGAAAGTAGAATTTGCTGCAGTGAGTGCGACATTTGCAACACGACTGTAGGGACGATTGCAAGAGCAAAGCTCACTTAGCCATAAAATAAACTCGTCCAATAAAGTCCTACATTATGTGCTTGTTATATAAATAGCTATTACGAATGATAATAATCTTTCCTCGTATTCTAGAAACAAATTCATTTAAATGTATATACCTCAAGCAGGTGTGACAACTGCAGAATCACGCAAGGCACCTCATTGCTCTTCTATCAAATGCTACACTTCAGGTTCCGTCACATTTCTGAAACAAGGGAATATTCACATTGCAAATGATTCTCATTTACTTTATAATGATAATAATGCTATTACTGGATGTCAAGTATAAGTACAACTCAGAAAAGCGCTGACTGAAGAACCCAACGCAAGACGTGAACACTTGTCATTTATTTACTTAAATAGTATTAGAAATTTACAAATATTGTATAAACTATACATAAAGAACGCGTTCAAAATATAAGCGAATAGTAGATATCATGAAAATTGTACTGCATCTACCAAACGCATGCACCTAGTTAGTATTAATCTAACTTTGTTGTTAATCAATCTCGACAATAAACCAGGACTTACCACATTCTTGTATCGATAACTCAGCGTACTAGCTAATAGTAAATGATAGATAAATCACGGTTAAGGTTTTATAAATGAATTACACCAACTGCATCTAACCATCCACTATAACAAGAAATATCTACGTCGACAGCACAGAACAATACGTAGACAGTTTAAAGAATTTGCCAATTTCGCGTTTTTGTGAAAGGTGAATTGTTGATCTACTCTTGTACAAAAGACCTACTTTGTAAATTACCAAGAAATATGAATAAAGAAGTGTTAAAACTGTATAATCAATTAACCCTAACTTTTAAATCGATAACAACATTTATTATTTTGTCAAAACTTATGATATCAAATATTGTTCTTTACAAGTACACTGGAAAAACTATTTAAAGTAGGTATAAAGCAATGGCTTATTCATAGGCGGAACCAGAGTGCAAACTGCAAAATTTAGAGGTGCTGAATCTCCATGACAGTTATAACTAGAGAGCGGATGTTTAAGTTCCAAAAAACTTAAAATAGGTGCTTATTTTAGGTTAAAAAATCCATATTTAGGTCGCAAAAATGTCCAACTTTTGGATAAAAAATTAATATTGTAATATCTGACCCTTCTCATAAGGGTTGTTAAACTCTACGCTCGTCGGGTAGCTCAAAGTCGTAGAAGGTTTCCCTCAGATATCTGATAATTTAGCATACAAAAACACCATCGGAATACATTTAAACAGTTTACTATGTTTACCTACGATACATTTCAGTAATAGATATTTCCAAAGTTCATTTACACAAGAAATAACAATAAGCCCGTGTGGACTGCTGGAGCTGATAGCCGGCGTCCTTATCTGCACGGAGCACCAGGCGTTGCACGTGCGGTTGATAATGGTCCTTGCGCAGTAGCTGGAATCAAAACAGAGTTAAACGGTCTGCTAATTATACAGTAAATCATATCACGGCTCTAGAGATTTTACTGATAGTGCAGGGGGTGAAGCCCGTCTCTAAATTCATTTAGGGGTGTCCGGAGACGGTTAAGCTAGAAAGGCCGCATTGCGTTAACAAATATGATTTTAATTTCAGAGTCCGGGCGCCGACCAAATATTGCCGCTTTTCCTCCAAAGCGGGCCGGGGAAATCTCGCGCTCTCGGACTATATTACGACTGGCAAATTTAAATTACAACGACTGCTAACTTTGAGCACGGACGGTTTCAAATATGAATCAAAATACAAGTCTAAAGCTTGAGTGCGGGCTGTTTTGATTACGTCTGGAGGTTATAATGAATACTAGTTTAAAGTTCAGGTGCGGATTATTTTAATTCTGAATTGAAATTAACAGGAATACAAATTTACAGGTCGGATGCGGGTTATTTTAATTAGGGCCGTATATTTCGGCTGGGGAGAATGGATGACATCTAGATATTTATTTTGACAAGCCACTAGGTCAAACCACGATAAACAGAGGACAGTCAGGCGGATTTTCACCACTGAGTCGAATTCTGCTTAGTGGCGACTGCGAGATGTTTCCCAAAATAATTCACTAGGTCAAATCTACTCTCGGGGAAGTTAACTAATTAATAAGTTATTGACATCCAGGCGGATTTTCACCACTGGGTCGAAACAACTTATTATCTAGCTTGCTAAGTTCGGTCGGGGTCTCCTGAAGGCAGCTGGTGCTAGCAGGAAAATCTCTCTTTAGTCGAACGGGACGGTCAGGATTGGGGATCTGGGACTGGGGAAATCGGTCTGGAAGGTCTCGGAGTCGGAAGGGAAAGTCTCGTGGAATCTCTTGGCGATTGAACGGTGCAGCTCCTTTTATGGGCCCTAGAAAAGTTCTCAATTGGGGGATAGCGAGTGGGGATAGCGGCGCACGACTCGACTCGGTACTTCCTTGTTATCTCTGGACGTGACGTCGGTCCCTGCGCGCTTATCATTACGGGCAAAATATAACTTGAAATAACGCGAGACTGGGCGATGCGTAAATTAAACACATTTTTATTGTGTAATAATAATTTACGCGGAGGCTAGCGTTACAATATATATTTTTTAATGATTTAGAATCAAGTAGTCAGGTCTTTAAATTGATTTTTCTACGACCACTACTAAAAGTAGGCGTGTGCTAAAACTAAACAGCGGGTGTTGAATTTAGAATTTTAAACAGGAAGTGAGGTTTTAAAATTATTCTAGTTACTTCTTTCGTTCGAGGTAAAGTGTTTTTTTTTAATAATTAAAGCATTATGTACTGAATAAAGTAAAATGTGTACTATTATAATTGCCTTTGATAACTAACTTTGACGGCTACCGACTGTAGAAACAGTCACCTGCTCCGTCACGGCCATCTCTTTACTATGGCATAAATTATAAGTGCCATAAATGCAAACCTTTGTTAAATCGACATTTATGGATGAATAACAGTAAATTTGCAATTATGGTGCATAAACATTCACTTTTAGCATTTGTTGCACAAATAGCTATTATTTCATAAAAATAAAAAACAATGTACAACATAAACACACCCCCAAATTTAAAAGAAATATTTATTTTATAATATAAAAGAAAATAAAAACTACAATAAACCTCTAAAGCTGGTATGACACCATACTAAATTTATGTGAAAATTTATGAATAAATTTTGTAAACAATTTACTAGTAAATTTTTTGCTTAAATTGGCTTAACCAGAAAATTATACGTATGCAACATATTCAATATTTTTTCGTAAATTTTGTTGTAAACCCGCGCAGTTGTCAAATATTTTAGGGATATTTAAAATTTATGTGCAGTAAAGTTGGTAGAATTTCTATTTGGCACAGATAAACACAAAGGTAACCTAAAAATTGTACGATTAGCGGGAATTAGTAAATTGAGTTGAATTTTATTTTATCATGAGCGACAGTGAAGATTTATATTTGTTATGTCGCAGAACAATACGGTTATGTTGTGTTAACGTGTTAACCTTGCTTGTGTTCAACATTCACTTAAAACTAGGGTCCCTAGATATCTAACTAGTGTGAAGTTACCGTCTGCGCAGATTTACGCGCACATTTATGTTTACGCCCAGATTATTTAGAAAGTGCTTCTAAATAATTTACGCATAAATGTACTAGTAAATTTCCTATACAATTTTCTGTATGCAACGTGCAAACATTTTTAAAATAATTTATGAAAAAAATTACTCGTAAATTTTCGCATAAATTTAGTATCGTGTCATACCAGCTTTACTGAATATAATTTTAATATTTAAAACAAATTGAAAAGCAAAATACGCAGAATTTAAAAAAATTTACAAATACTGAATTATGCAAATTAAAAGACCTTGGCAATGCAAATTCTATATTGCTCTAAGTTTTCAGTTGTAAAATTTGTTCTCTTGTCGGTAAGTATATTTGTTAACTAGGAAAAAAACGTTCAGCATCGCATGATGTTATAGGTGCAAACTTATAGGAGGTGTGGTTGTAGTCAAACTCAACATCTTGTTCAACTCTCTCACCACAAAGTAAATTCTTAATTGTACTAGAGGGTAGCCTGGATTTTTATTTAATACAGAATTGAATTTCTCTAAAGTAATTTTTGTCGTATTTCTAAGAGCTTTCCCTAGCTTGTCATGCACACCTTCGATTATTTGCAAAGAGTCTGTAAGAGCTAACCTTATTGTTTGCAGTTTTGTTATAGCATTGACACTATGCTCAAAATGCATTCTCTCTTTGGTCGATTTTTTTTATTTCAGCATTGTAGATCTGTACAGTATCACTTTTCAACTTACTTTCAATTTAATACTACACTTTTGTACTTAAATATTGGCGCACAATTTCAGACATTTAAGGTTATGTTAACTTAAAGGAAAAAAAAAGTGAAACTATCAACGAAGCTGTCTCTGTCATTTATCAACACCTACCTATGTCAGTTACGGGCATGCAAGTGACCTACGTCTACGCACTACCAGTCGCCACTCTGCAAATTACAATTATTAAATAACGTATTAAATAACGAACAAGAAAACTTAGCTTTTTCACGGAGATTGAAAAAGCTAAGTTTTCTTGTCCCTTTTTAATTGTTTCGTTGATAACGAGGGCAGATTGTCCCTCGAAACGTTCGTTATTTAATACGTTATTTAATAATTTTAATTCAGAGTGGCGAAATACCCAAAAAAAATGAATTAAAAATGTCAAATTTTGACGTTAAATATAGTATGATCTAAAATTATATTCATCTACTGTGGCTATGGATTAGTTCCTAATTTATGAGTGCAATTATAAGTCACTTGAAAATAAGATGTCAAGTTTGACATATAAGTATAAACGTAGTTGCATTCATAAATTATGAATTATTCCATGGCCATACTAGATGAAAATAATTTTTTATCACACTTTATAAACATATTCCATTGCCATACTAGATGAAAATATTTTTATCTACGACCACTACTAAAAGTAGGCCTTTTAGCGCTAGCTTGTTTCACTAAAAGTGACGTTTTATAGTTTACCGTGTTTAAAGAAATCAGCTGTTTACTTTTAGCACACGGGCTAAAAGTGAAGTGGGGTTACAAAACTACAATTTCGAACTGCAAGTGAAGTTGTAAAGCTATTCTAGTTGCTTCTTGCGTTACAGGTAAACCGTTTTTGAAATAATTAAAGCGTTATGTAATGAATACAGTCATATGTGGAGTATCAATAATTACATTTCGTAACTCACCTTGACAGCACGGGCGTGGCCAAACAATCGCCCGCGCGTGGCCTACTGTTTATTATGACATAAATTAAAAGTGTCGCAGATGCAAACCTTTGTTAAATCGATGTTTATGAATTAATAACGGTAAAATTAAGGTCGTAGATAAAATATTGTATGCAACGCGTGCTAAAAGTCGTTTATGCGCGAGACATGTAATGAAACTCAGCCTTCGGCTTCGTTTCATAATTTTCATGTCTCGCGCATAAACGTCGACTTTTAGCACTTGTTGCATAAATAGCAATTTTCTACGACCACTACTAAAAGTAGGCCTTTTAGCACTAGCTTGTTTCACTATAAAAGTGACGTTTTATAATTTAGCGTGTTTATAGAGATCAGCTGTTATTTTTAGTACATGTGTGGTATAAAGTGAAGTGAGTTTATAAGCCACAATTTCGAACTGAAAGTGAAGTTGTAAAGTTATTCTAGTTATTTCTTGCATTAGAGGTAAAGTGTTTTGTAGCGTTATGTAATGAATACAGTCAGATGCGTAGTATTAATAATTACCCTTGATAGCTGACTATGACAGTACTGGCTCCACGAACATTGACCTGCACTTCAAGGCCTACTGTTTATTATGACATAAATTATAACTGTCGTAGAAGCAAACCTTTGTTAAATCGACATCTATGGATTAATAACAGTAAATTTAAGGTCGTAGATAAAATATTGTATGCAACGCGTGCTAAAAGTCGTTTATGCGCGAGACATGTTATGAAACTCAGCCTTCGGCTTCGTTTCATAATTTTCATGTCTCGCGCATAAACGTCGACTTTTAGCACTTGTTGCATAAATAGCTATTTTCTACGACCACTACTAAAAGTAAGCCTTTTAGCACTAGCTTGTTTCACTATAAAAGTGACGTTTTATAATTTAGCGTGTTTATAGAGATCAGCTGTTATTTTTAGTACATGTGTGGTATAAAGTGAAGTGAAGTTATAAACCACAATTTCGAACTGAAAGTGAAGTTGTAAAGTTATTCTAGTTATTTCTTGCATTAGAGGTAAAGTGTTTTGTAGCGTTATGTAATGAATACAGTCAGATGCGTAGTATTAATAATTACCCTTGATAGCTGACTATGACAGTACTGGCTCCACGAACATTGACCTGCACTTCAAGGCCTACTGTTTATTATGACATAAATTATAACTGTCGTAGAAGCAAACCTTTGTTAAATCGACATCTATGGATTAATAACAGTAAATTTAAGGTCGTAGATAAAATATTGTATGCAACGCGTGCTAAAAGTCGTTTATGCGCGAGACATGTTATGAAACTCAGCCTTCGGCTTCGTTTCATAATTTTCATGTCTCGCGCATAAACGTCGACTTTTAGCACTTGTTGCATAAATAGCTATTTTCTACGACCACTACTAAAAGTAAGCCTTTTAGCACTAGCTTGTTTCACTATAAAAGTGACGTTTTATAATTTAGCGTGTTTATAGAGATCAGCTGTTATTTTTAGTACATGTGTGGTATAAAGTGAAGTGAAGTTATAAACCACAATTTCGAACTGAAAGTGAAGTTGTAAAGTTATTCTAGTTATTTCTTGCATTAGAGGTAAAGTGTTTTGTAGCGTTATGTAATGAATACAGTCAGATGCGTAGTATTAATAATTACCCTTGATAGCTGACTATGACAGTACTGGCTCCACAAACATTCACCTGCACTTCAAGGCCTACTGTTTATTATGACATAAATTATAACTGTCGTAGATGCAAACCTGTGTTAAATCGACATCTATGGATTAATAACATTAAATTTACGGTCGTAGAAAAAATATTGTATGCAACTGGTGCTAAAAGTGGTTTATGCACGAGACATGTTATGAAACTCAGCCTTCGGCTTCGTTTCATAATTTTCATGTCTCGCGCATAAACGTCGACTTTTAGCACTTGTTGCATAAATAGCTATTTTCTACGACCACTACTAAAAGTAAGCCTTTTAGCACTAGCTTGTTTCACTATAAAAGTGACGTTTTATAATTTAGCGTGTTTATAGAGATCAGCTGTTATTTTTAGTACATGTGTGGTATAAAGTGAAGTGAGGTTATAAACCACAATTTCGAACTGAAAGTGAAGTTGTAAAGTTATTCTAGTTATTTCTTGCATTAGAGGTAAAGTGTTTTGTAGCGTTATGTAATGAATACAGTCAGATGCGTAGTATTAATAATTACCCTTGATAGCTGACTATGACAGTACTGGCTCCACAAACATTCACCTGCACTTCAAGGCCTACTGTTTATTATGACATAAATTATAACTGTCGTAGATGCAAACCTGTGTTAAATCGACATCTATGGATTAATAACAGTAAATTTACGGTCGTAGAAAAAATATTGTATGCAACTCGTGCTAAAAGTGGTTTATGCACGAGACATGTTATGAAACTCAGCCTTCGGCTTCGTTTCATAATTTTCATGTCTCGCGCATAAACGTCGACTTTTAGCACTTGTTGCATAAATAGCTATTTTCTACGACCACTACTAAAAGTAAGCCTTTTAGCACTAGCTTGTTTCACTATAAAAGTGACGTTTTATAATTTAGCGTGTTTATAGAGATCAGCTGTTATTTTTAGTACATGTGTGGTATAAAGTGAAGTGAGGTTATAAACCACAATTTCGAACTGAAAGTGAAGTTGTAAAGTTATTCTAGTTATTTCTTGCATTAGAGGTAAAGTGTTTTGTAGCGTTATGTAATGAATACAGTCAGATGCGTAGTATTAATAATTACCCTTGATAGCTGACTATGACAGTACTGGCTCCACAAACATTCACCTGCACTTCAAGGCCTACTGTTTATTATGACATAAATTATAACTGTCGTAGATGCAAACCTTTGTTAAATCGACATCTATGGATTAATAACAGTAAATTTAAGGTCGTAGAAAAAATATTGTATGCAACTCGTGCTAAAAGTGGTTTATGCACGAGACATGTTATGAAACTCAGCCTTCGGCTTCGTTTCATAATTTTCATGGCTCGCGCATACACGTCGACTTTTAGCACTTGTTGCATAAATAGCTATTTTCTACGACCACTACTAAAAGTAGGCCTTTTAGCACTAGCTTGTTTCACTATAAAAGTGACGTTTTATAATTTAGCGTGTTTATAGAGATCAGCTGTTATTTTTAGTACATGTGTGGTATAAAGTGAAGTGAGGTTATAAGCCACAATTTCGAACTGAAAGTGAAGTTGCAAAGTTATTCTAGTTATTTCTTGCATTAGAGGTAAAGTGTTTTGTAGCGTTATGTAATGAATACAGTCAGATGCGTAGTATTAATAATTACCCTTGATAGCTGACTATGACAGTACTGGCTCCACAAACATTCACCTGCACTTCAAGGCCTACTGTTTATTATGACATAAATTATAACTGTCGTAGATGCAAACCTTTGTTAAATCGACATCTATGGATTAATAACAGTAAATTTAAGGTCGTAGAAAAAATATTGTATGCAACTCGTGCTAAAAGTGGTTTATGCACGAGACATGTTATGAAACTCAGCCTTCGGCTTCGTTTCATAATTTTCATGTCTCGCGCATAAACGTCGACTTTTAGCACTTGTTGCATAAATAGCTATTTTCTACGACCACTACTAAAAGTAGGCCTTTTAGCACTAGCTTGTTTCACTATAAAAGTGACGTTTTATAATTTAGCGTGTTTATAGAGATCAGCTGTTATTTTTAGTACATGTGTGGTATAAAGTGAAGTGAGGTTATAAACCACAATTTCGAACTGAAAGTGAAGTTGTAAAGTTATTCTAGTTATTTCTTGCATTTGAGGTAAAGTGTTTTGTAGCGTTATGTAATGAATACAGTCAGATGCGTAGTATTAATAATTACCCTTGATAGCTGACTATGACAGTACTGGCTCCACAAACATTCACCTGCACTTCGAGGCCTACTGTTTATTATGACATAAATTATAACTGTCGTAGATGCAAACCTTTGTTAAATCGACATCTATGGATTAATAACAGTAAATTTAAGGTCGTAGAAAAAATATTGTATGCAACTCGTGCTAAAAGTGGTTTATGCACGAGACATGTTATGCAACTCAGCCTTCGGCTTCGTTTCATAATTTTCATGTCTCGTGCATAAACCTCAACTTTTAGCACTTGTTGTATAAATAGCTATTTGATCATACTTTAGATATTTCGTTCTGCACGGAAAAGTCGAGACAGCTGAACGGAAGTAAAAAAATAATGATAAACTTCAATGTAAACCCGATAGGGAGCTGTGAATACCCTAAATAGTCTATAACAAATATCGTCCAACAGAAATGGTACCTAAATTCGAAGGAAGATACGGCGAGTTGCCAATGATCTTTATCGCAAATTGGATGACTTAATGAGGACCATACCGACCGAATGTCGGAAACTACTAATCATAAACATGGTTATGCAAAATAATGCCGAGATATGGCATACTATAATTAAATGCAATTACACCACGTACCACGAGTTTAAGGAATTGTTTACCCAACAGTATTGGAGTAATACGCACCAGGCGCAAGTAAGAACCGAGTTAACGTCTGGAAAATATGTAGACAAGGGAAGATCTCGGGAAATTTATGTGATGCATCGTTATAACAAGGCCCAGTACCTAACGCCAATACTTACGGAAGAAGAAATTATCCAGCATCTGTCTAGACATTTGGAGGCAGAAATAACGAGGGCAGTAGCAGTCCAAAATGTTAAAACGCTCAGAGATTACTTAGAAATTGTCCGAAATTACGACCTGGCCCTGTATAATAAGAGAGGGGAAAACCAAAAAGAGTATCAAAATTTTAGTAAAAGAAAATTGAATGATAATTTTGGCAGCAACTTTAGGCAAAATCGAAACAATTGTAATAATTATAACAATTATAGCAACAATAGAACAGTAGGACGCTATAACGATAACAATAATTATCAACGAAGAAGTTACAATACCAATAAAATTGGAGTCGTGATAGGCAAAATGTTAATAGGCGGTATAACCAAAGAAGTTACAATGAATTAATAGACGAAAGAAACAAGGGGAGATGCCAGGAGTCGGATGTGAAACAACAACCAAATCGACAGTTTATAAATACGATGTTTATAGAGAAAAGTAAAGATGACATAGAAGACATTAACAGGATAGAAATAACGGAGGTGCATGAGGAGCCTTCGATGGATAAAAAAACCTCAATTTATGTAAATACTCGTAGTGTAAATAAACAAATCGTCAACTTTGCCATCGCCTACGACAAAACGGGGGAATTTTTATTAGAAGAAAGTGAAGATAAAGTTACAAGCTCATGTTTACCATTTATTAAATTACAATTTTTAGACCAAGAATATTATACGCTGATTGACAGCGGAGCAATGGTTTCATTAGTACAAGAAGAAGTCCTAAATAATCATCTGAATGTTTTACAAAGTAATATAATTAAAGTTAATAACATCAATTTATTGTCCGCAACAAGGAAGAAGATCTTAACTACAAGTAAAGTATTGGCAATCAAGATCAGTATAAATGGAAAAGAATATGATGTCCGATTTTACATAGTATCTGCCTTAAACGTACAATTTGTGATAGGTGTAGGTATTATTCAGCAAGTTGAAATTAAAATTGATGGAATGCAAACGTGCATCCAAATAAATGAAATAATAAGGCCTTGGCTTATTTCCGAGTATAGGGATCAAGAGCATGAAATTGTTGCCTAGCTGAAATAAAAGCAGGAGACGTTATAAATTGTTGTCTAGCCAAAAGTGCAGGAGACGATAAGATTTGTTGCCTAGCCAAGAGTGCAGCAGACGAAATAATTATAAATAATTGTGCAATCATAGAAGGAATGCTGGATGATGAACAGATAGGGAGTGATTACTTACAATATAAAGGCAAAATTATGGAAATAATAGAGAGAATAAGGAGATAATAAATCAGAAAACAGGACAAGCAACGAAATATTGCCACAAACTTGTTGTCAACGAAATAATGGGCTTCAAAAGTAAAACGTATCCAATACCGTTTGCACATCGCGAAAAAGTGAAACATGAGTTGAAGAAAATGCTTGACGATGATGTAATAGAACATTCAAAAACAAACTTCGTTAATCCGAGGGTGGTGGCAAAGAAGAACGATAGTAGTCGTAGATTATAAGTTAATTAATGAAATGGATAATAGAATCAGAGGACGTTTTCACATTTCAGCAATTTACCCATACTTAGATAGTGTAGAATAGATTAGGTTAGGTTAATTTTAAACAAATGTTGGGGTACACTCATTAAGATAGGTTAGTTTAGATGAAATAGGGATTAGATAGAATAGGCATTAGGTACAAATTGGTATTAAACTGAATTTAAAGTAAGTTAAATGTCAGATTGGGCTGATTAAGGGCCGGTTCTATAATGCAAGTACATACCTAGATTAAGCTATCCGAGGTATAATCGTCATAGTTTCCTTTGTTACAGCAATCGTTTCTAGGGTATTTATTCCTCGGATAACTTTATCCTTGATTTTAGAACCGGCCCTAAAAGAGAGATTTGAGTCATGCAATTGAAATTTGTGACAATTAAAATAACAACGTATGCAAATGAACGTATGCTGAGAAGTAACACTCATGCGTAGTAATTTTAATTTTCAAAAATTGGGGGAATACATGGAATGGACTTAGGCCCATAACTCGACTCTGGTAGCGATTGCCAAATTTAATGGACATTTTAATAAGCACAGGGTTGAGGTGTTTTATATAATTGCAAGGCTAAACTTAAATTCCACAGAATAAATGCATTGGTAAAGATATGCCAGTAACAGTATAGTAATTGAATAAGGAACGCAAAAGGCAAAGCTCATTTCTCACATGGGTCTAAGTTGACTGTCAGATCAGTTTAAATAATAGGTTTGTACAAAATTAATAGCCGAACCAAAAGAAATTCTAAATCACAAAAAGGTTTGCTATGTGCAAGTAAATGGAGCGTAGAATTCAATTAAACGAAACAGTGAAATTTTGTAAGGGTACTGAAAAAAGGTATAGAAGCCAGAATGGCATAACAGCATTGCGAAAGAGCATATAAGAAAGAAGGCAGGCAGAAAGACATTATAAGAAAACCAATTGAGGTGCAAGGAACTCTTAAAACTAAAAATTACAATCTATCTTGAGTGAATAGCAGAGTAAATAAATAACACGTGTTTGTGAGTGGCGCAAAGAGACGATTGTAATTAGTAAGAAACAGACAATACATTTAGTTTATAGGAAATTTGTATATTTCAAAACAATGTTATCAAACTTAATTCCATAATGTACAAAAATTAACAAAAACTGATTTTCGTTTGTGTAGTTACCATAGCAATAGTTTATATTTTGTTTTAATAAGGGATGAAAAATGAATAAATTAGAAGAATGACATTGTAAATTATGCACCACTTTAATAAAATTTTTAATATAATAACTGAGTATTTATCAAGCTAAAAAGTTTACCAGTTTATTAAGTGCATATCCAAATCTAAGTGGTATCGTGTGTGAGAGTTTCCGTCACCAAAAATTAAAAAGTTCCACGAGGGGGCCCTTCCGAGCTTCCAGCAGCCATTCAGTTCAAGATTAGCATATCTGCGTGCAGCCAAGATAACCATCGGAGTCACGAGGTCTACATTCCAAGACATAGTGCAGCTCTGTAACAACGTCTCCAGGGGATTTCATATCAAGGGGGCCCATAACAGCTCCGGAATTTCAACAGCGTCACTCCAGCGACCCGGGGCAGGCCGGCAAAATATAAGGTACCAAATTTGGCTAAAATTATTCACGTTAGGGCCGGGACATTTACTTGCATGAGAAAGGAAGCATTACTTGACAAGATCCAAGCATTTCCACGGCTATAGAGGAGGTGCAGTTCGGAAAACAAGCGGATTCCATTATTTGAGGTTATGCGAAGGAGGCCAGCCACCGGATGTGTCCGAGAACAATTGCTAATTTCCACCCGCGTCCTTTCTAACGTCATGAAATTAATTAACGCCTAAAACAAGTGATGATTATCGCCGCCAAAGCGCGTAAATTTGAATAAATACCTTTCAGAACTTTCATAATTCCACTATTTTAAAACGTCAACAACGCATTCTTGCACCCGCAATCCATTTAGTAAGTTTATTTAACCGAATTGCAAATATTTAGCTTCTGCGTGTTGGAACTACTGAGGTAAACAGGACCGTACTCGATAATTTATAATACATAATCAACCAGGAACCCAACTGAAAGAATAGAGTTAGTGCTTTACTGAGAGCTAGAGTTTTATTATCATTATTTGCAGGTAAATAAAATACCTATATAAACGGGCATATCACCATTTATTTTAGGCATCAAATAAATACAGTTTACATTTTAACCAGCCTAATAATTGATAACAAGCAAAGTGCAGTGCACAGTAAAATATTAAATCATAGCAGTGTGCAGATTGGGATATTTGCTCTAACTTATAAATTAATTAATTAAATTAACCCTCATTAGAGAGCGTTCCATCGCAAATTATTTATGGCTCCGCAATGTGGGGCGAAAGCGAATTAATAAACAAATAAGGGACCATCTAAATATCTACCAGACGAAGTTTTTCCCATATATTATGTAACTAACCATCAACAACGATTGGAAAAACAATGGAGATGCAGCAATTACTAAACTACAAATACATAAATGGCTAGACCGAAAATTTTAATTGTTTGTTTTACGAGCTCGGGCCGAAAATCTTTAAATGGAAAAACCCTAAAAAAACCTGACCGCAGAAGGAAATCACTAAGTAAAAACGCTAGGATTCCCGGTAACAAAACGAATAGTTTCACTAACTAGAGCAGACAATACATAAAGTAGAACAGAAAATGCTTGAAAGCTAAGACAATATAAGATATCACACGCAGCTTCGATCACAAAAGCCAAATAATGTAATACCAGAAATTACCTTGCAGGTAAAGTCACACATGTGTAATATTGTAAATATTGAACTGATAGAACTAATTAATCAAAATAAAGCTTTCAGAGGGGTTTAAATAAACCAGAAAACAACACATTCTCGAGGGGGAATGCTAGTACCCAAATCAAGCACACAACGGCTACTAAATTCGACCTTAAAAATAGCAGACAAAACGATATCCTTTAAACAAAACTTAGAAATTAAGTAACTGTTAAGGAAAACTGCAAGTGAGGTAGTGTCGTTTCGTTACGATCGACAAAACTTGGCTTCATCATATATTCCAGAATCAAAACGGTAATCTCAAGAGTGGAAGCATCATGAAAGTTCTCCGTCAAAGAAATCCAAATCAATTGTATTGGATCTGATGGCAATGGCTATAATTTGTTGGTAAGTATTCGAAAAAAATACTCATCATCGACTATCCTACAAAGAGCCAAACTATCAGTGGGGCATATGATGCTGCTCCCTTGGACCTATTGAAAGCAGCAATTACCGAAAAACAACTCTGGCTCGAAAAAATGTTCTATTCTGGGTGACACTGCTTCTTCCCACATGAGCCACATTGACATAAATTGGATCAATTGCCATTCCAAGTTGTTCTTCAACCACTCTACTCGCCAGATCTAACACCGAGTAACTTTCGCCTGTTCCTCATGTTCAAACGTTTCCTTGCTGGAAAAAATGTAGGTCAAACAAAGAAAGTATTCCAGCAACGGAGCAGTAATTTGACGACCTTGAAGCCGATCATTACAGAATAAGCATAATCGTACTTTATCACAGCTGGTCCAAGCGCGTTGATGTACGAGGGGAATATGTTGATACATAAAAAATTAATGCGCTAGCTCCTGTTTTCCATGTCGAGTCTCAAGTCCCGTAAAATCATTCTGAGTGCGAATTATTGTTCCGCATTTCTGTTTCCTTATAAGTATGAATATTTACTGTGGTTTCATTATTAATACGTGGGTTAATGTGGACATCAAGATGAAACCATTAGTAACACTTCTTAAACAACATCTATACTCAGTGACGCCTGGTTCAATAATCTATTCAATTGGTACCATAATGATATGTGATTATATTTGAAGTACTAAATCCTGTTATTATTTATATATGTATTTATTATAATAAACGAGGAACCACCGTTACACATTATTAAGTACATACTAAAATAAGATTAAGATCAATAAGCAATAATATCAGCAATACAACAGAAATGTACAAATGCACAGAAAATATGCAAATAATGAATAAGACACACAGATCATGTTGAATGGAATGGACGTTTAAATGTAGCCATGTAAAGTTTATATTACCTCTTTTGTAGTTCTTTGCAGTTTAAAAGGTACAGTTGTCGTTATTTCATGCTCTGTTCACATTATACTCGTATATTGATGTTTGAATTATTAAATGAAATAAATAGCATCTAAATGAAATATTTTTTCCTTCATGTTATTATAAATCCTAATAACCTTCCCAAATTTTGCTTACCTATATACTATAAAGGGCGTAACAGCTAAGGTGTGCCAAGCAAATATCTCGATTATTTGAGATCAGAAAAAAATTTACGTTGCTATCAGCATCAGTTATAATTATGTCAGTTTCACTTCCTGTTCTACAGGAAATGATATTAGATTGTTTTACAAATAGCATGATACGTTTTAGTTTAGTTTATGTTATAGAGAATTTTATCCTCTATTTTTTCATATTAAATTATTATGCCCTTACAAATATATTTTTCGAATAAACGTTAAAACTCAATATTAAAAGAGGGCTGTAGTATTTCAGTTCCACTGGTAATTGACTATCCAAAACAGTTGCTGTGGGCGAACAAAAAATAGGTCTTGCAATTAATAAGTTTTAGTTTAGTTGATTTGCCAAACCCAACTTTTATTCTATACATTTTAAATATTAATCACTCAACATTTACAGCCCTTTACCAAAGATTGAGATATTTGAAAAATTTTATGACAAGGGGCCATCTTTAAAGGGCTTTATCTCCTGTAGGCAGCAATATTGAATAAGATAAAATGCATCGATTTTTCATAAAATATTCTCTAAAATTTGATGTTTGGCAGGAGAGTTTCTGGACTCCTTGTATAAATCGGATAGTGTATACAACTTTGCATACACGCAAAGCTTCGTCAAATGCTATCTAAATAATGTTATTTGATAACTTTTAAACCAGCTGTCAGTATAATAATAATAACAATAACCATAGTTTTATTTTCCAAATGAAAGTATTAACGAACATACAAATTAAAAAAAGGAGGAAACAATATATGTACTACAAACAAACTACATAATTTTATAATGGAAAATACAATGTTGATTGCTCCTATAAGAGGGTAACCCTGCTCTACTTTGCCACTACGAACAAATAAACATATATTAGTATATAGGGTGTTTGTAAATCGCTAGATAGCTTGTAACTTCGTTAATAATCGATATATCAAAAAACACTTTTTCCTTCTAAATGCCAGTATGCAGTCTTAAAATTGTCATAGAACAATTTAAATCACGGCCTCATATTTTGATTTTTTAAATGGATAATCCTATATATTTTTAGATATATGAAATCAGTGCTAAAAATTCTTTATGATAGTATGCTTAAACTAAAATTTTACAACTGCTTGTGTTCTAAAGTATGACAACACTTTGGAACTTATTCTTTATAAATAAAAAGATATTTACTGAAAGTAGTCCATGACTTACACAAAATCACTAACAATCTAACAATATATGCAAAAGAAAGTCTACTTGGTTCCAAAAGTACCTCATGGAACTATGTTTTTAAATGAAATAATTACTTTTAAGTTATATTTTACGAATTTTGTATTTTTTAGAAGCTGCTTTTAAACTAAATTGTGAATATGGTACATCGTTGAAAAGCTCTTTTATTGCAATGAAACTCATATTGTTCCATTTAAAAAAAACACAGTTTTCAATGGTTTTAGTATGTTTGGTACGATAATTTGGTTATGAGGAATAATTAGAGCCAAGTAAGGTTTGTTTTGTATTTCTTGTTCGATTATTAGTGATTTTGAGTAAGTCAAGGACTACTTTCACAGCGTGGCCGAGCGGGTATAATAATTTAATATAAAAAAATATAGGGAAAAATTCTCTATAAGATAAGCTAAACTAAAACGTATCATGCTATTTGTAAATAAGCTAATATTATTTCCAGTCGCTTTGAAAATTGGGTACCAAAACCACAGTTGTGGATGTAGGGAAAGTAAGGCAGCCGTCGAAGACGTGATGCTAACCACATCACCCAGTATGCCGTTAATGGTGTGCCAGATGACTGTGTTTCAGAAAGAGATATTTCGGCGACCCTGACTCACCTTGTGTCAGGCCATGTTCCTACATGGAATGAAGTGCCCGAACTTTACTTTACATGGACTACTTTAGCTAAATATCTTTTTATTTAAAAAGATAAGAAGTTCAAACTCGTGTTTCACTACGCAAAATTGGCAGCAGTAATTTAAATTGCTTTATGACAATTTATAGGCTTCATAGTGGCATTTAAAACAAAAAGGCTTTTCAATATCGTTATTATTAATAAAGTCACCAGCTCTCTAGCGATTTACAAACATCCTATATATCAAAGAGCTTTTTTATATAACAATCAGAAGTATAAAATAAGTAATACCAAACAGTATATTAACATTAAAATTGAGTAGCACAATACATATACAAAAATTTAATGATTCAATACGTATTTGAGAAGCACACACAAATCACAAAGCAAATGCATAATAAAAGCAGTCAAAAATATTATGTTAAATGATTAAATAGTTAGAGAACATTAGGAGCATGGTAGATCTATTTAAAGTAAGAGCCAAATTTACAAATTGTTTTTAAAAGAATATAAAGACATAACTTTACAGTCTGATAGTAAATCTTGAATTACAAAAGTCAAGACAACATTTTGGGAAAGGACAGCTTTTTATGCTAAAATTTAGTAACAATACATGTTTTTGCAGTATGTGTCTTCAGATGGCGAACTAAGTGACTTTTATTGTTTTATACACACAAAAAGAGAACAGAAATAAGGTTTTTCTCCTGTATGTATCTTCAAACGTTTAACTAGAATTCTTTTTTGTGGTGCTGTATACTCAGAAATAGTACACAAATATGGTTTTTCTCCTGTATGCGTTTTCATATGGTTCACAGAATTACTTTTTCGTGCTGCTTTATACTCGCAAATAGTACATGAATAAGGTTTTTCTCCCGTATAAAACGTCGTATGGTTAAGGTAACTTTATGTGCTGCTTTATAGTCGCAAATAGTACATGAATAAGGTTTTTCTCCCGTATGAGTCATCGTATGGTTAATTAAGCTAACTTTATGTGCTGATTTATATTCGCAGATGGTACATGAATAAGGTTTGTCTCCAGTATGCGTCTTCATATGGATTACAAAATTACTTTTCTGTGTTGCTTTATATTGACAAATAGTACATGAATACGGGTTTTCTGCTGCTTTAAACCTGCATATAGTATATGAATAAGGTTTCTCTCCTGTATGCGTCTTCATACGGTTCACTAAACTGCTTTTCAAAGAAGATTTATAATTGCAGATTAAACAGGAATAAGGTTTATCTCTTGTACCTATGTGTGTTCAAATGTTTAACTAGATAACCTTTTTGCGCTGATTTATACTCACAAATAGTACATGAATAAAGTTTTTTGCCTGTATGTGTCTTCAAATGACTATTTAGGGAACGTTTTTGTGCTGCTTTATAGTCACAAAAAGTAAACAATATGGTTTTTCTCCTGTGTGTGTTTTCACATGGTTCACTAAATTGCCTTTTTGGGCTGCTTTATACTCGCAAATGGTACATGAGTAAGATTTTTTTCCTGTATGCGTCTTCATATATTTAACTACGGTTCTTTTATCTGCTGCTTGAAACTCACAAATAGAACATGAATAAGGTTTATGCTCTATTTCTGGTTTATACTCCTGGAACTTGCAACCTGACTGTTCTTCTAGGCGGCATTCTATTTCTGCACACGTACCAAACAATTCATCTTTTATATCAACTTCCTCTTGCTTAATATTCAATTCGTGATACGGCATGGTGTCAATAGTACCATATTGAATTATCTCTTGCCGAACACGTGTGTAAAAGGACTTTTTTTAATCTCGTGCTAGTTGCATAAAAAACTATTTTATATTTAAAGCCGGTTTTATATGGTGATATTACTACATGTAATTCTATACGTAGCATCGTGCAATTAATTGTATTATAATTAATCAATGTGAGTTTAGTAAATAACTAGGCTCGATTACTATTGTAATGCCATTTATTCATGCTTTGTCATCAACGTAAGATATTGTAGATCTCACTATGAAAATATAAAACATCGAGTGCTTACTTATGTTACACTATATGTAACTCTGCATGTATTTTTACATGTGAGGAGTAGTGTTTTACACGGTGACACCTTACATATAGATATAGGGGTTTTTTGTATTATTTTGGTACCAGCAATACCACCACAGTTGGCAAATCCCTACAGTGCTACAGATTATAGTGACATTATAAGTCTCTGGTTACTTCCTGGCTGAATCTGGCTTTGCGGTCGTGATACGAAGATATATTGCTTTGTTCTTTCAGAAATTAACTACTTTGCTTTTATTTGAAAACAAAGACATTATTATTATTATTATTATACGGCCTGGGCATACGTGAAGTTTTGTGATTCCCCGCAGAGCGCTGTATACCCAAGAGCGGGAATCTCAAATTTGCAGTGTAACATCAATTTTCACGTTGACTATGATGCAAACATTTATTAAACTTTCCCCCGTTCCTTAAAATGTTACAACAATAATATAAGCCTCCTGTGTACTTTCTACGTTTGGTTTTCAATTCGAGTTTTTTTTATCAGATTCCTGCTAATTATTTCGTGTATTTTCTAATTTACATTATTTACGTTTACAGTTGAATTTGTTGATTTCCTTATTTTTGTTTTCATTGTTTACGATTTAGTTTGGTGTTGTTAAAATGGGAAGCGTTGTACTATAAAGGGTGTATTGCAACGTGCAAATATACCAATTGGGGAAGATCCTATCATGATTTTCCCTCAAATCAAGTATTACGAAGGCAATAGTTTGGAAACTAAATTTAAATTATGGTACTGGTCCCTCAAACAACGTACCCGCTGACTATTTTTATTTAAATGCAGATAAACAGCGAAAACTGAGAGAAAGAAGTTATATGTAGTTTTTATTTTGAAGAAAGTTGTTTGCGACTAACTTATGGAGAAAGGCTATTACGCACACTGCACTTTCTTTGGTAAATGTTTAATTACTACAATTATAGATGGGTATCCAATAAAGCAAAAAAACTTATACATTTTAATTTTAAAAATTATACACATAAACTTACAACCTTATAATAGCATACAGAATAAAATACTTCATTACTACCAAGTAACATCTTCCAAATGTATAAGAATAACACGATTATCTGCATATCACACTCTATTTTACAGCGAATCTTTGAGCTATCCAAAAAATACTTGCCTGACAATAGTATTATGTCTTCAACTACGAATTCTTGGAGCTCAAAACCTTTCTCAAGAAAAATATTAAAGCAGTAAATCTTTGAGATGTACGTACACGGCACTATAAATAGATTACACTATTAATATTTATATTAAATTCAAAACAATAGGTCCATATTCTACTGATACTGCCTAGGCCATTAAAAGTGATGTTTGTCACACAATTCAGCAGGCCGTGGACATTAGTAATCCTAACCACAGCTGTTGAAGAAAGTAACAATGGATAGTAAACTAAATATTCTGGATATCGCCATATTAAATGTGTTACAGGCTAAACCAGTATTAAGACAAAGAAAACAAAGCTAAACGACTAGCGCGTAAGCTGACTCACAAAATTGGAAATGTATTACATAGGACCGCTGCCCCAGCCCGTTACAAAAGAGTTGCCGACTAAACTTCAGCGGAGCGAGGGGTCGTCCGACACGAGATCACACCGGGCAACGGCCTAATAAACGAAAAACAGATCTAAAATGATAAGGCACCACCACAATTCCATACTAGGAAAAAATGCGTAGGTGAACCCACTGAGGAAAATTTGAAACATAACGAATTCACTATTAGACTATAACCTTGGCAGCGAGCCAACTACAACACCACGGACCTACTTTTCGAAGAACTCACTTGAACAGCTGGCCAAGATCTTCTTACAACTGTAAAAATACACATACATATCGCATGCACAATAACAAAATAAAACCGCAGTTAACAAACATGAAATGAATTGGGACAAATAAACAACTGCAAAGCCTTGTCCACGCATGCCTACGCGACCCCGAAGGGTGCGTGGCGTACGACCACTTCGAAGACACCTCTTGCTTCTTGCAACACCGGGTCCAATCTGCCTCGAAAAATGCGCGAAGACAGCCGCATTAAAAAGTGATGAGGGCAAAACCTCCGACTTGCACTCTCAAACGCATGGCAACTATCTCTATTTTGGCTCAAATATGTACAAGAATTCACGTCGCCAGGTGGGTCGAGAAGAGCCTCCTGCGCGACGCAAATGAGCCCTAACTCACGATAACACAGAATGAAGGCGTTTAAAACCGTTGACTGCAAGCGGACGCCTCGAGACACCTAAATACATGTGCAAACGTAATTCGGAACCGAGAAAATAATGGTAAATAGCCGTACGTTCCTAACAATTAAAAATGTCCTTACAAATGGTATGGCAGTAGCTACGTTAAAATATAAAAGAAAAGAATAAGAAGATACTGAGTCAAGCAAAGGGTAAACAGGAGAGAAGAACGGGATCTTATGCGACTGGTTAATAATAAATTGACGTTTGAACATCCACAGGCATTTAAGAATTATATTAGGATATAGAATATCGTTAGAAACTGCTCTATCTACTGTAAGAGATCTCCACAAATACCAATGTACTCAAATCTTGTAAAATTAGTCTTTGATGTGGTACTCGTCAAATGTCTTTGCGTAATCCAAATAAATTACATCCATTTGATTATTTACGGCTAACTCTTGGGTCCAAGTACAAAGAGTCTATAATAGAGTTGAAGACATTTATCGTTCTGTCGTAAGTTCATACTTATGATGCGATAATGTTTAATTCAGTTGAAAATAGTAAACAACAGATTATTTCGTAAGTTGGTAAATCTCAAAGTGCTTTACCAAGACAATAATTGAATGAAGGAAGTAGAAGTCGGTGCTTTCCAAACGTTGAAAAACCCTGTACTTCAGATTAAGCAACAACCGACTGGAAATGTTGAAGAGAGGCATGTATGCATGTTCATTCATCTGCACCTTGAAAGAAACTTAATACAGAAAATAGAGCCAGGGCTGTTCCTGGATTTTAATAGTTTGTCATCAGCTTTTGCTAATCACATTTTGGAATACAACCACAACTTTGATCCTAATAAAGATTACAAAATTTTGCATATAGCTAACAAAGGTAGGTTGTTGAATTTACTCGAAATTTTTGACATAATATCCAATAATAATGAATTCAGACTCAATGAAGTCACAGATTTTGATACCAATTACATTTTCCTGAATATTAAATAGCTGTTTTGTCTTTTGCTGATTGCTTGTCTTTTTTGGTTTTTACCTTGTTCTTTTACTTTTTGACCTTCTCTGGTAATTTCAGTGTCATTGAATATAGGGATTTTTTGACCTGTTTTCTAGTTACTTTTGTATTAGAATCCATTCTTAGAACTGGCGTCCTCAACGTCAGTTTCTATTTAACTTGTTTTAATTTCTACATTGTGACGTATTAACCAGTAGAACGATCTTTATAACTTAGTTTGCTGGTTGATTAATTTGTCTTCTCCAATGTGGTGTTTTTTGAATTTTATTGCTACCTCGTCTTCAACATTTTAACATAACCTCTTTTTAACCTACAAGTTTTACAAGTGCTTTTACTAACAGTAAGTTAATTTCTTTATTATGTACACTATTGTTAACCATATGCCTCTGTAGATGATAATTATGGCCCGAAGATGAAAGCAGTTTGGTTTTGAAACATGTCGCCTATTTAAATAAATGTACGTTGAGAAGACTATTGAGTTTTATTGCTTCGTAATTGCTACAATATAAAAATTTAGAGTTTAGATTTACTCTAGCATATTTAAATATTAAATAGCTCAAAGGTGAAACGAATCAGGTCCGTTATAACATATAAGTATATAAATAAAAACACTGCATAAAAAGGCAAATTAAAGCTTTTCCATTTTTGCTGATTAATAATACATCGTCTACCACAAAAATTTATGAAAAATAGGCTCTTCACAACTGTGGCATAGCCAACCTTGATGTGTATTTAAACATAGAAAGTTGCTATCCATTTCGCGAAAATTATGGAAACACATAAAAATCTACTCAGATTCGATTTCTTCTTTAAAGTATCCTAATAATGTCAAGATAATTTTATTCTAATTAACATGATAATATACTTATTAACGAAAAAACAAAAATCTAAAATTTTCGTTTTTTGAGAGCAACTCGAAAGATAAGCTGCCAAGACCAATTCCATTTTTGAAAATTATTCATTATTTCCTACCGTTTTCGAAATCCTAATGGTGAGCCTGAGTAGCCTTGTACTCGTATAACTACTTAAGAGTTACAACTTTAGCACTTTATGATAATCGTTTGTATTTTAAGATTACTAGTTTACATAAATATATTAGCATTCTTTTCTCTGCTTCTACGCAAAACCTTCTGCGTGACAAAAGTATTTTCACTTAGTTTCATATTTAGAAATCATTCAATCTATTCTCCTACGCTATAAGATCACGTCTTATTATATTAATTTGCACAAGCACAGCGACAGATATTTTTTTCATTGTAATTGTATACTATTACTACATTATTATATCATATTTATTAATTAATACAAGTTAAATACACATGATTACAAGGTAATAGCACAAATATTTTTATGTCAAAGTTATTATTTTCAGAATAATATCACATGACCCCTAAAACCATGTCAGTCATGTAGATGCCCCCTTCTTGAGCTGCAGGCTTTACAAATCCAAAATCTTTGGGGTTTTCAGACCATGCCGGCTGACGCCATAGTTAGCAGACCCATATCATTCCGGATTCTTCTGCTTCAATTTCTTGCTTGGCACTGTCCATCTGTTGACCTGTAGAGGTGGACTTGCCTGATCTCAAAAATCAATTGTTTCTGCTGCTTTCACCACGTTAGATCTCTCCTTAGGTTTCTTAGACTCGACTTAATTAGGTTCCCAAACTTTTTGATTTGTTCTAAAGATCCATCTTTCTCCTTGTTCATAATCTGGCAACGACTTCTTGTTTTGGTCTGCAGCTTTCTTTTTCCTTTGGCCCTCTGCAATTTTAAAAGAAATTTTGCATTCACAGGTACAAGTGACGTCGTACGTCAACCCATCGACCTTTGCAGAGAAGATCCGCGATATTCACGAGACGTATTTCGATGGTAAAGCAATGCTAACTGAATATGTGTTCCATCTTGTACACATTTAGCTAATACATCCTTTGGTTTAACATAAAGATCTGAAAACATTATTTGAATGTGGAAATTGTAGAGTCACAGACGATGTTGAAATTGCCAAGTTTCCTTACATTTTCAGAATTCTTCCAAACTGCATTGAAGACCGTTATCTGTTAACAACTTATCCAGTCATTAGTATTCTTCAGTATCTTGATTACTAATGCGCTGGTAATGTTGTTTAATTTTGAAATATCAAAATAGCCTGAATACACATTGGCAATTACGAACTATCCATGATCTTTCAGATGCAAAATGTCGCTAGCTACTATAATGACCAATGATGGGCTGGAACTTTTTCAAGTAGAACTGATTCGGTTAAATTGTCTTTCTGAAATTATTGACAAATCTTGCAGTTGTTAACAAAATTCTGAATATCTTGTTTCATTTATGGCCGAGAAACATCATTTCGAGCCACTCTCAGTGTACTTTCTATTTCTTTATGACACAAATGACTACAATTGATTACTCTCTGTCTCATCAGTTCTGAAGGGCCCAATATTCAATTGTTCTTGAAAATCATTCTATTTATATAGGACGTCTCTATGTGATAATTTTTAATGATTTATTGCTATTTCAAATCAATGGTACTGTTGACTACACTTTCGCCATTCTAGAGCCATGTTATGATCTTAGAAATTTAAAGGCATATTGGTGGTCTCACACAGCTGCATTTCCTTGTTCTTCTTCACCCATGTTCTATTTTGTGCTTCTGCCTCAATCGTTAAAAAAAAGTTTTTTAAAATTGCGTTTTTCCTCACTTGCATTTTTACATTGATTTCCGCTTAACCATAGGACACATTTCTCTTCTAATCTAGTTCTGGTGTGCGTCAGGTTAATACAGGCAATTACAAGGTAATACACGCATGATAAGCACAACTATTTATATGTTAAATTCCTTATTTTTGTAATAATATGAGATGACCCCACAACCATGTCGCTCATGTAGAGGCCTGGTTGAGTGCCCTCTGACACTAATGCAAGTAAAACTAATTTATTTCTATGTATCGTTTTGTAGTTGAATTTATGCAACTGATGGCTTTTTTCCTGTATGTTTTGTCGTATGTTTAACTAAACAATTTTTAGATGTTGTTCTGTATTCACAAACAGAACAGCTGTATCGCTTTTCTCCTGTATGACTCCTCATATGTTGAACTAAACAACTTTTAGTTGTTGTTTTGTATTCACAAACGACGCAGCTATATGGTTTTTCTCCTGTATGAGTCCTCATATGTTGAACTAAACAAATTTTCTGTGCTGCTCTGAATTCACAAATAGAGCAACTGTATGGTTTTTCGCCTGTATGTATTCTCATATGTTTAACTAAACAACTTCTCTGTGCTGCTCTGAATTCACAAATGGAGCAACTGTATGGTTTTTCTCCTGTATGCGTCTTCATGTGTTGTACTAAATAACTTTTAGTTGTTGCTTTGTATTCACAAACGAAGCAACTGTGGGGTTTTTCTCCTGTATGTATTCTCATATGATTAACTAAAGAATCTTTAGTTGTGGTTTTGTGTTCACAAACGGAGCAACTGTATGGTTTTTCTCCTGTATGAGTCCTCATATGTTGAGCTAGACAACTTTTCTGTGCTGTTCTGAATTCACAAACGGAGCAACTGTATGGTTTTTCTCCTGTATGTATTCTCATATGCTTAACTAAACAATTTTTGGTTGCTGTTTTGTATTGACAAACGGAACAGCTGTATGGTTTCTCTCCGGTATGTGTCCTCATATGTTGGGCTAAATGACTTTTCTCTGCTGTTCTGAATTCACAGACAAAGCAACTGTATGGTTTTTCTCCTGTATGAGACCTCATATGTCTAACTAACTTACTTTTCAACGTTGCTTTGTACTCGCAAATAGAACAAGAATAAAGTTCTTCGCCTGTATGGGTCCTCATATGCCTAACTAAATATCTTTTCTGTGCTGCTCTGAATTCACAAACGGAGCAACTGAATGGTTTTTCGCCTGTATGACATCTCATATGTTCAACTAAATGATTTTTACGTGTTGCTTTGTATTCACATACAGAGCAACTATATGGTTTTTCTCCTGTATGAGTCCGCATATGTTTAACTAAACAATGTTTCTGTGCTGCTTTGAATTCACACATGGAACAATTATATGGTTTTTCTCCTGTATGAGACCTCATATGTGCAACTAAATGATGTTTCCATGTTGTTTTGTATTCACATGTACAGCAACTGTATGGTTTTTCTCTTGTATGAGTCATCATATGTTTAACTAAATAACTTTCCTGTGCTGCTTTAAATTCACAAACAGAGCAACTGTATGTCTTTTCTCCTTTATGTATTCTCATATGCTCATTTAGATCATTTTTCTGTGTTGTTATGTATTTACAAATCGAGCAAATGTAAAGTTTGTCTTCCTTAGAAGCCACCATATTGATATTTAGATTATATTTGTCAAATGTCTTGTTCTCTTGGTCTTCATTTTTTAATGTGATATCTTCTTGTTTAATATTAATTTCTGTATGAATACTGATTTTATCAATATTTTCGACAGTTTCTTGTTTTATATAGAACTTATTAAAATTTTCACTGTTATCCGTTTGCTGTGATATATAAGATGCAGTTCCTGTGGAACTACAGGACTTAGTCTCTGCAGTTTCTTGTTTAATGTTCATTATGTTTGCTGAAATTTCTTTTTAATGATAATGAGCGAAAGTATGTTGAACGTCTTTACTCCTGCAACAAAAATAAAATATCATTAAGCCATTTTAGTGACAGCAGAATTGTAATGCAAAGTGATTCACATTAACATTATCTATAAAAATTTCGAGCTGCACAGTACATCCTCATCCTTCCGTGACCCAGAGGGGTAACTGAGTTATGGCAAATTTATATTTTCTTACATATTTTTTTAAATTGTAAATTAATAACAATAATTTTCCAGCGAGTCATCTAAAACATCTCTGCAACGTCTATGTAGCAAAATTATGTAGTTAACTTTTATAGATTTATAATAATTTAAATGTTCAACTGTTTTTCAGATATACGTATTTTAGCATAAAACCAATTCAAGCCCTTTAAGATGTTTTATTGGAAGAGATAACAAACAAACGCCGCTAAAATGATAATTTTAACACTTGAGCTCTCCTGAAAATTATAAAACCAAGTTATATAAATCCAGTCATTGTCGCTAAAAAAACTAATAAACACGAAAAAACGGGAAATGTAGAGGTAAATTAATTCCAGGATCAAATAAAATTAGATAAAAGAAAACAAAAGCGAATACACTAAAATCCTGTAGGTACGTAATCACTCTAAATGTTCAAATATTTCTCCTTTCGTTTTCTGGGTATTAAAGCTATACAGATAGCTCATACTTTCCAAATATAATAATTTCGATTTGTTTAAATCGCCTGTATATCTAGAGTTTTAATTGTCTCTTGTGTTTTTTTTTTATTTTCCGTGTTGGTTATTTCTAGTTTTTAGCAGTGGCAGAATTTTTATTACTTAAATCTAGTTCGTTGTTGTTCTCGAAAATTTACAAGTGTTTAAATTTGCAGTATATCGGCGTTTGTTTGTCATCCCTTGAAATAAAACATCTTAATGAGCTTGAATTGCTTTTTTATGCTGAAATACGCATATCTGAAAAAAGGTTGAATTTAGGAGTATTAAGTTATTTGCAAGTGTTGAGCACCCTGTATAGCATTAATACCTGTACCCACTATTTTAGCTCTAAAGGTAATTCCCAAAAAACATATTTTTTTGGTAACATTTTCCTCCATTCAATTGTTTTCTGTTACTACTATTGTTATATAAAAACAAATCTCTGAAAGAAACGATCAGACATTCATATAACACCAGACTTAACAATGAAGGAAAAGTGGTTGTTCCTAAAATGCAACTTATACAAAGCCAACGATTCATAACATATCTTGGACCAAAAATTTACAATATGCTTCCCTCTCCGTTTAAAACTGTAAATAACTCTGGATTATATGCCAACACTGACGAAATTCTTAAGATTACTTATTAATTACATATATTCACATTCATATTGGTTACGTGTATGTGTTCTGAGAACAAAATATTCGTAGATTACCTATAATTTAAATTATTACAAAAAAATACTAATTTGGTGAGTAATCAAATATTTTTCATTTGTAACTGTACTTAAGATATCACAACACTTGCACACGCAAGTACTATGTACTTATGTGCAAGCTATCCTATTTTAATTTATTATTATTTTGTTGTTATCAATAAAGATTTCTTACTTACTTGCAGCAGCCGTCTAAAATTCAGCATGTATTTACATAAAATCGTGAATATCTCCAAAACTGTTGACGTTAGACCCATATAACTTTATAGCAAAATGATTAGTATTTCAATTCAGAACTTTTAAGCTACCTAAATATAGGGCATTTCTTAAAAAAAAAAGTTTGAGTTGCTACACTTTTTTGAGACACCTTGTATAATCAAAACTCTTTTAGTAACGTACACCACCTTCGTACCTACAACTTTTATATAAGCGATATTTATGTAACTCTCATAGTTTTAGAAATATCTTCCACCCCCGCATCGCTGCCAGACCCTGTAATGACTTGATCTAAACTGTGAAGAATGAGCTCACGTCAATAGCACATCAACACTAATTGTCGACTGTAGCTCTACCGAGGGCAAAATTATATAAACCATCATTGTTCCCATTTTCCAAAATATATTTTACATTGCTAAGAGGTCAAGGTCATAACTGAAGTTAGGAAGCCGTCAGACTCGAAAACAAAAAATCTGAGTCAATCCCTTATAAAGGGAGCGACGGTGGATGAAATTTATGAGCCTTTTTGTTGCAATGTAGATATAAAAGATAAGGTATGAAAAATTACATGAGCAGCAAATGCTTCTCCCTTGTACTTCATTTCTAATAGTGAGTCCAACATATTGATTACATGCCGTGCAAAATAATTTTATATGGGAACACCTGATATAACCTCAACGTGAATATAACTATGTATGATAAATTGTCACTAATAATTCCACTCAGCTCCCGGTATAACACGTATCTTAGCAATTTGATACTACACAGAAAATAAAATTTTGTTATTTTATAAACGAGTTAACATTCTTAGATTGATTTAATTTCAGTAGGGATCGACCAATACCTATACCGAGTGTTTCACTTAAGGTGATAACATAGGAAAAGAGCATGGGAAATCGTATATATGAAGAATCCTGCTTGCCGCTTGAATTGATAGGATTGATAGAGGTATCAATCGAAAGAGAAAAAAAAGCGCTTAATTTGATACTGATTTACTTGAATTTGTGGTTTGTTTAGGATATAAATAGCTTAAAAACTGTAATATTTTGTATTTTATTCACAGAAAAACTGACCAGCCATGATCAAATTTGTTTATGCCAAAATAAATGTTATGTTCTCTCAGTTATCAATTCACGTATTTAACTAATTACTTCTGCATGCCTAGACCTTGTCCATTAAAAAACAAACAAACAAACTAATTACTGACAGAAATAGTAGTTTGTATACCAAGGCACTGAAGTTTAACTTTTTATCTCGAATGTGGATTTAGTTGCCGAGGCCCGTAGGGCCGAGGAAATAAACCGCATGAGGGATAAAAAGGAACTTCAGTGCCGAGGAGTACATTATGTTTTATTTGAGATCGAGAAATCGTGAAATTAGAACATTTTAACCAACATTTGTAGGTTATGTTAACATCGGTTGACGTTTATCTGTCGCCTCGCGGCCTACAAAAAAGTCGTAAAACAATGGATTACTTTACTGCTGATTTCTCATATATTAATGACGATTTCGAAGTACTTTAATGCCGATTTCAAATAAATAATATTTATTTTGGCATAAACAAATTTGATCATGGCTGGTCTGTTTTTTGTGAATAAAATGCATAACATTTTACAGTTTTTAAGCTATTTCTTTCTTAAACAAGTAACAAATTTGAGTATTAAAGTAGAATCAAATTAAGCAAATTTTTTTCTCTTTCGATTGATACCACTGCCAATGCTATCAATTCAAGTGGCAAGCAGAAATTTCTATATGTTCGCACCTTAAGTGAAACACTCGGATACCCTTATATATCAGTCTCTAAAATTTTCAATATTTCTGTAATATTTTTCTGTAATTTTTAGTATAGTGAAGTGTGTCAGTCTAAATGACTTTGTATTTTTGGACTATTTTTCATTTATACTGAAACCATGGTGCTGAACCATGCACAATGAATAAACAATAATTACAAATAAAATTTACACAGCAACCTATAAAATATTAAATTACGTAAATGAATGGTCCTCGACACCGAAAGGTAAAAGAGGCTATAGATCATGAATGAAGGAATGAATGAATGAATATATTAAAGGTCAAAATGAGATTAACCAAAGGTTGTTCTTTCTTACAATACCCATGACTTTAAAATAGAATCCCCTAATAAATTTACTTTTTGCTCATACTAATGAATTTAGAATGACAATTTAACTGGTGTCATTGTCAACCAATGGCATTCTTCAATTTAAAAATAAACTACCAATCGAACGATTATTTTAGTGACAATAGTTCGAGGAGCTTTATTTCAGCGACAATAATTCGAGGAGCTTTATTTCAGTGACAATTTTTTCTGTAACAATTATTGTAGCGACAATATTTCGAGGAGCTTTATTTCAGCGACAATTTTTTCTGTAACTATTTTTTTACGAAAAACAACTTAGCTTATAATATTAGTGTTAGGGGTATTTTTATTGACCATTTTCAATACTTTAAAAGTTAAATTGTCAAGACGAATAGGACTCTAGGTCGAAATATTGCAGAAAATGTTTGCTCTTCAGATTGTCTCGTTTCTGTTGCTTTAGAAAATAACAGCTCGTGCAAGCACTCGTCGTTATTTTCGTCGCCGCAGAAACTCGTATCTGAATCGCAAAAATTATTGTCGGCAATATTTTGACCTCTCGGCCTATTATTACTGAAAACTTTTGGTATGAAAATAGTAACAATTTGAGAAATGTACTCCGTTGTTGTAAGAATACATTTAAATAGTTCTTTCAATTAACAAAACAACTAAGGACATCCTCAGTGATTCTGTATGTTCTATAAAGCAACAAAAACTACAGTAGTGAATGCACTGCAACAAATGGCAAATAAACATACTGTAAACGCTGTCAGTAAAGAGGAAAAGTTGTATGTTGCGCAGCAGTCGCTGTACAAGTGGGGTAAAGAGTACACTCCAGTTCAACATGTGCCATCGACGTTAAAGTTACTTTCATTCTTAATTATTTCATATTTTCTTTTGCAGCATTATGGCGTTGGAATTTTAATGTAGTAATTTCGTTAATGAGATCATTATTAGAGAAAATAAATAACGTCACTTTTAAATTAGAAGACGTAAAAACTTGCCGAAGAAAAATTTGCTGAAATAACTCATGAAACGTGGAACAAAGTGTGTGAACACGCAAAGAAGAAAGAACAGTAGTATTGGGAAAATGAACATGTTATGGACGTTATTACGTTATTCGTATTACGAATGATACTAGTGATAGTGATTTTGGTTGTAGCGATTCATCTGATAACGAGAATATTCTGTAAATTTATGTAAAATAGATATAATTATGATAACTTTATAAAGTATAGTAATAATTATGTACATAATGTTAGCACATACGTTAAAATAACAGTTAAGATACTATTTTAGGTATTCTCTTATATTATAATGTATGGTGGATGATAGGGATGTTGTACCGAATCTAAAATCAAACCCGGGTACCCGAAAGCAGTACCCGGGTACCCCCGGGTACCCGAAATATATAACAAAAATGTTACCGTACATCTGAACATCTGAGGTAGCTACAATTTTTTTCTTTTACGCAGCGAGTTTTAAATTGAATTAAATTGAAATAGTACCTACCCATGAATTCAAACTGCAAGTCGTCTGTTATTCGTAAATATTTTCACACTTTCAAGTGCTATCAAATTCAAGTACTTGACTTTTTGTCCGAAATTGGTAGCAGCATCAATCAACATCACACAAAGGAAGTTTGTGTTACTTCATCCCATACTGACGCGATTTCTTAATGGTACTACTGACAGGTTGAATATTTCCGTGAAGCGGATTTATTGCCTTATACGAAACAAGAAACATTATGTGGTATGTGATCACCCCACCCCATTCTTGTTATTATTGCATGGTTATGTTTTTATAGCGCTTATCCCTATTGTTTTTATCATCTTCTCCGAAAAAGGCTGACTTCCTGGAAATTTCATAATTTACAAGTCGGGTATCCGGGTCCTGATAATATACCTCAGTACCCGCCGACATCCCTAGTGGATGCTAAATATTATAATTTTGAATGTGTACACCTTCACTTTCTCTTGTATCATACTGATGATTCTGATTACCTATTCAATGTAAACTTAGTATTATTGACTTTTACAAACAAAGCACACTTATATCTAAGTAGATCAATAAGTGTTAAAATTTTGCTGTTTTTAAATACTTCTCGGCAAGATTGTCTTGGTTACAAATTAAATATTAAAGGCATAAGTTTTTTTATCTACGACCACTACTAAAAGTAGGCCTTTTAGCGCTAGCTTGTTTCACTAAAAGTGACGTTTTATAGTTTACCATGGTTAAACAAATCAGCTGTTTATTTATAGCTCTAGTGCTAAAAGTGAAGTGAGGTTATAAAACAACAATTTCGAACTGGAAGTGAAGTTGTAAAATTATTCTAGTTGCTTCTTGCGTTACAGGTAAAGTGTTTTTGAAATAATTAAAGCGTTTGTAATGAATAGAGTCAGATCTGTAGTATTAATAATTACCTTTCGTAACTGGCCTTTTTTTTTTTTTTTTTAGTTTATTTGCCAGTTCAACAAAATTATTTGTTATACATAGCATTGATGTGAATTATATATACATAGTATTTACAATATTTACATGATACAAACTAACGTACCAGCTGGTCCAACAGTGGGAAAGGGCTTTATTTGGCTTTTGCCTAGTTAATCTTCATCATCTGTTGCAAAATAGAGGTCCTGCGGAAGTTTACGTTTAAGCCGATGATGTATATTCTTTTGTCCTAAACTATAGTGACGAGAGCCTTCGCATGTATATAAGTTTTGAAGAAATCGTTTGGTTGTTTTCTTCAGGTATTCTTGAATTGTTACCATTTGCAGCTCATAGTGAAGTTGTGTATTACGTACGTACCAAGGAGCATTTACTGCAATTCTGAGTACTTTATTTTGACGCGATTGTATTTTATTTATGTTCGTTTTTGAGGTGTTGCTCCAGATGACACTAGCGTACATAATCAGAGGACGTATTAGTGACTTGTACATAAGCAAGCAGCATTCAGTCTTCAGATGAGATTTTCGATTCATTAATGGGTACAGTTTTGATAGTCTTGCGTAGGATAGATTGAGTTTTTTATTAATATGGAGTCTCCATGTCAGTCGTGTATCTAGATGCACTCCTAGATATTTTACACCTTCGCTGGTAGGGTTCCACGCAACACGTACCCCGTTTACAGTGATATTTGCAGGGTTTTCGATTTTTCTCAGAGTAAAGATTTTCGCTTCGCATTTGGTGGGATTAAGTGATATATTCCACTTGTTAAGCCACGTGCTAACTTCGTCGATTGCTAACTGTAGCTGTTTTATTGAGCTGTCAAGATTGTAATTCTGAGCGATTATCACAGTGTCATCAGCGTACATGGCCAAGTTTTCACGGGTTAACGGAATATCACTCACAAAGATGTTAAAGAGTATTGGACCTAGTACGCTACCTTGAGGTACGCCAGCCCTGATAGGTTTTTTATCCGATATTGTTGCATTGACTCGGACCGCAAAGCTTCTCTCATCTAGGAATGAGTATATAGTCGCTTTTAGATAGCTTGGAATAGGCAGTTGGAGAATTTTGTATTTGAGACCTTCCAGCCAAACCTTATCAAAGGCTTTGGCTATATCTAGAAATACTGCAGTAGTATATTTCTTATCTTCATACCCAGCCTCTATGATTTCCACAATTCGCTGCAACTGATGACAAGTGGAATGGTTAGTTTTGAATCCAAACTGAAAAGGTGGAAGAACGTTTGCTGCTTCTATGTGCTCGTTTAACCGACTGTAGATTATTCTCTCAAAGATTTTTGCCAAGGTGTTTAAGAGGCTAATAGGTCGATAGCTATCAACTTTCTTCTTATCTTTGCCAGGTTTGGGGAAGACAACCACTATTGCATGTTTCCATGATTTTGAAAAATATCCAACTCGCAAAGAAGCGTTGTATAATGTGGCCAAGAAAGTTAGTACTTTTTTGGTAAGTTGCTTCAAGATTACATTTGTGATAAGATCACATCCAGGTGATTTATGTTTTGGTAAAGCATCTATAATTTCCTTTATTTCAGTAGGAGATGTTGGCTGTATTTGATTTGGGATTGGCAAATGTGTCTCAATGTGATTAACTACTGAGCAAGTGAAGATATGATTTCCTTTTACTGATGGTGTAAATGACCGCTCTAAATAATCAGCAAAAATGTTGGATTTTTCTTCGTCGGTATAATGTGTTGAGTTGTTTGTTGATATTGGTGGGATATGCTGATGTTCGCGAGTGATTCTTCTAGTAGCCTTCCACATGCCTGGATCGCCGGGTTCTAATGTTTCTATATACTTTTGATAAGTTATAAATCTGTGAGTATCAAGCTCTCTGGTAATTCGGTGAGTCAAATTGTTTAGGTGGTTTTTCACAGTTTTTCACACGTCGTAATTTGCTTTTCTGTTTTATCAATTCTATTATATACTTTGGTGGTATGTAGAGATTTGCTGGCTTCCTCATTTTGATAACGTAAGTTGCTTCTTGGACACTTGCTTGTATACAGGATGTATAATGATCAACCGCCTGATCTATATCATTTGAGGTTTCAAGATGAAGTGGGTGTTTAATCTCTCTGTCAAGAATTTCTTTGAAACTTTTCCAGTCAACTTTGCCGTTAATAAGTTTAGGAATAGCAGGTTTCAAATTAATTGTGCTTAAAAATGTAACAAGCACTGGTAGATGATCGGAGTCCAGTTCTTCAATAGGCATTTGGTAGATCTGCTTCCTGATATTTTTTTGTAACACAATATCCAAAATATCCGGCCGGTGATCTGCTCGGTACGGATAGTATGTGTATTCTGTAGGTGCCATTATTTGAAAGTTATATAATATTGAACAGTTGTGCAGATCAACTCCAGCAGGATTGTTGACACGGCACCCCCAGAGCGTGTTTTTACTATTTAAGTCTCCTAGTACCAAAGTAGGTTCATCAGTATTTAAAAGTGCTTGCATGTCTTGATTGGTAAGTTTTCTATTTGGTTGCTTATAGGCGCTAATTATAGTTACGTTGCTGTTATCACTTAATGAAACTTTTATTGCCGTTGCTTCTATTGTAGTTTCTGTTATACCAACAGGATGATGAATAATACTTCGTTTAGCTAATATAGCCACGCCTCCTGAGGCAATTCTGGCATTGCGGTCACTTCTATAAATATGATAACCTGGTATTTTCAAAGTATCATCTGCTGTTAAATGGGTTTCTGAGATGCATGCAATGTCAACACAATGTCTAGCTAGAAATGCTATGAAGATCGAACGTTGGTTTAGTATTCCGTTTGCATTCCAGTTTAGGATTGTTAAGTTTTGAATTGTTTTATGGGCCATTAAGAATATTAGGGAGAACGTGTGTAATTAGGTAGGTTTTTATTTGAGGAAGGAAAGGGGTTATGAAGTCAATGATAATTTTTATTAGGTTATTAACTATAGGGGAGTCAGTTGCGTTTGAGGATGGATTAAATTTGTTTTCTAATGGCGTACTGGAATTACTTTGTAATTTCTGAGAGTAGGTTTGGGAAGGGTTGACAAATGCATTTCTGGTCACATACCTGTTGGTAGGGATTTGACTGCGTGTAAGGACATCTTTTTGCTGCATGTAGCTGCTGCACCCCCTGTAGTTCGCTGGGTGGTTTTCGTTGCAGTTAACGCAGACTGGTGGGTCATTAAGGCGCTTTGGACAATCACTAGTGAGGTGGTTACCAGGACATTTCACGCATCTTGGATTCAGGTGACAGTAATTTTTTGTGTGGCCAAAACGCTGACACCTATGGCACTGAGGTAAATCTGTGGTTTTTCTTCGTGTTTCAACTTTAACAATAGAATAAAATATCTTTTCTAATTTAAATATTTCTTTTGCCTTATCACTGTTAGTAAGCTCAACGACGCAGATGTGCAATGGCTTCTTGTCTTTCCCTAGTAAGCGAGTTATTTTATTTACAGGATAGTCTTTTAATTCATTTTGAAGTTCCTCGATTGATAAGGAGAGTGGAACATTTTTAATGACAACCGACAGGGGCTTGTTATTTGGATCTCGGAAAGTATGATACTTGATGTCATTAAGGGTGTAAAATTTTGTAAGCTTTCTATAATCTTCATCGCTACTCAGATTTATACGTAATATGTTTCCACTAAGTGATGTTGTAAAGTTTTCAGTGGCTGTGGTTTTTTTAATATCAGAGATTATTTCAGTATATTTCATTTTGTCAGCGTTATGAAGGAATATTGGCCTGATTTTGTTTTTGCGTGTACCTGTTGTTACTTGTAAATTGGGGTTTTCAGATGACTTTTCGTTATTATCGGATTTATCGGTTTGTTGAAGTGGGTAAAATTTATTTTGGGTTAGTAGTCTTTCCGGATCCCAGAGATATCTCTTCTGTACTTCATTGGTTGGTGTGGTAATTTGCTTTAACTTTCGTTTGGCGGTTTGTGATGTTTTATCTTGGTTGTCGATTTCCATTTCTTTTGTAGGTTCGTTCATATTTATTGTAGCTTCATATACAAGTGTCGCTGGCTTAATCGGAGCTGTGCTGCACATATTGCACCGAGAGATTTGAAGTTGGGGCCACGGTCGGGTGACCCGCCCGCGGCCTACCGCGCTGATAGTTCAAACACTACACAGTATTTATTTAATTTGCTTGTCTAAATTGAATGTAGTTATTCACTAAATTTCACAATTATAAAACCGCTATTAGATTTTACGTATTATGTAGCACGTCCATACGCATTCGTGGCTCGCGAAGGACTCGTAACTGACCTTGACTACTGTCATTCGCAAACATTCGCTCCCGCGGCATGGCCTACTGTTTATTATGACATAAATTAGAAGTGTCGTAGATGCAAACCTTTGTTAAATCAATATTTATGGATTAATAACAGTAAAATTAAGGTCGTAGATAAAATATTGTATGCAACGCGTGCTAAATGTTGTTTATGCACGAGACATGTTATGAAACTCAGCCTTCGGCTTGGTTTCATAATTTTCATGTCTCATGCATAAACGTCAACTTTTAGCACTTGTTGCATAAATAGCTATTTTAATAAATGCAAGAGGTTTCTTGCATATTTACTGTTACCTTAATTCGATCACACCAGCTTTTAAGTACTAACAGTATTTATTTTTTCTATTAAACCGAATAAACTTATTAAAACATTCTGTCTAATTTTTACTAAAAATGTTGGTATTTTTTAATGTAGTTAACTTCGTGGAACAGTATGCCATGTGTTCGTGAATGCGTTAGAAAAGGAAGTGAGTGATATTGGTTAACATTTTGTTACCTGAATGTACAAAACCTTCGCACAGTGAATCATGAACACCATCGAAAGCGAATTAGTACGATTGTGCTCCGAAGCAAGCTGCGTGGAATTTCTCTTTACTGGCTGCGTCTATAGGTTTCATTTTATGTTAATCATGCAAAGTGAGCGGATGGCCCCGCTAGTAAATGCTCGCCTCTCAGGCAGCCGGCCCAGGTTCGTACGCTCCCCGCCTCCCACGCTAACACCTATGGTAGTCGTTAACCCCTAAACAAGGAAACTCTTCGTCACTTTCGACAGGTAAGACTAGCCACCTACCCGACCTATAACCACTGGCCTATAACAAGAGGAAGAAGTTAATCATGCAATAGATACAGCAATGGGGAAACCCAGGTCCAATATGAAAATCTCTCATCATGATAGCTCGAAATTTAAACAAAAATAAGTAGAAAATCAAACATGCAATTTACAAAGACTTGATACATTTGTATATTACGCAAGTTTACATTTCAGTTTGTAATACTATAAAATTTAAAGTTAAAAAATCAGAAGGGATGCATCGAGCTCATGACTTTAGAAACCAACATCTATAAAAAAATTACAGGAGCTTTAACTTCATTATTCCAACGCAGCAAAACACGATTGATATAAAATAAAAATCAACTACCTAGTTGAGATGCAGATACAACCACTGAGCAACGCCAAATTTTCTACAAACAATGCAAAACGTGTATAGGGCATTAAGCTCCTGTGTTGGATTGACATTATAGCAAACTCGAACTTCATACACTAGCAGGAGATTGGCACTCAATGTTTTGCCGTTATTTTAAAAATTACAAACATTATTAGAAAACAGTTATACACAAACGTGGGGGTACATTTCGGATATTGTTTTTCTCCATATTTTAGTGACAATTCATTTAAATCTATATACCTCAAACAGGTGTGAAAACTGCAGAATTACATAAGACACCTCGTTGCTATTCCATTAGATGATACGCTTGGGATTCTTGTCACGTTTCTGAAAGAAGAGAATATTCATATTACAAATGGTACTCAGTAGTTTACTTACTGGAATATTATTAGACATTTACAAATATTATACTGGTACTTGGCATATAGGTATACAGGACGCGTTTAAAAATATACGCGATTAGTAAGTATCACGAGGGTTTGAAACTTGTACTGCATCTACCAGATGCATGGACCTAGTTAGTATATAGTTTGTAACCAACCTTTACAGTAAACACAGACGCGTTCTTCCTTACATTGGATGTTACATGATAAACCCTAGGTATGTTCTAAAATGATTTAATCTGATCATTGTATCGATAATTCAACTTGTTAGCTAATGACAAATGATAGATACATCACGCAGTTAAGTTTTTGTAAATGCTTAATATCAAAAACTGCACCAAACCATCGAATATAACAATAAATACCTACGTTCATATAGTAAACAGCTTGCCACACTCGCCATTTTAAATAACGTTATTGATCGATCTACTCGGGTACAAAAGACCTACTTTATAAAATCACACTAATGCAGTTTTTAATAGTATCACACACACGTTACTAGTTAATAGATGAACATTCTTGTATTAATGAACAGAAATTTAAAAATATGGAAATAATCGTTAGAACTGCATAATCACTACTTTTGGATCAATAACATAATTTCGTTATTTCGTCAAAAATTACAATAACAAGTATTAAGATATACAAATAGGTACAAGTCTACTGGATATGCTTCAATTAAGAAAATGTCTATATTACCGCAGTTAATTATAATAATAGTATATTACGAGACAAGATCGGTAAGTGAATTTTACCAGATCGAGAAAAAGTTAGAAAAACCAAACGAGACAGTACAAATAATAATCCAACATTTTTTACATAATACAGGATGTCTAGAAAATACGTGTACAACGGAAGGCCACAAGTGCCTTAGCCCAAAATATGATGATTTAACTCAACTTACCTATATACAAAGTTGCTTAGTTTAGCCGCTAGAGGTCTTCAAAGATGATTAGCTTTTTTAATATTTTTCAAATAAGTCGAAAAATCTTTGATAGATTTTATTCTTTTTTTGGCCATGCGTTTGCACCAATAAACTACAGCTTGATATTGTACGCTTTTATTCGTAAACTCTTGCCTCTCCCGGGGTTTGAACCCAGGACCTCTGATCGCTGTGATAACTAGTCTGTCACTCTTGCCACTAGGCCACCAGCGCGGTTATATATTTTAGTTATAAACTTATATATATTGTTTTGATATGCTAGCTCCTCGTCGGATGCATAGTCATTGATTATGTATTACAATTGCATCACGTTGGGTGACCTTATGTTATATATTGGAGTTATCTCATATATTTGAAATAGTCATATAATTTATGTATTCAATATTTTAGTATAAGCTTGCCTTTAATTAATACAATGCCCCGTTAGTTAAACTATAATTGCTTTCAAATCAAGTACTCTTATTTCAGGGGTGGTTCGCCAAATCTAGATCTCTATTAGTTGAAGTTTAAATTTTTAAATTGATTCTTAATTATTCAATGACATCAAACGTCAACCCAACTTCTACACCTTCTCAAACCAGGTAATGACAAATCTATTTTTTACATTGACATAATTATTAATTTATTAAAATAATTACTGCTTTCTATTTTACTTTTTCCCTTATTGCTCGTTATTTAAAATGTTTTGATATTAATTACTAACACAAACCTTATCACTGCTTAAGCTCACTCTGCAAACATCCAAACACTACTGCTTCTTCCCTCAAGAGATCCTGATGTTCACCTTGTGTGATACCTACCTACAGCCTGTTCCTGTCAACCAATTCCAAGAATCTGCTGAATCCAGCTTCAATCCTCTCATCAAACGTCAACTTCAACTTCAATAGACTCCTGGTAAGTTTCAGCTTTATAAATCAATCTGATCTTATCTTGTTTATTCCTTAGATAGTCCTCTGCACTCAGCAATCCCCTCAGAAGCCTTCCAATTCTAGTAGCACTCCTACTAACCTCCTTCTAGAATCTAGATGAATGACCTTACTTCCATACAACCACCAATGTCAAAAATAAATATTTAATTATGTGTCACGTTCACCAATAAATCCAATCTTCTCCAATTCAGTAGTTCTCTGGTTCTTTCTATGTAATTCACTGTATTCGTCAATCTCTTCACAGATTGTCCAGCCCCAATAAAATTAATATTTCACTTTCATTTCTATACCTGGTAAATTTGTTAACAGCCTTAATATTTGTATTCAACGAAACAACTTACAAATAAGTCATAATTTCTAGTTTTTATTAAGCAAAATTAAATACTTCAAGACCAATTGTACATTTTTCAATGAGTTTATTTATGTAACTAACTAAATAAAAATTTCATTCCTATTAGATACTATTCTTATGATACTCTTTTCAATTTTAAATATTATATTATTACAGGATATTCATTCTAATTATTATAACAAATACATTTGTCAATTGTAACCTTGGCTTGTTCTTTATTAACATTCACTGCAACCATCAAATTTGTATATTCAATTAATATCTTACTATCAAATTACCTCTCTCATTGTCTCAATTAATTTCATTATTAATATTTAAAAATTAACACCCATCAAGATTTAATTATAGTAATCTTCCAAATTTATTAGTTTTAAATATTTCTTTGTTATGATTGATCATAGCACTTCATGTATCATAATAATATCTTACCGCTGTATGCACAGTAGACTATTTTTTAACTCTCTGGGCAGTAGTGGCATCCAAATGGGTGCTAGTTTTGCACTAGCCTGGCTAATTGGTTCTACTGCCAGCGCTATGTACGTAGCCTCTTTCAGCTTCCTAAGGAACCTGTTTTCCTCTTTAGCTACAACTGATTCGTTATCCCATTGTATGTGGTGGTCTTCGTTCCAAACGTGTTCTGCGATCTTGGATGTTGGTTTCGCCCTGTCTAATATTTTTCCGGTGTTCCGATAATCTCACTCGTAGAGGTCGGTGTGTCCCCTATGTATTGTCTTCCACACTCGCACGGTATGCTGTAGATACAGTTCTTTGAAATTTGATCTTCGTTCTGAGGCTTGGTATGCGTCATCATGCCTCTCAAAAGTTGTTGTGGACTTGAAGGCAGTTCTTATGTTGAATCTGTTTCCAATTCTTTTCAGTTTGTCGGAAACTCCTCGGATGTATGGTATTACGGCCGTGGTTGTTGGCTCCGTTTTTTCATCCCCTGCCGGTGTTGTATTTCTGTCCATCTCTTTTAGCGTTTGGTTTAGAGTTATTTTTGTGTAGCCATTAGCTTGCAGCATTTCTGTGATTTTCTCAACTTCCCATTTAAGGTTTTCTTCCTCCGAGCATATGCTCTTGCCTCGGCTATTTAGGTATCTCGCGACCCCACGCTTCACGCTACTGTGGTGGTTAGAATCGTAGTGTAGGTATCTTCCCGTCTGGGTTGGTTTTCGTTATACTTTTGTTTGTACCATGTCACCATTTTTCTGGACTAGTACGTCTAGGTATGGGAGTTTGCCTTCCGATTCTATTTCCATCGTGAACTTAATTGATCAGGCTTGATTATTGAGATGTTCCAGGAAGCCGTCCAGTGTCTCTCTTCCATGGGGCTATATTACGAACGTATCATCTACATATCGCAGCCATAGACTACTCTTGTTCTCATATTGAGATATAGCTCGTTTTTCAAAGTCTTCCATGTAGATGTTACTGACTACAGGCCCGTATTCAAATAATTTGAAAAATTACACATTCAACCAGGAACCCAACTGAGAGGAGTGGTTGCTTTACGAATGAGCTAGCGTTTATTTATCAATATTTGCAGGTAAATAGAATATAATAAAGGGCATATAACCATTATTTTGACAAGTCAAGTAAATACAACTCACTTTTAATCTTCATAAAATTTTATAGTGCAAACAAAATTTTGCATGGTTGCTCTAATCAACAATTAATTAGCAGCCAACCGTAACGGTTCCTCGGTATATAACCAGAAGCAAAAGGCACCAACATCAGTCTTTAGAAAACTTCTGAAGAAGCTGACAGCATGAGCAGCGAAACATCAAGTTTAAATCGACGACCACGGCATAACCCGGAAGAACCTATCATTATGGACATCGGCGTGAAAGCTTGCATTCGACCATTAAACGCCTCTACGGGGAGGACATATTCAAGAAGACCAGGAAACTGGACAAGTTACGGAAGAAGAAGAGTCAACTGCTTGCGTCGTTGGCGTTCTTGAAACGCTGCCGTGACAAAGGAGTCAAACCTAAATTTGTCAAGGTTCAATACCACTTACAGACTGCTGCTGCCCGAAGGATTATCGATCGGACCGAAAGTGCTCTTACTCGGAAAGAGTACGCCATACTTATTACGAACTCCAAGGAACATCTACCGAGATCTACTACCTACATCTCGAGCTCAGTAAAATTTTGGATGTAAACCTTTGGAACACAGTGGATCGTATCAGCTATGCTCACTCAGAACACCACATGAGCAATACGACCCAAAAACACATTAAGAAGTTCGAGAAGCTTCAAGTCAAAGTCACACCGGTACCAGGATTGGATATCAACAAAACGGTAATTAATTTTTCGGACCAACCCCTCTCTAAGGACTGTACCTCGATTTTGGCAAAAGGATTGAATTTTGCCATCACTCCATCCCACATACCTAATAAAGAAGTGATCGCCGAAATTGAGAGTGCTATTCGCAAACTCCCAGTTGAGGAAGCCGAGAAAGTAAGACACGAGACCTGTCGTATATTAAAGCGTGCCAAACCACCAACGAAGAACGTCACCAGAGCCGAAACACAAGTTCTGAAGGGATGAATAGAAAGGACTACCGGAACAAAATTCAATCACTACTGAATGATGAACAGTACGTAACACTTGAGAAGGATCCCACATCGAGGATAGAACGCCAGGTTAGAGGAGCTATCAAAAGCTCATTAATACCAGAGTCGGAACATCGACGACTACTGCCTAGCGATACTAGACCGCCCAGACTTTACGGACTTCCGAAGATCCACAAACCAGAAGCTCCAGTCAGGCCAATTGTTAGCACTTGCGAATCTTCTACGTATGAACTAGCCAGATACCTCGCTAACGTATTACAACCATAAGTAGGCAGAACAGAATCCTATGTGAAGAACTCTGAGCATTTCGTGGAAGTAACGGACCAGGACATGTTGGTCAGTTTCGATGTGGAATCCCTGTTCACCAATGTACCAGTAGAAGATTCAGTAAATCTTATACAACAATGCTTCGTTCCTCAAGAACTTCGGGAGGACATTTCAGAGTTAGTAAGGATGTGCCTCACGACGACCTACTTTCTTTGGGAAGGAATATACTACGAGCAAAAGGAAGGAGCCGCGATGGAATCCCCGTTATCTCCAGTCATTGCTAACATATTTATGGAAGCCTTTGAAGATGAAGCTATTCAGTCCAGCCATCTCAAACCTAAATGCTGGTTCCGCTACGTCGACGACACTTTCGTTATATGGCCCCATGGAAAAGCAGCTCTTGAAGCTTTTTTGGCACACTTAAACAACTACCATGCCAAAATAAGATTCACTATGGAAACTGAAGAAAATGGATGCCTACCTTTCCTGGACGTGTTAGTGAAACGAACCGCTAACAACAGATTAAGCCATACAGTATATCGAAAAAAGACTCACACTGACCGATATCTGCATGCTTCGTCTCATCATCATCCCCAACAAGCGATCTTTGATCAAGACTCTTATTCATCGGGCCAACGCTATCTATGACGAGGACAGTAAACCACAGGAATTGAGTCATGTGGAAGAAGCCTTACTCAGGAATGGCTACAGTCGACGAGACATCAAGAAAGCGTTCCAATATACCATGAAATCGAAAGAACCTAAACCTAAACCTATTAATTACGCCTGCCTTCCTTTCATCGCCGGAGTAACCGACAGAATAAGAAAGGTATTAGATAAAAAGAACATTGGAGTCCGCTATGGTACAATAAGAAAGGTAGAACAATTGATCCCCTCCAACAAAGATTATTTGCCCAAACTACAGACAGAAGGCGTTTACCAGCTCCAATGTACCTGTGGCAAATCTTACATCGGACAAACGGGAAGAAGCATCCAATGTCGAAAAAAGAACACCAGACCCACACACGACTTGGAAACATACAGAAATCATCCATCACAGAACACTTATTAGGACCAGGGGACCACAGAATAAATTACGACTCCGTAAACATACTAGCCAGAACTAAACAATATTTCCCTCGTGTTATTCGGGAATCCCTAGAAATTATTAAAAATCCAAACAATTTCAATCGAGAAGACGGCTAATCGCCTTAGTAACACATGGAAGGTAGCTCTGCAAAACCAATCCATCCATAACAAGTTTCACGTGAGCAACCAAGCGGAAAAACGACAAATCCGAATAACATACAAGATCTACATGAGCATCAACCGTAACGGCTCCTCGGTATATAACCAGGATAAAAGGCACCAACATCAGTTTTTAGAAAACTTCTGAAGAAGCTGACAACATGATCAGCGAAACGTCAAGTTCAAATCGACGACCACGGCATAACCCGGAAGAACCTATCATTATGTACAACGGCCGTGAAAGCCTGCATTCGACTATTGAACTTACCTTTACTTGCATTTGCTACAGCCGTCTGAATGCCTGTAGATCGGAAAAACCATACGTAATATATGCATGCAAACATCAATTCAATACTAAAAAACACAAACATAATTAACAAAGAACTCTATTGTTGAAGTAGTCGAATACACAGTGTGCCCCAGGATTGAATTCAATCCTTTTGCCAAAATCGAGGTACAGTCCTTAGAGAGGGGTTGGTCCGAAAAATTAATTACCGTTTTGTTGATATCCAATCCTGGTACCGGTGTGACTTTGGCTTGAAGCTTCTCGAACTTCTTAATGTGTTTTTGGGTCGTATTGCTCATGTGGTGTTCTGAGTGAGCATAGCTGATACGATCCACTGTGTTCCAAAGGTTTACATCCAAAATTCTACTGAGCTCGAGATATAGGTAGTAGATCTCGGTAGATGTTCCTTGGAGTTCGTAATAAGTATGGTGTACTCTTTCCCTAGTAAGAGCACTTTCGGTCCAATCGATAATCCTTCGGTCAGCAGCAGTTTGTAAGTGGTGTTGAACCTTGACAAATTTAGGTTTGACTCCTTTGTCACGGCGGCGTTTCAAGAACGCCAACGATGCAAGCAGTTGACTCTTCTTCTTCCGTAACTTGTCCAGTTTCCTGGTCTTCTTGAATATGTCCTCCCCGTAGAGGCGTTTAATAGTCGAATGCAGGTTTTCACGGCCGTTGTCCATAATGATAGGTTCTTCCGGGTTATGCCGTGGTCGTCGATTTGAACTTGACGTTTCGCTGCTCATGCTGTCAGCTTCTTCAGAAGTTTCCTAAAGACTGATGTTGGTGCTTTTTGCTCTTGGTTATATACCGAGGAGCCGTTACGGTTGGCTGCTAATTAATTGTTGATTAGAGCCACCATGCAAAATTTTGTTTGCACTATAAAATTTTAGGAAGATTAAAAGTGACTTGTTTTTACTTGACTTGTCAAAATAAATGGTTATATGCCCTTTATTATATTCTATTTAACTGCAAATATTGATAAATAAACTCTAGCTCATTTGTAAAGCAATCACTCCTCTTAGTTGGGTTCCTGGTTCAATGTGTAATTTTTCAAATTATTTAAATACGGACCTGTTTTTTGTCTTAGCTCTAATGCGCATAAGCAAAAATTGGAAATTAGGTCAAATGCTACACCATAATGGATGCCGCTGGTAAGTTAGCGGTCAGTGACTTAAAAAAAGTGAAATTTATCAAAGTTTCTACCGGTAATTATTTGAATACGAGTGTTTTGGCGGCATTAATTGTCATTTGTTTTTCCAGCACTTGATTGTCAATCCCGTCGAAGAGACGCGGGCAAATTATCAATTGTTTTTCGAAGCGTCGCTTGGGTTCAAACTTCGCGTAACCCCAAATTATGGACTTTTATTGCAAGCTGCACTTGCTTTACCGCTACGGAAAATGCTTGGCTCTTCTTACATACACATAATTTTCACCTGCCTAACGTAGCTAGTTTTAGCCAGAGACGGTACCTGTTCTCTACCAAACTTGAATCGGGAACTTGTAGGAGACGCTGATGCAATTCTTGGGCTGCTATAGGGCTGATCCTGATGAAACTCCTGGGACACGTACTTACAAGGCTGCTCTATGCTCTGGTAACTTCCGCACTGGGCTGTGTTGATTCGCTTGGCTTCACGCAGGGACCGGAATTTGGGCTGCATCGACTGCTAGGTTATCTTAACGGAGCTTCGAAGAACTTTTTACTTTTTTGTGGCGGAAAGCTCTGCAAATACTACCACACCACCTCACAGTGGGTCGCTTTTAGAAATTTCTGGCCAAAAGTAGGAATGATTGAATTTTAACGACTTGCAGGAAATATCTAAATTACTGCGTAATTAGTAAGAATAAAGGTCATTATTGAAGAGAGAAATAATCATAAACCTTATACCGGGCCAATTTTCACTTTGCAACCCTTAGAACGAAGACGTGTGTAAGTCTGTAGTTGTACAGTGTTCTTGTGATTGTGATTTTTTAAACTTTAAGTTAAAAATTAGCCATGTCTGACAGAGAACACGGTAAGGGTTATATGTTAGATAAATATTTCACTTTATATAGTAATATATGGCTTGTGACTTAAAGCATATCATAAAAAGGGGTATTGGGCGCCGCGCCGGTAAAAACAGCTAAATTTAACTTTATTTTTTGATTTAAATTTTACTTTGGCCAACTCCGACTTTGGTAAAATAATATCTGTGTATATTAAAGTGTGGACTTTAATGTTCCACAACTTTTAGCTGTGCTTTTATAACCATGACCTTTTAAACATAATGGTGCAGTGAAAAACCTCGCTTTTTAAGGAGTAATTGATACTGCAACGATTGATCCAATTTAATTTATAAAGTGATTCACTTTTTACTATTTAAAAATGTAATTTATACTTATAAGCTAGACTGCGGAAGTTTAGACAAATGCCGATTTTATTTGTTAATAAATATTGATATAGTACTGATCTAGGACTGATATAGGACAGAAGTACCATCAGTTACACAAACATCAATGGAAACCCCAATTTCATCTGATGTTGATGAATTTAGTACATCCATGTTTGAAAGTGATTCTAGTGAGGCACAAAGTGACTATGAAAGTGATTATTGATTAATAATAAAAAAATGTATTTTATAACATAATCTCATTTTGGTTTAGATTTTGTAAATAAAATTTTTTGTTAATTTTAATTTTGTTATTGTTTTTTAAATTTTTGGTACCATATATTTATTCGTTTTTGCAAAAAACATCCCGAATAAATCCATAAGTTTACAAACAGAATTTTGTGGTTTCTGAGTTTTTTGTACTTTTTATTTACTTTCAACCCCCTATTCATCAAGACAATGTTTTCACTATTTTTACGTTAATTGTCAGACTGAATACAATGTGAATACTAAATTTCAGATTTTAATTCTAATATTTTGATTTCAACCCCCATAAAACCACCCTACGGCATCCAGGAAATTTTTTCACTATTTTTACGTTAATTATCAGGCTGAGTTCTCTGCGAATTATTTTTTTCAAAATTTTACAATTTTTTTAGAAATAAACCCCCTGAAAGTTACTCCAATTTTTCAATGGGATTTTTCTCATTATTTTTTCTGAAATCGCCACCTAATTTTGGAACAGTTTCATAAGTTTCAGAGCTTGGCCAAAAATTGTTTATTTCGACCAACTGTGCACCTTGGACATGCACTCAGTAAAACTGTATACTTTTTATGCTGATAACTGTTTATTTATTATGTGAAAAATTCGTTTAAAGTGGAGCACATTTCAACACAACAATTCTTACAATTTATTCTTTTGTTCTCTCCAAAATCCGTCATATACAATTGCAAGTGGAATATTAATAAGAAACAGATATTGACCAAGTTCAAATTGATTACTTTTAACACTAAATTTGCTTACAACTAAAACTATTTACAAAATTCTTATCCTTATGCTCGGTATTATAAAACTTTCTATTTCATAAATAAAAATCACTTTGAGAATAAATTAATTTATTCTGTAGACTTGCGTATTATAAACGAAAAATAACTTTACTCGGCTAATAAATCAATACAGGTTAACTTTAATTTTTTGTTAAAGTAAACAAAAGCACATCAAAACGTTAATGCTTATGACATTATATTCATTAGTAAACAAACTTTGATGCGCTTTTGTTTTTTAGTTTACTATGGAAGTAAATTTACTCCACAAATAGTTTTCTAATGATTTATTGATCGTTTATAATACTGGCCATTAATATAATTGTTTACATTTATAACTAATTAACCGTGTCTTAGCGCCACTGTATGTTTCTTATTAATTGCTTTTCATGGTTCACAAGCGTCACTGCACTGATTATTTAAGTTAGAGTACTTCCTGCACCAAGGCTTCCTTCGAATTCACCTGTCTACTATTACACACGATTTTTGGTCCATCTCTTGTCTGTTTCTCTTCGCTTTTTACCCTGTCTTGCTGATTCTTACAATTTTCGTTATATGCCTTAATGCCTGCCTTCTTAGCTGCTCGTTGCAACGTTCATTGGTTTATCTAGCTTCTTATACCTTTCTTTTAAAACCCTGACAAAATTTCACTGTCTAACTTTACTTGAATTCTACGCTTCACTTCATTGCCTTTGCAATTCTTTTTGTAATTAATAATCTCTTTTAGTTCGGCTATTACCTTTGCACAAACCTTTTATTTTAAATTGATCTTACAGTAAACTTAGATCCCTGTGAAAATTGAGCTTTGCTTATTGCTTTCTTTATTTAATTATTCTGCTATTACTGGCATCTCTTTACAAATGCATTCATCTTGTTAAATTTAAGTTTTAGCTTTGCAGTTATATAAAATACCTTACTCTGAGCTTTAGTGAAATGTTCATTAATTTGGCAATGCTATCAGAGTTGAGTTGTAGGGCCTAAGACCATTGCAATATGTTCTTCTTGTTCCTCTTAATATAGGCTGAGAGCGTGCTACTTCCACACAATGAGTGTGGTTTTATAAGCCATCTTAAGCCGCGGCTTAAGCCCAACCCCTTGAATTAAGAAAGAATGCCCTTGCAGGGGTCACGACCACCAAAGGTGTTCATATGATGGCCGTTTGATATTACCAATGTACGGGTGTGGGGCTCGAACCCACTACCTGCCGACTGCTGCGCAAGCACTTTACCAGCCGGCCACACGCTCTCTAATATATTTAAATAAACAAAAGCATTACTAGCATATGTGTACTATATAGGTAACTGTTTTTAGCATTTAATTTTAAGAATTGGGTACGTTCTATAAAAGCCGCTAGCAACAGTTTTTTGAACTACTCAATCCCATATGTTGGCGGTACCACTCGGACATACTAGCACAAATAATCTCTTTCTAACATTGCTTAAGCAGCCAACCAACTGGTAGGTACGTAAGTCACAACCTTAGCGCACATGTTTAAGACGTTCGTTCTCGATCTGAGCATTATCGTTCACTAAGTTAAAGAAAGAGATAGAAAATAAATTGGTTGTATATTCCGGTACGCTATGCAGAAATTCCAGTCCCGATATGATAGCAAATTTACTATATACAGCATTACAGGCGAAGTGCCACCATCACATAAAATAAATTTTGCAATTATTCAATTATACACCAGTAATCGCAAGCAACTCCCAACATATAAATCATCATGACGTTCTGCAACCTCTTTTCCAAAACCTCTCCAAAAGTCCATATGCCATAAGAGCGAAGTCTTATTTGAGTCAGTTTAACCAAACCAATAATCACCTCTCATATTATAATTCCAATATCTCACCCTGGTTAACATTTCACTTGCATTCAATTACGATCTGAAGCAGTATGATAAAAGCACGACCCATAATTAAATCTATAAATCATACTAAATGCTTTTCTAAACAACTACATCGATTATCACCGAGTGTATACTGATGGTATACTGACAGTGGAACCGGATGTGCGTTTGTATGTAACGACCACAGTGAAAATTATAAACTAAATGACCAGTGCTCAATCGATTGACTACAAACAGCCAAAATAAGTATATCATTTTAAGTGACTCCCTTAATGTGTTGCAAATTATCGAATATATGTATAGTAAAAAGCCATACGTCATATAAATTAGAGTAAAATTAACCGCCCTCGTAATACCGATACGACTATATGCATGTTGTGGATACCAGCCCATATAAGAATTCAAGGAAATGAGACTGCAGATCACAATGCCAGATAAGTCAGCCGCAAAACAGAAGTTGATTGTGCAAATCTGACATTATTAGACCTGAAAAATTATTATAAAAACCCTATATGGACAACTTGGAAACAACAATGACGGGAAGCTACAGGAAACAAACTCCGTAAAATCAAAGATCACGTTCAAAAATACAGTAGTACTACTAAATTAACAAAAAAAGAAGTGATGCTTAATAGAATCCGAATAGGACATACAAAATTAACTCACAATTACCTATTATTAAAAAATCCACCCATATGTGATGACTGCCAACAACCCAACACCGTTCAATATCTGAAATGTGACTGTAAAAAGTGGAAGAACCTTAGTACCAACTACCAGATCAAAACCGACCTAAGGATAACTTTGGTAAAGGAAGACATTACTAGTTTACCACATTACTTATTTATTTATTTATTTTAGTACTCAGCCAACAGCCGTTAGGCCAATTATAGGCATCGCTGTACATTTTATGGGAACTTCCAACCCCACTAACGACTGTCATGATCTTATTATGACATCCGGGACCAACTATTTGCGTGGCAGCCGTATCACGAGGCGCCCTGAGATGCAGCCGTGGAACTCTCATCCAAGTTCTGACCAGACAGAGCGTTGCTTAACTCTATTGATCTAACGTGGACGCTTGTTCAAGCTACACCACCCTGAACCTTATGTGACTAGACTAATACACCGACTATAAATTACTTATTGTATATTTATGAATAGTATCAAAAACCTTGGCAGTTAAGGCACTGTAATATGTATATAAAATAAATCATGTTTTCTTTAAATTTGACAAGACGCTAGCTAAGAATATGTAGGTTACAGCTACACGACACAAGTATACTAAAACTGCAAAGTTTTTTCACACCAAAAAAACAATGCGGTTAATAACTTACCTACCTCTATTGATAAGGTATGTTAGTGACCAGAAGCAAACAAAGTTTTATCAGTGTCTGTGCAGTTTTTGTTGGTTTGCAATTCAAAGATATGTTTTTTTGTGCTATTAAAGTAAAATACTATTCCATAGTTAGGCGCGTATCCTAGTAAACAGTAAATAAAACAGTTGTTCAGTTTCATGAGATCCCTCTGTGGCTAAATTTATTACGTGGACCATCACACGCTGTATAACCGCTCTGGTGCTATCGACTGCCTCATAGACGTAAAAAAGTTGCCATAGTATAAATATGCACCGGTAACATCTTGCGATATCGAACGATCGTTTTTACGATATAAGAGTGTTTTGACAGACGACAAAATGTTAGTCCAGAAAATTTCGAAAAGTATCTTGTTTGCCATTTTAATAGTAATTAAACGATAATTGTATTTCTTTTTAAGTTACTAAATTTATTTTATCCGCAAACGTCACAAAAGTGACAACTTATTTGTCTTTATTGACAAGGTAAAAGTGTCACTTTATCTGCCTAAGCAGACAAAATAGCGACTTTTGCGTACTTTATCTGCCTAAGCACACAAAATGGTTGCTCTCCTTCTTTCTTTCTATGTTTGTTCGCTATCTCCTCCGAAGATACTGGACCGATTAAATTGTATGATGGCCTAAAATTTTGCTAATTTTTAGAATTAGTTCGTAGGCCGGTTTTTATTTTCAAAAAAAGTACGAAAAAGTTTTAATTTAAATAAACCTTTAAGCAGCGGATCGGAGCATCTGTCGCCGTGGGTTATGGTGTGACAGCTGCTGTGGCCGTGTGCTATTATCACGGGTGATTCAGTATGTTCATATATCATTACAGTTGCGCGTTATCTGAACAACAGAGGTTGGCGCAGGGGTACAGTGCTTAGCCTGAAATTTACCTGAATACGTTTGCGGATAAAATAGTATATGTTATTCGGAGTAAAAGTGACTTTATGTGGCTTAGCTGAATTATTTGCCTCACTAACGTTCGGCTAAATAAACTTCAGCTTCGCCACATAAAGTATCACTTTTACTCCTAATAACATAATCTACTATTATTAATAATATTAGAAACACGATTAATTTAGTGCTCTACGTTTCTACTATTTTCCTTTTCTTCGTATTAATATTAAACAGAACATTTTTTATATCTATTTTGATTTCTTAATGCGTATTTGACATATTTAAACGCATATTTTGTATCTTTCTGTGCATATCTCGCCTGCAGATTTCAACTTTTTTGTGCATATAAATCAGGTCTTTGCTGCCACTAGAGAACGGATTTTATGAAAACTGAATATTCAACAATTTATGGATATCTTAAGATACGATTCAAATTCTGTGCGAATTGAAACTTTTACAGTGAATTGACACTAATAATAATAATTCATTCATTCATATTTTCCATATTTAAGCATGCCTTGCATATTTTAGCAATTGTATGCACATTATATCTTAAATTTAAAAAATAACACGAAAATTGTATTTCCTGGAAATCTTTCATGAAAACAAGTAAATAACAATTTTTGTTGGAAAACTGACCTAAATGTGTTTGAATTACATACATACGGCAAATTACAAGCTTTTGCTTTCGACACGGATTACGCTAACGAAATTTTAAATGCAAGGAATGTTTCTTACTGAATCGTTGGCATTAATTAACACGTTTGAAAATTCAAGCATGTATAATAATAGGTAAAGTAAGAAGCAAGTGCTCAAATTTTAGAGAAATTTTTTCAGTAGAAAAACCTTGGTTATACTATCTTACCTAATATAATTCACGTTTTAGTTGGTGAATTTGTTGAGGACCTTGATGTAGCAACTCCAAATGCTATTACAAGAGTTGTAAATTCCTTTTGTACACATTGTGTAGACGTTAAAGATTGTTTTCAATATCTAAGCAGATGTTCTCAGACAAAAGACATGTTTCTTCTTAAAATTTTTGTAAAGCAGTTACTTGCAAGATATTTTTGCGATGATAATTTACGCATTTTGTTTCTGTTGCCTATGTTTCTTATTGAAATAATTGCTTAATTCTAATGAAACTCATTGTAAAAATTATTAAAATGAGTAAAACGTAACATTAAATACATATTCCCCCTTTTTTATATGTTATTATAGGTTTATGATCAATGGACTATTAATTAAAACGTTTTTAATTTCTGTCTAAAGTAAATGAGACAGTATATGCACATGCATATTTCTACAACTTTGTGCATATTTTAAAAACAGGGTGTATGTTGTAATGATATGAATACAGGGGTATAAAGATCATTTTTTAAATAGGGTTAAGGGATTACAGTAGTTGCATATTATAGGGATCAATTTGAATATGAATTGTGTATTTGAATAATTGGTAGATAATTAGAAAAAGATATAGAATTTATAATTGAATAATATGAGGCTAATTGAGAAACAGAAGGATTCGAATTGTTGGAGTGCTTTGCAAGAGTGGTTTTGGATAATGCATTGGAGATGAGCGACTACGACTGGGGTCTGTTTGGGTCCATGCTGTGAGGGAGCTTCTGTTCCTGATTCTAGGCAGTTTGGCGTATTGGTTGTCAGTGGAGGCTTTCACCGTGTTTATTGAATGGAGCAGTTGTGATCGGTAGTATTGATGAGTTCAAATAAAAGGTAAATGAGTTTAGGTATTTAGATAAGCACTGAAAGAAAATAAAGATTAAATGATAAATTCATTACTAAGGAACTACTTACTGTTTGATATTGTCATATAACAAATGTAACGATCAAGTATTTGTCATTGAATTTTCAAAGTTGCTTGACGTAACATTTGACAGAAGCTATTTTGAGTTGTCAAAATTAAACTCAGAACATCAAATTACAGAATAAGCAATCTAGATAAAAGGAATCCACCCCTGATTTTCAGGAGGTAGCCAAAAGAATAATTTTTAATATTCAAATAATATGAACAGGGTAATTTAAATTGATTAAAATATAATTTATAAACATATACTCATAGGTAATCCAAAGTAAGATCCCGAATCAATTCATATTTATGGCACGCAACATGGAGCCGTAGCAATATATATGCGCATATTTCAACAAAAATGAATTGTATATATTCCGTTCTCTTCTGACCACTCTCCAATAATACTAACATTAAGCGCAAATTTGATTAAAAAACTATGTTACCCAACACTGACCAAGAAACTCATAGATTGGGAAGCGTTTCAAGAAGAGTTGAACAAGGCAATTCTACTAAACGTACTGTTGAGAAATAAAGCTCAATTGGACCACGAAACTGAAAATGTTGTAATAGATATCTAACAATCTGTCTAAGCAAGTACTCCAGATATAAAAAAGAACACAAAAGGCAACAATTAACTCAAGGAAATCAGGGAGATATTGCTGAAAAAATGCAATAAATGGCAACAAACCAGAGCCCAATAGATAAAAACAGACTAAACCATCTTATAGGTACAATAGTTGAAAAAAGAAAGACAAGAGATATATAACGAATCGATAAAAACCTACTTGGGACATCTGCCAAAGGACAAAAACATAATTATTCTTTATGGAAGGCAACCAAAAAAATGTAAACACCGATAACTCAAATGCCACCAGTAAGAACTGAAAGCAGATGGGCAAGATAAAACAAGCAGAAGGCAGATGCTTTCACAAACCACATCGAAAAAATATTCTAATCGAATGAACAACAAAAATACAGTATTCGATGTGAAAGTTTGAAGAGAAGAGGGAGAAATAAAGTTAATTACTCTACGTTACCTCTCATAGAGAGAAAACTTAAAGCTAAGGAACGCCCTGTGATTTGATCTAATTACAGGGGAAGTACTGCTACACTTACCTAGAAAAGGAATAGTCTAATTAACGAATATAATAAATGGAGCATTTTGACTGAAATAATTACATTTATAAGCATTTGGAAAGTGACTGAGGTAATAATGATTCAGAAAGCAGGGAACCATGATCCTTCGAAATAACATCATATCGTTCCATCTCGCTTCTACTAATAGTATCAAAATTTTTTGAAAAGCTATCTCTCGAAAGGCCTATTATACGTAGAAAGAAAAGAACCAACCCCTACACAACCTGTTGGGTTCAGAAATTGACATTCAACTATAGATCAGGTCCACGGGATAACCATCGAGAGAAGTCTTCAAGAAAAAATGTCTGCTCAGCGACCTTTCTAAACGTTTCACAGGCTTTCAATAAAGTATGGCACTGGAGATTAAACCACAAATTAAAAAAATATCCCTAAACAATTTGCTGAACTACCTATTTAAGCCTTACACTTCAAATAAGCTTTTTATAATTAAGCAAGAAGATGAATACTCTGACTTATACGAAATGAAGGCAGGAGTATCACAGGGCAGTATTTTGGGACCAATACTTTACTTGGTAGATGATACCGCATGCTAATACAGCAAAGTATCTTGAAATGAACTTGAATGCCAAACTACAATAAAAAGAGTATATAAAAAAGAAAATAGAAGAACTACATATAAAATATAGGAAGTCGTACATTGGCTGCTGGGTGAAAAGTCTCGACTCTCAATGCACAATAAGGTACTTCTGTACAATCAAGTACCAAAACCAGTATGGACTTACCAACAAAACCAAGATTAGCCAAAGTCATAATTTACATAGCAATGTACTGAAACACATCGTGGATGTCACCAAGTACGTCAGAAACATTGATGTCATTGGGACCTATGCATAAAAATTGTACTAGAGGAAATAAAAAACTGTACCCAGAAGCATGAGACTACGCTGCATCACCATATAAACGTCGAGGCATCCAACTCCCTGATAATGCAGACTTAGTGAGAAGGCTGAAGGGAATCAAAATATTTTTGAGATAGTATAGAGTGACGTGTAGTGTCAGTGAGAAAAAAAGCAGAGCAAACGTGAATTGCTAACACGTGAAAAGAGTGTGAAAACAGTGTTCAAAAATATTAGAACTGAGACGATGCCAATGGGCGAACTCTTAACAGAAGCAAGTAGATACTTTAAGTGCAATATAATTTGAACAATTAAAGAAACTATCACACGTTTTCACTCAGAAATACAATGCAGTAATGATGCAATATCACCAATAACACTTTTAGGGTTCGCAAAAAATCGTAGACATTCTCAAAAAATCAGGTGGTAGAACAGCGAAAGAAGTCAAAGGAGTTCTTGTGCTTTGGGCTTTCCGTCCTGATCATTATGACAGTTAGTTTTCAGTTTATTTGAAACACACAAACTGTAATTTGGCACTAATATAGTTTAGCACATGACTACAAATTTTCTTCAGAGTGATGCTAGTGCCAAACACGTAAATAGTTTCTTATTCATTATAATCTACAACCTTATACTATTCTGGAAAGTTACAGATAACCTCTTGTGTGACACCCTGTATATGGAGTAGTTCATTTCAATGCTATTTGATCTAAAAGATCATCTAATAGTAAATAATCGACCTTTCTGTGGTTATTCAAGATTACCGTGGCTGCTAGGGCATTTTTTGTATTTATTAGTTGCTTTTTCCAGTTTAATGTTATTTTATGTAAGTAAAAATATTAGAACTAATTGTAGAAAATTTGCTAATGTTTTTTAAAAGACTCAAACCAACTTAACTTAAACCTAGATTAGATTAGATAGATCTAATAACACTGAACTATTTTTTTGTAAGAATGGACGTGGGAAATGGATTGCTTGATCACAATCAGCTTAATGCAACGATGAGCAGGTTACACAAACCACTAGTGAAAGTTGATACAAACGAAGTACTTGGAGACGTATATGTAAAGCAAGAGATCGTCGAAAGGACTATTGACAACATGGATTATCAAATGTTGAGTATTAAGGAGGAAGAAGTGGATATAAAAGATGTAAAAGGTTCACCAAATGGAAACCTAATAGATGAACCATTTGTTCCAGTGCTGAGGCACGTAACAACGCATGCGGGAGATAACCCATATTCGTGTGATATTTGCAAGTATAAAGCAACTACGAAAAGTAGCTTAGTTAGACATATGGGGAGACATACAGGACAAAAATCGTATTCATGTACTATTTGTGAATATAAAACAGCTCAGAAAGTTGGCTTAGTTAACCATATGATGACACATACAGGAGTTAAACCTTATTCGTGTTCTATGTGCGATTATAAAGCAGCAAAGAAATCTACCTTATCTAATCACCTGATGAGACATACAGGAGTAAAGCCTTACTCCTGTTCTATGTGTGAATATAAAGCAGCACAGAAAGCTAGCTTAGTTAGACATATGAGAACACATACAGGCCAAAAACCTTATTCGTGTTCTATTTGCGAATATAAAGCAGCAAACAAATATAACTTATCTAATCACCTGATGAGACATACAGGAGTAAAGCCTTACTCCTGTTCTATGTGTGAATATAAAGCAACACTGAGAGCCAGCTTAGTTCAACATATGATGACACATACAGGCGAAAAACCTTTTTCCATTTGCGAATATAAAGCAGCAAACAAAGATAATTTATCTAATCACCTGATAAGACATACAGGAGTAAAGCCTTACTGCTGTTCAATGTGCGAATATAAAGCAATACAGAAATCTAACTTAGTTAAACATTTGAGAACACATACAGGTGAAAAACCTTATCAGTGTTCTGTGTGCGATTATAAAGCAGCAAAGAAAGATACCTTATCTAATCACCTGATGACACATACAGGAGTAAAGTCTTACTCCTGTTCTGTGTGCGAATATAAAGCAACACAGCGACCTAGCTTAGTTAAACATATGAGGACACATACAGGCGAAAAACCTTATTTGTGTTCCATTTGCGATTATAAAGCAGCAAAGAAAGATACCTTATCTAATCACCTGATGAGACATACAGGAGTAAAGCCTTACTCCTGTTCTATGTGTGAATATAAAGCAATACAGAAATCTAACTTAGTTAAACATATGAGAACACATACAGGTGAAAAACCTTATCTGTGTTCTATGTGCGATTATAAAGCAGCAACGAAAGATACTTTATCTAATCACCTGATGACACATACAGGAGTAAAGTCTTACTCCTGTTCTGTGTGCGAATATAAAGCAACACAGCAACCTAGCTTAGTTAAACATATGAGGACTCATACAGGCGAAAAACCTTATTTGTGTTACATTTGCGATTATAAAGCAGCAAGGAAAGATAACTTATCTGATCACCTGATGAGACATACAGGAGTGAAGCCTTACTCCTGTTCTATGTGTGAATATAAAGCAACACAGCGACCTAGCTTAGTTAAACATATGAGGACACATACAGGCGAAAAACCTTATTCGTGTTACATTTGCGATTATAAAGCAGCAAGGAAAGATAACTTATCTAATCATATGAAGACACATACAGAAGATGAACCTTATTTGTGTACACAATAAAACCAGTGCAGTTATTCATATGAAGCTAAATATCGAAGCAAAACCGTAATGAAAAGCTTCTGGGTAGTAATGTGTGAAAAAATTGGCAGTATGATCAATGTGACAAAATCGTGCACAAATACGGTATTATCGGGGTTATATTAAAACAATTTGTTGATGTATGTAACTAGTAAGTTGCTAATGTCTTCAGTAGCATATTATGTATAAAAATAGGGTAATATTGAGATGGCCCCTTATTTGTTTAATAATTCGCTTTCAGGGTTGTTTATAAAATAAATTTAGACTGATTAAAATATGCTGTCTTGTATTTTTATTTACTTGATCCAAAATAAATGGTAGTATGCCTTTTAAGTATTTTATTTATCTGCAATTTATTATCTAAACGCTAGCTCAGTAGAACACTTAACTCTATTCCCAGGGGTGAATTCCCAATAGATTGTAATTTTTACTTGATCTGGTGCGCCACTGCACACTTGAATTAGTTCCAATACACAGTAGTTATTGTATGCAATATGTCAAAACCTACAAAATGGTTCGTATCGTGCAGTCAGCGTTGTTGACTTTAAAATAATAAAAAATGATGAACATTTGCAGAGGTATTTATTCAAATCGTAGCACTTTGGCGGTTATTATTATCATTTGTTTCAGGGATTAATTTGTTACATGACGTCAGAAGGGACGCCGACTAAATCTCGCAATTGTTTTTACCTTCGCTTAACCTCAAATTTGGGTAAATGCTTATTTCTCGAACTGCTCCTTCTCTGCTGCCGTAGAAGTACTCGAATTTTCTTCGGTAAGGATCTCCTCTCATATGCACGTTGAAATCCAACCGCTGACTCTTATATTTTAGGTGAATGTTGCCTACCTCAATTCTGCGGCTTCCAATGATGCTCGGTGATGAGTTTCTGAGGTGTTTCTCGACCTGGAGCGGCTTTCCTCGCTGCAGATGTTGTCGAACGTCCTCTTACAGTGTTGCCCATGGTGTTGCACTACAAACCTCTGGCTTAGGATCCTTATTTTGGCTGTACGCAGTGATCTGAATCTTGAGCTGGACGTTGGCGAACCTCGGAAACCCCTCGTGGAATTTGTTTTATTTTTAGTGGCGGAAACTTTCATAAACGTTGCCACATAAACTTTAGTAAATGCACAACACAATGGTATACTTTTTTCTCTTGAAATGGTTATTTATTGTATAAAAAATGTAATTGAATTAGAGCACAAATCTAACATTGTCAATCTTCAATTAATTAATTTTTTTTTAATTTCCGTTATTAAAAACAAAATCTAAACTATTACTATGGTTACCAAGGCACCGAAAATTGGTTTTGATCAAATTAAATACATTATGGAAATGAATTTGATTAGAAATTATATTTACAAATTTTTTATAACTAAAATATTGTCCATTTCTTAATTTAAAACGTCTCTTTGCTCCACTAGCACATTTTATTATTTACTCTTCTCTATTTCACTCGCGTTAATTGCACTGATTATTTTATAGAGTTCATTTCTTAATAATTGTTTTTCTATTTCCTTCTGTCTGATTTTCACTTGCTTTTTCATGTCCATCTGTCTGCTTTTACTTGCTTTTTTATGTCTTGCTGCGTGACTTCTTATTTGCTCTTTGCAACGTATTATTTTCTTCTGGCTTTCTATACCTTTTTTAGATTGCTCACAATTTCCCTGCTTAGCTATATTGAAATCTTCGCTTCATTTACATGCATTTCGCAAACCTTTTTGTGACTATTCATTTCTTTCGGCTCGGCCATTCATTCTGCACAAACCTAATATTTAATTAATTTGAACGTCAACTTCAACCCTGTGAAAAACAAGCTTTGCCCTTTGTTTTCTTTACTCAATTCAATTATTAATATTGGCATCTCTTTTCCAATGAATTTACTGATTGAAATGTAAGCTTAGTATTGCAGTTACATAAAACACTCCAACTCTGTGCTTATTGACTTGTTTCTTAAGTTGTACTGCAAGCAGAATCGGGTCGTGGGCCTAAGACCATCACAGTATATAAAATTGTTTTCTCTTTATGTAGATATAATTTAATTCAATGATAGGATTGCAATTTCGTTTCGGTCTCTCTCGTCTATTAGGCCCTTTTGCTTCTTGATAGAGTAATATGGTTAATTCCGTAAGTTTCATTCGTATTGTATGGCCCAACCACTTGAACCGATTCGGTTTCAGTAATTTGTACTAGTTTTGAAAGTCATACTTTTTTTATGAATTTGCAGTTTGATAACGAGGGCGAATCCCGAGTTAATCAAGCGAATGAATAAAAAAAGTATGACTTGCAAAAAATCACAACCATTTCTGATCACGCGGTACTTTTGAAATGGGTTGATGTGCTTGTATTGATTATTGCTTCGTATTACCATAATTGTCGGTGTTTTTTTAAATTATGAGTGGAAAAAGGTGCATAAGCCTCTATCTTGGCACTTGTTCCAAAAATTGTAGACATTTTGATGTATGTGCAATTATAAACTCTTCACCACCAATTTTAAGCGACGACAAATTTTTGAAGTAAGTGCTTTATATATGTTTTTTATAGCAAATGTTAAAGTGTGCTTTAATCGACTCAAAACAAAAGGTCAAGTGTTACTTTAACAGTAAGGGTAGATAAAGTAGCACTTTAACATCAAGGGTAGACAAAGTAATTTAATTTTCTAACTTTTATTTAAATTAAATATAACAGCTTCGTATTATCCTAGCAACCTAATCTAGCTACTGAGATTTTAAAATGCGATTGACTTTCCTTATTTTCTTTTGAAATTGTTAAAGTTCTTCCTATAGAAAAAAATGTATTATACACGACGATAAAGTTATTAATATCCACTATTGAATCATTAACGTCTCGACTTTGTTACGGATAGTTTGTATCTTCCCTTGTATTAGAGTAAATTTGCTAGTTGAATTTTATTTTTAAGGTTTAGTAGGTGGCTTTAATTTGTAATTTCGCATGCTTTAGTGAAGACTTGTCTAGTTGTATTTTAGTTTTAAGCATTTCATTATAATTAATAGGTGGTTTCGCATGCAATTCTCCCAGTAATTAACTAAATTTCATCTTTTGCATTTATTCTGCTCCAACTTTACATACATTCACACCTAGTGGCTACGCAACCTTATATGCATTTATTAACCACAGTTTCCTGGCCTGATTTATTACAATTGCAGTTTTGTTATCTCTTGGGTGCCAATTTTTCAGTTGTTTTTTTGTGGGTCCTTTTGCCAAAAATCTCTGGGGAAGTCCTTGATATCCTGGAATTTGTGGAACACATGATTGGTTTCTCACTTTCTTTTCATTTGAAATTTCGTGCAAGCTGGTTGTGCCCTGGCGGTTTAGTGCTCCGAAAAGCCTTTTGGTTTGACTGATCTCCGTTAGTTTTATGGAGGACCTAAAGCACAAATGCCTTTTTGACGTTCGTAATTAGTGATTTTGGTTGATTTACTTACGTTTTTCGCCACGGCTGATTTATTGCGGGCCAACGTTACGCTTGTACGTTCGCTCTGGCTACTCTTTAACGTTAGGTAAGCTGACGATAACTTCTGCCTCATTATCGGGGGCTTATTTGGGAATCTTATACGTTTTCAGCCAATTTTTGTTGGGAACCAATCTATCGCTGGAATCCAGCCATGTTCACCTGTAACTGACGAATTGCAATTGGATTTTTCAATCTATCCTCCTGAATTCCGCTGGGAGAATAAGAGTTCGCCCTACGCCTATCTGCAGTCTCCACGCTGCCACCACTGGCGTCGACGCAAGGCTCTGCCGCCCTTCTCCAGTTTGGTGTTCTGAGCATGGTCCGCGCATCACCTTGCACTTTATCTGCCCATCTGGCCCCTGGTCTTCCTACCGGTCTTTTGCCTTCCATTCTGTGATTAAAGATCTCCCTAACTACTCTCGACTCGTCTATCATATGAATATGCCCAGCCCATTTCAGTCTTTGCAATCTTATTGTCGTTGATAGGTCAGCTTCTGCAAACAGCTGATATATCTCATAGTTGTATCGTATCCTCCACTGTCCGTTCTCTTGGACTGGACCATAGATTCTGCGTAAGACCTTTCTTTCAAACGCGTTCACTGCTATTTCCGCTTTCTTTGAGAACGTCCAGGCCTCGCTTCCGTAACACAGTATTGGGCGTATTATTGTTTTTATAGTCTTATTTTTGTTTTTCTATGGACGTTCCCAGATTTAATTATAGTCGAGATGTGAAAGTACGCTTTATTGGCATTATTGATTCTCCGTTGAATTTCTTTCATCTCGTCTTGCTTACTGGAGACATTACAGCCTAAATAAGTAAAGTCATTCACCACTTCAAAATTTTTGTTTCCTATTGTCATGTTTTGGCCTCTCCTCCTATTACTTCGAGTCTGTATTAGTATTTTGGTTTTATCTTCATTCACTCTAAGGCCTACTTCTCCTGCCGCGGTTTCTAATTGTATGTAGGTTTCCTTTATTGATGTTAGGTTTCTTCCCAGTATGTTTACGTCATCCGCGTACTCTGCCATTTGGGATGATTTGTATAGCAGTGACGCATTGGTATCTACTGTGGTCTTTCTTACTGCAAGTTCTAGTGCTAGGTTGAATAGCATTGGGGCAAGTCCGTCTCCTTGCTTAAGGCCTTGATTTACTTTAAACGGGTCTGTCAGGTTGTCTTGTATCTTTACCCGGTTTATGGAGTTTTTCATCGTTATTCTTGCTAGTCTCACTAATTTCCGCGGTATTTTGAAGTCTAGCATAATGCTGTATAACTTTTCTCTATCTATGCTGTCATAGGCTTGCTTAAAGTCCATGTAGAGTTGGTACACATCAATATCGTACTCCCAGCATTTCTCCAATATTTGTTTTACAGCAAAGAGTTTGTCTGTGGTCGATATTCCCCGTCTGAAACCTGCTTGGTACTCACCAAGAATATTTTCGGTTAGTGGTTCCAGTCTACTTCGGAGAATGTTCGTGAAGACTTTGTACATTGTGCTTAATAGAGATATTTCCCTAAAGTTTTTACATTCTAGCCTGTTTCCTTTTTTATATATTGGACATATGATACTGGTTTTCCATTCATTGGGCATTCTTTCTGTTCTCCATAACTCCTTAATTAGCTCCGTTACCGCTTCTAGCAGGTGTGACCCTCCATATTTTAACAGTTCTGATGGAATGTTGTCTGCTCCTGGTGCTTCGTTATTGGTTAACGATTTAATTGCATGTTCAATTTCTTCTATCGTTGGAGGGTGGCTAAACTCCTCTTGTACAGTCTCATCCTCTGTTGGTTCACTTAGTCTCCCGTCTTTGCTGCTTGGGTTTTGACCGTTGTTTGGGTTTAGGAGATCCTCAAAATGTTGCTTCCATCTTTCTTTTATTTTCATTTCATTTGCAATAATTTGCCCGGTTTTATCTCGACAATGACTGGTGTTTGGTTTGTAACCTTTTTTTTTTAATATTTATTTGCTGATATGCTTTCCTGAGGTTGTTTTCTTTGAAGTCTTTCTCGATTTTCAGCAGTGTCTCGTTGATTGCCGCTCTTTTCTTTCTTCGTAGCAGTTTGTGTGTCATTTTTCTGGCCTCCTCATATTTGGCCCTAAGCATTCGGGTGGGCCTTTCTGTGTATGTGACATATGCTTTATTTTTGTCATTTATGGCTATTTTGCAGTCTTCGTCAAACCAGTCTCTTCTGTTTTCCTTCGGTTTGGGGCTTATTGTGTTCGTGGCGGCTTTTGCAATGGCTTCTTTGATTTCCTCCCATTTTGTTTCAACCACATCAGTTCCTTCTTGTTTTTCTGGGGCCTTCTCTTGCTGTCGTTCTAGGATTTCCGTTTTTTGGAAGGCTGTTACTGTTGTTTCTTCCTTTAGCTTTTCTAGATGGTATTTTGTTTGGGATTTGTGTCGCTTTGTTGTGCGGTTTGCTATTCGTTCTCTGTATTTGGCTTTCACTAAGTAATGGTCGGAATCTATGTTAGCTCCTCGATAAGATCTGACATCTTGTATGCTAGATGCATTTCTTTTGCCAATGATTAGGTGGTCAATTTGGTTGAAAGTTCTGCCGTACGTTCGCTCTGGCTACTCTTTAACGTTAGGTAAGCTGACGATAGCTCCTTGGCCCTCACTTCTCTGTTGCTTCAGGTGCGGAGACTTTAAGAAATCAAGCGGAATAATTAGATTTGGGTGTGTACTCCAACAGGCGAATCACTCGTTTAAATATTATAAGACCCCGGAATACCAATCGTCTCGCCATGTGTATTTTTTTAGGTTAGGCGAACCTTTCGCACAGTTAACATTAGGGCATGCTATGTAAATCGTCCCCCTTGTGTATTTATTTTCCTGATTAGAGAAACTATTCGTACAGATAGTACGAGGGCATGATATACTCATCGTCCCATTTTAGGTGTTTACCTTTAGATTCAAGTTAGGGCTTGCTGCAGTCGTTGTGCTGCCACTTATTGAAAGCTACTGTTTAAAGTTACTTTGGCTTACCTTAAGTACGTCAACCTTGATTCCGGGTTGCCGGTACGGTGGTACTGGAGGCTTCATTTAAGTTTAACCTCCCTCGCTGCGTCACAGCACTATTTTCTACAAAATAGAGTAACATAGTACCTGGAGCTTTGGGAGAATTATATTAGGATGTTTGCACTTACCCGTAGCACGTTTTAGCTGTGTTTGACGGCCAAGCCGCGGTATTTTCGGCCATTTTTACCGGAGCTGTGGTTAGCGACCCGATTTCGGTAGCCTTTTGCTCGAATTCAAGCTTCCATGAATTGATTACGCAATTTTACGTTTTAAAAATATTGTTAGGAGCATATTCGAGTAGTTGTAGCGTTCATGAATATCCTGATGCTTTTACATTAAGAAACTCCCTCGATTTCGTATGACCACACCCTCGTACGGTGTCTTCGCAAATTAGAAAATTTGAGTATTGTCTTAATGTTTATTCGACCTAACGCGCGGGGTTAAACGTTCGCTAGATACTTGCATTGCTCTATCTTGCCGCGCCCTGCCTCACAGGGTGCGTGCAAATTAGTGGTGCCTACTTAGTACAGGCGCATTGAAAATTGATTGCACAAATTTTTTATTGCTTAATTTTTCGCGGAACGCCTGTAACCTTACTGATTAGGTCGAGTAATTTAATTGCTTATACAGCGCTTTTCTAATTTTTAATATGTTAGGTTTATCATTGCCCGCTTTGTTATATATTTAATATTGCATGTGTGCTTCATTGTACTTGCCTATTAACTGTGGCCGCTTGCACTATAGTACCAAATATTTAATAAATGCTGTGATAAGTTATTGATCTTTGCTGATTGATTTGTTGGATTTATCCCATACCTTGAGGAGGTCCAACTCAAGGATTTGTCGAGGACCTGGCGCCCTCTCCTTTAGTTTTCTTTTTCAGCGTAGCTGGAACCCCCAGCCTTCTCGGCGAGTTAGCCCAATAAGGCCGATATTTACCATCCGGCAAAATAGCAAATACAACTTTCGCCACCAAGTAAGGCCAAACCCTTAATCCTTCGTCACAACTTCGTCTCGACGTTAAACGATTCACTCGTGGATAAAAATTAACTTTATCGTCTTATATCGGGTGTCCATTCTCAAAGTCGAACATAGACAATTAACATTAGTGCATTCACTCGTTCTTCATTGAAATAATTCATTTTTCTGTAGGATAATTTTAATAGACGTTGACAGAAAATACCTGATTTACGCCAACCAATTACCAATTTTTTGGAAAAATGCCATCGAACGTGAAAAGCAAGGCATGGCATATTTAAAAATTTCCAAGTTTTAAATTAGTATTTTAAAATAAAAATCGCATCTTGAATATTATTATTGGTATCATTTGATGAGTAATAATTTTATATAGAACTGAAATGGTTAAACATGAATAATAGGTTAAAATTACAAATAGCTTGTCACTATCACAAAATTATTTATACTAAGGAACCTTGTCATCTGTTTCACAAAATATCCTTTCGAACTGATGTCCATGATCTAAAATTGCGCAATTTAAACCTAATAATAACGCCGCCTCTTCATAAAACAGCCCTTTTTAAAAGATCTTTCCGCTATAACATATCAAAACTTTATAATGCCATTCCTACTGAGATAAAAACATGTACAATACCGAATTTCAAAAAACATATGTTTCAAAATCTTATAAAGCAACAAGAGCAGTAGTGATCCTTGTTTTGAGTGAGTTGTTTTCATTTATACGACGGCTTGAGGAAGCGTCATCACTTGATTTATTTGATTTGTAACCTCTTTGTACGTACAGCGCAAATATTATTTTTTTAATTTTTTTTGCACTTTTATATAAATTTTATTTATTTTATGATTTACTTGTGTCAAGGTTTGAGTGGAAGATCAGGGTCTTGTATTTGTACTTGGCATCTGAACTCCGCCTTGTGATTTTCACTTTAACTGGATAACAAGTTAATTATCTATTATCTATTATTGCTTATATTACAAATGTAAATTTTTGTTATTATTTAAAGTGAAATAAAGACTATTATTATTATTATTATTATTATCTTTCCATTGATACCATTACCTTTCTCTAAGTTGAATTGGCGAGCAGGAATCGGCAAAAACGTTCAATATAATGTTAATCGCCTATGTTCGACTTTGAAAATGGACACCCGGTATAAGAAATTACTACTAGTTGCCTGGAACTCTAGGTTTAAGTACCTTAATAATTTTCTACATACCATCTAATAGATATTTTATTTATAGGATTTATTATACTCATTTTCTAATGTATGTACAGTTACGGACACCTCAAAGTGCACGCTTTTTTGTTACTATGGTTATTTTTGCGATTTTTCGGCTTATTAAATGAGGGTTTCTCCAGTGGCGTTGCTTGTGGTTATAAGAATAGGTATTACTTTTGTAATGTTTGTATTTTAGCAAAGTTTCACAAGTAAACAAATTATATAATAATATGTATTTAATCAATATGTATCAGTATTCAATTGCTACTACTCTTTGCAGTTTGTTTCGCATAGAGTTCACCAATGTTTCCATATTGTATCCTTCTCTCAGTTCCTTCCAAGCATTTCTTATTCTTTCCCATAGTTTATGGGCGTCGTTTGGTGCAAAATCCCTGGTATACATTTTTGTAGTTAAAAACCCCCAACTATTTTCGATGTGGTTCAAGTCCGGACTTCTTGCAGGTCATGGTAATAAATTGATATTATTCCCATCAAACAATCAATGAACAACCCTTGCTGTATGCACAGGACAGTTATCCTGTGAAAATAATGTTATCAATTACGTTAACATAAACAAAATTAATTAATTAGGTAATATCTTGCCTAATGAAAAGTAAATTGATTAGGAAAGACCTCTCTTACAGATGGCAGCATCACATTTTGCGATAATTTTCAGCATTCAGTCGACCATTAATTCTATAGCATGCCCCAGATCCGTGAGCATTGATCCATCCCCATACGTTTACAGAGAATCATCCACTACTCCTTAAGGGTTGAACATAATATTGTTCCTCAAATCTTGAATTTTGTGGTCTACACACCCTTAATCGTCAATTGGTAAACGATTGAAATACCTTTTCATCTGAGAAAACAGTCGTGTTCCAAAAGTCGTCGATCTCATTCAAATACTCGGTTGCAAACTGTACTCTTCGTTCTTTGTTCTCTGGTGTTAAAAAGCTTTTCTTGCAGAAGTCTCTGCTGCCAACGATTTTTAATTTTGAAAGTGCAGCTCTTGCTCACATGCAAATCTGTTGCGACTCGACTCAGCGACCAGTCCTCTTCCAGTTTTGCGATAGCTCGCATTTTCTCTGCTTCTGACAAATGTCTGGGAATTTTCCGAGTTTTTAGTTCTATGACAGTTGATGACAAACGTAAACGTCAAAACTCGACGCCTATGATTAGAATATCGTATTACAAGCTAAAAATTTGCCGTGCACTTTGAGTTGGCCGTAACGGTACCTAGCTAATTAGTTGTTACAATTGCTTTGCTTTTATATTTATTTTTGCACGATCGGTCATTTCTGACTATTTACCATGGGTGTTTCCATGACAGCATGTGAAATTTACTAGTTGCTATAACTACGACTACAGCAAAATTACTGGTACTTTTTTAGTTTACACCCCTACATTTAGGGGGTGTAAACTAAATTATAGTCTATGGGTACTTTTTTAGTTTACACCCCCACACTTAAGCTAAATAGAAAAATCAGAAATCAGTTGTATGTGGGGGTGTAAACTAAATTATAGTCCATGTTAAACTAAATTAGTTTACACCCAAAACTTTTTATTGAAAATTAAGTAAAACAAATTATTCACGTTTATAAACTTCTGCTATTTGCAAAGAGAATGTAACCAGCCAATCCACCACCAGTGCCACCTACCGCCGTGAGCGCACACCAGGCGCAACACGCCAACGTACCTTACCTAACCTAACCTAGCCTAACCTATCCTATCATATCCTATCCTAACCTAAACTCACCTAACCTAATCTCGCAATTAAAATCATAATGCTTCAATACAATGGAAAAAAGTGGGGTGTAAACTAAATAAGTTGCCCGTAAACATTATTTTAGTTTACACCCCCACATTTAAGCAAAATAGAAAAATCGTAAACCAGGTGTAGGTGGGGGTGTAAACTAAATAAGGTGCTCGTAAACATTATTTTAGTTTACACCCCCACATTTAAGCGAGATACAAAAATCGTAAACCAGGTGTATGTGGGGGTGTAAACTAAAAGAGTGCCAAATTACTTACCGATCTAAAAACTGAACAGCAAAAATACTTACCGACGCCTTTTTAAAAAACAATCAAAATTAGGCTTACATGAACATTTTTATGAAATGTTATTTGACAAATAACAAATTGGTTACCTAGTGATGTGTGCCATATCACTTCGATCATTTCGATGTGTTTCTCTCGTTTTAATTTCTCAGTAAATAATTTATATTTTTACTTCCTTTTACGATAAAGGTAGTATTGGATTCACCCCAAAAATTCGAAAGTGAGTTTTCAAGAGATCTTCACGTTTTAGAGTCCCCTGAACCCAAAAAACATATTTTTGTTCATTGGTCTGTGTGTCTATGAAAGAATATCTCAAAAACGAAAAGAGGTATATAAGTTTTGTGTACTATCTAGATGCGACAGCAAGCTGTTGAAGAAAATCGCATAAACGGTATGGTGTTTACTCTTCTGTTGAATACCTCGAATATGGGTTTCTCTTTTTCCACTTTTTTTATTAACACCCGGTATATTATTACATTTTTTAATTCAGCTTGAAATTTTAGAGAAATTTGTTTGTACAACTAACGCTCTCTTTTGTACGGTTTCTGTAGAATTTGTAATTTTTGAACATTTTTGACAAATGCTTAAAAATTAAAAATCAAATTTTTGGCTAATTATAAGATCACTGTAAAAGGAAGTTGTGTGTGTGTATCACACCAAATTTTTTTGTATAATTTTTTGAAATATTAAAAAGGCACATTCGTCCATGGCTTTGCTGTAATTAATGAAATATAAACAACTAGGAACGTCAGCACTAATATTAATGTAATACAAAACAGGTTATCTACCGAATCTACTGTTTTTATCTGACAATTTAATGCATACACTAAAAATCCCATAAACCGCGGTTTTTTTTGTTACTATGACAGCGGCAAAAGTTTACCCTAACTTTTAAATCGGTCTAATTCTAGTAAGCCTTGTTTGTTAATTTAGTGACTTCTAAATTACCTTATACATATGTAAATTAAATATGTATTCATTAAATTGTCGTACCGAATTACACTCAAGCTTTTTTTTATTGAAGTAAACTTAGCATTTATTCGAGTTTCCTTGCCTTTAAGCAATTTAACTCAAAAAATTGCCAGAAAAAATTACTCGTTCTTCGGACGTTTCGTTAAACTGCCGAGCAACAAAATGTTTATTAAAACGTCAAGTTTACTTCGACAAAAAAAAGCTCTCGTGTAATTATAAGTGACAATTTAATGTATACACTAAAAATCCCATAAGCCGCGTTTTTTTTCACTATGACAGCGGCAAAAGTTTGTCCTAACTTTTCCAGCGACAAAACGGAACTTAACTTTTAAAACGGTCTAATTCTAGTAAGCCTAGCAGAGTTGCTAAGAACCTAATATGTAAATTAAATATGTATTCATTAAATTGTCGTACTGAATTACACTCAAGCATTTTTTTATAGAAGTAAACTTAACATTTATAATTCGAGTTTCCTTGCCTTTAGGCAATTCAACACAAAAACTGTTTCAGAGGCAGTTTTTTCGTTAAATTGCCAAGCAAAGAATCATTAAAATTCTCAATAAAAGTTTACTTCCACAAAAAAGCTCTCGTGTAATTATAAGTGAATAAATAAACGCAACTTTAAATGTCCTTCACTCGTTCACGAAGCAGAAGATATTAGATATATTAGTGAACACACCACACACAAGTTTAATTGAATCAAAGAAGACTCGCAACATAATTGACGTATTGTTTGAAGTACAACTGATACCTTCAATCGCTGCCATATTGGTGCCGGTGGTGGCGCCACCAACGGTGATGAAAATGGCCTATTAAGACCAAAGCAGAGATAGTGTTTGACAGATACCATTTATATGATCATTCCAGAAATCCAAATTAATGCCCAATAATTTCTAAACTGGAATGCTGCAGAGTCGTGAACGAGAACGGATGTGAATTGATCGCACCGACAGTAAACCTAAAAATTAGGCATCGCCGTGTAAATTGATTTCTCGAGTTTTCGGACAGTGAGAAAATAGGAGTGACGTAAGCGGCAACCGTGTTAAAGTAAGGAACGGGGAAAACAAGAGTTGAAAGATATTAACGAAAACGGTAGTGAAACACACGGAATTTTGCACACACCCGTGAGTGAAGGTTGAATTGGCGAGCTCGATACGCGAAAGGTCAAGCGCCGTGGGTCGTGATAAACACGTAAACATTGTGTGTTAACATTAATAAGATTTCGGGCGAATATTAATATTAATGTCCGCACCAGGTAAAAGAACTAGAGATTTGAACAGTAGTGAAGAAAGGGAACCGAGACTATTCAGTAAAAGTAAGAAAGTGTTACGAACACCTCCTGAAGCAATAGAGATGGGACTTCTGCTAGAAATAAAAGAAATGCTGAAAAGCATGCTAGAGGAAATAAAGAAGAATATGGAGACAATTAGCAAATTAAGAGAAGAAATGGTAAGAAATGATGAAATGTGGGGGATAGAAAAGACGAAATTAGAGGAAAGAATAGAAAATCTTGAAGATAAACTGGATAGCATAGAAAAGGAAAAACGAAGAAATAATGCAATAGGCAAGGGGATGAAATTTGATGAAACGCAAACGATACCAGCGGTCCTGCAATACTTCAAGGACAAATTGCAGGTAGAAGTAGAAGTAATTAAAGTAATCCCTGTAAGCACTACAACCAGGCAAACCATGAATATCTTAGAATTAAAAAACTGGAAAAGCAAACAAAAACTCATGAAAAATAAATCAAAATTAAGGAGTTCCAAGGTACGAGTATATATCGATAATGATCTTACAATGAAAGAAAGACAAATACAATGGGAGATCAGAAAATTGCAAAAGATGAAATAAGCAAAGGACACAGTGTCAGAATTGTATACAGAAAGATAACCATCGATGGAGAACTATATAATTGGAATGATATGGAAAACTGAAATTCCATAAGAACGCAAATAAAATGATAACGACAAACGCAAAGGACATGGACAATAAAAAGCCTAAAATCATAAAAGATGACGAGATACGAAATGTTAAAAGGGAAAGGAAAGAGGAGGAACGGAAAGCAGGATCAGAACAAAAAAGTGAAATAAAAATAGGAGTATGGAACATAAGAGGACTAAACGGAAAAAAGATTAAACTGATAGAGGAATTTCTTAAAACTAAAATGAGTCTAATGGGATTTACAGAAACAAAAAAGAAAATGCGGGGAAGCCTAGAAGTAGAATGATGACATGTACTTCTCTACAGTGGAGTGGAGGAATACCAATGGGCGCAAGCCGGGGTTGCATTTTTGGTGCATAAAGAGGTATTTAAAACAATCAAAGGATGCAATTGTATCTCTGAGAAGATAATGACAACACTTTGGCTATATAATAACGTAATATATACTGTCATAGTAGTATACGGGCCCAGTGGGAATGATAGAAAAAAAATTAAGGATTAATTCTGGGTAGAACTACAAGAGCAGGTGGACCAAACAGATCATTTTATTATTATATGAGATCTAAATGGAAGAGTTGGCTGCGAATAGAAAAATAGCCTCTTTCTTTTACGATTGGTAAGTTCGGGGATCTTCTTCTTTTTCTTCTTATTGTAGGCTAGTGGCCTGTTATAACCACAAAGTGGTTCATAAGCCCTCTTTGGCCTTAGGCCGGGTAGACTGCGGAAAACATAAATGGAGGCAAGATTATTGACTTTTGTATACAAAACGATTTACTAGTGGCAATTACCTTTTTCCAGCACCGTGATATCCATAAATATACAAGGGAAGTAATATCTAGAAATGAAAAATCGACAATTGATCTAATGATGATTAAGAAATGTCTCCTACGTTCGATAAAAGATGTTAGAGTCAAAAGAGGAGCGGAGATTGGATCTGACCATTATCTGGTAGAGATAAGAATAAAAAAAGGAGTAAGAAAGCAACAGATACAAACAAAAAAGAACACAAAATTCATTAATATTCGAGGCTACAGATTACAATCAGACGAGGTCAGACAACAATATCAGGAATCATTGGGAGAAGCTTTGCAGCCTGGGATAACATAGATCAAGAAAAAGATATTGAAGTTATTTGGAAAATATTTAAGGAAACCTTGTTAAAGATGGCTATCAAGGTCTGCGGAGTATCAAAATGCATAAACACAAAGAAGTAGACGACATGGTGGAATGAAGACCTGAAGAAATTAATACGTACTAAAAAACAAAGCTGGAAGAAATACCTATAAACCAAGAATAGAACTGATTATGACACGTATAAACAACACCGAGCTCAAGTTAAACAGGCAGTCAAAGTAGCTAAACAGAAGGCCTAGGATGATTTTGGCAACAAAATGGAGCAACAAGGACAAAGGTATTCGAAACTGTTTTATAGACCACTAAGGAAATTGAGGTGCGAAAGCGGCGGGTCGATAAAATGTCTCAAAAGCAAAGATGGAAAGATACTAACTACTAACGATGATATTAACGAAACATAGTATGACTATTTTAGAGAACTGTTACAAGGAGAGGATACTGAGGATGATAAATGGAAGGGGCAGTAGCGAGCATATAAGTGAACAAGAAAAAAATAATGAAGTAACAATGCAAGAAGGAGTAGATGCCATAAAAGAACTAAAAAAAGGGAAAGCGCCAAGAGAGAACGGTATTAAGCCAGAAATGCTGAAATATATGGAGATGGAAGAAACACATATACTCCACGAAATCGTAGAGAAAGCCTGGAAGTATAGAAAAATTCCGAATGATTGGAAAATAGCAGCCATAGTACCCATACATAAGAAGCTCGATAAAATATAGGTACTGCAACAATTACCGGGGTATTTCACTGTTAAGTATGGCCGGGAAAATATATGAAACAGTACTGGAAAGCAGGATAAGAAAAGAAATAGAGATAACTTTTAGCAAAACTCAGGCAAGATTTAGACAGGGAAGGGAACTCAAGACTGGATCTTCAGTATAAGACAAAGAAGTGACAAGAGACTTGAGAGTAACAACAAATTGTACATATGTGCAATCGACCTAGAGAAAGCGTTCGATTCTCTTCCAAGAGAATTGATATGGGCAAGTCTAGAGAAACGGGGAGTAACTGAAGATCTTAGAGAAGCCATTAAAAGTACCGGGTGGCCATAAATATCTGAGATCCCGGTAGCCATGGAATTAGCAACTTATAAATGTTGGTTAGCATTATATTTCAATTACGATAAGTATTGGTACCTATGTAATGTAATAAAATGCAATAAGAGGAGGGGAATGTGCCCTGGATTCTGCAGTTTAGCCTACGACTCGATTATAAAAATTTATTGTTCTAACTTCAATACTTATTGCAATCGGAAATAATTTTTGACAGATGGAAATTTTAGTTGTGATGACATTAATGACATTTAGTTTAGTTGGATTCATCATTTTAATAAAGCGGTGTTTATTCCAAAGGTGATGTGATATCAGATATTTATGGCCACCCGGTATATATGTGAATACAGTAAATATAATCAGGACAGGAAATGAGTATAACCGAAAATTTATCACCAATAAAAGAGTCCGGCAAGGTGGAATTCTCAGTTCTCTCCTGTTCATCACTGTCATGAATGAGATTGCGAAGAAAGCAAGTTGCAACAGCAAAGGAGTAAGAATAGGCGTTAGACACTTGAAACCGGTCGTTATCAAATAATTTCTATATGCAGATGACTTGATACTACTGGCAAATACCATGGAAAATTTACAAGCTGTAATCAATAACTGGAAATGCATTCTGGAGAAATATGGTATAAAAATAAACGCAAACAAAACAGAAGTCATGGTAGTAGCAAAGACCCATGAACAAATACGTGTGAAAATAAATGAACAAACTATATAGCAAACATCGCTACTGAAATATCTGGGAATCACCATCGACAGTAAAGCAGAAATTGAACCTGACATAAATAAGAGAATCACCTCAGCCTCCAGGATGTTTAATGCTTTAAAGTCAACTTTCTTTAATAAAAAAGAAGTGAGTAAAACCATAACACAAAGATTTATAGAACAGTGTTAGTCCAAATCATGTTATACGGGTGCGATTCCTGGGTGCTCAATAAAAATCTAAAATACAAGCAGCAGAGATGAGAATATTACGGAAGATAGAAGGAGTATACAGACCGAAAAAATAAAAAATGTAGAAATAAGGCAAATACTGAATGTTAATCCCATTCTCGACATAGTAGAGGAAAGACAACTGAGCTGGTTTGGACATTTGATGAGAATGAGCAGTAACAATCTCGTCAAAACAATTTGGAGAAACCAAAAAGAACTTGGAACTCAGAAATAAAAGAAATCCTGAGGAGACGTGGCTGTAACTGGACAGATGCCAAAAAATGCCCGCAACACAGGAAATTATGGAGAAGGCTTTGCCAGAGCCGGACACCATAACCTCGACACCTAACGGTAGAAGAGGATTCGGATAGGTAAGTAAATAATTTCTAAACTTTAGCATTAGTAATAGTTTTGCTAGATACTTCTAGTGTAAGGTCATGGTCAGATTTGAATTTTTTTCTGAAAATATGCATCATCATAGTTTTATCTAGATTGGCCGTTAACTCATTTATTTTTAGAAAATTTATTAAATTCTAAGGTTTATAATCTAGTCTACAAGATTTTCATCAGAATTTTCCGAAATTAATAATGTTATGTCATCAGCAAAGCAGATAAATTTACAAGTTAAAAGAGAATCGATGTCATTGATATACAGAAAGAATAACAGAGGAGCGATAACTGTTCCTTGCGGAACCTCAACTTTAAATGTAAGTTTTCCAGATTTTACCCTAGAAAACCTAACTAATTGTTCCCTATTCGACAAATAAAATTTTAATAAATTATTTATTTTACCATGGAGGCCAGAAAACTGCGCACTTTCTAAGTATCTATCATAATTAGCGCAATCAAACGCTTTATAGAGGTCCACAAAAACTGTCATTGCAAGCCTGCCGTTGACTAAATTATCATAAATGTTTTCATTAGTAATATAACAGGGGCAAGACATAGCGAGGGCAGTTTTCTAAGAGCAACCATCATGATAACTCTTGGCACGAGCAAAATTACATGTAAGTGTGTCGCACGTATTAGCTACCGATGGTCCGATATCACGAATTAATGAGACTACAGTAATTGTAATAACAGCATCTACTTAACAACGATACAAAAAGCAAGTCAGGCTCATTCGAGCAAGGTTTAAGATATGCCATCGCTTTCGACCGCTCTTAAAACATGCAGAGCCAACCAATTATAGAAATAATAATACATAAATTAGAGGGCAGCGATTAGGTCGACATCTGGACCGCTTCGACGGTTCGGCTGTCGGAATCTAACACACGCATTTATATTTTGAAGATTGTCATACATAACTCGTATACGAATTATGATTTAAATTGACCTAATAACGCGAATAAACTCAAGTTGCTTCTTGCTTGCATTTCTACTTCTAACTATGCTTATCAGGTAATCAGTTCGTGATTGGTCGATTTTCAAAAAATGTATGGTTCTTATTGCATGATATCAGTCATGTGACAGTTGAGTGTAATAATCTAAAACTTATAAGGACAGTCTTAGTGGAGGCTCTTCTCTAAAACCATGCTATTTTTTGAAAGTACACGATGTGTTTACAAAAAAAATAATATACGAGACGCTATTATCTTTTCAATTATTTTAGAGAACGAAGATAACAATGCTATCAGTCGATAATTGGACAAGGCACCCGGATCTCCTTTCTTATAAAGTGGAATGACATTTGCAGTTTTTAATCTGGAAAACAATTTTGATTACAACATTCATTTACTAAATGGCATAAAATAGTTTATTTAAGTTTGGAACCATAATCTAGTTTATTGGCCCTCGATAGCGGACGTAAAATAGCTTTTATGGCCCAAGGGCCTATAAAGTTGCTAAGCAGTATAACAAGCACCAACATTGTAGTATAGCAACACAACATTTTGAATCTCCGTTTTGATCTAATTCTGATTTCATCTTCGCCGGTATACTAATAAAATATTTATTAAAATCCTCGACTATATTTATATCAAGAATATTTACTTAATGCTAATTTCAGGTTTTGGCGGTTATTCAAACCTAAATCCTCATTTATAATTTCCCAAGTTGTTTTAGTTTTATGAGAGGCTCTTTCTTCCTTCGACAAAGTATTTCTTTTTCGCAAAGCTTAAAACTTCTCTATAACTGTTTTACGTGCCTCATCTAAGAGACGACAGAAATATTGTAATCACGAAAAGACCACCTTCCGAAATTTCTTCAGATCTTCACGTTTCAGGGTTTCTAGATTACGAAAAACAGGTTTTCTCAATTCTGTTGGTCTGTTGACGGTATTATTCAAAAACTATTCGTTGCAGGAAGACGATATTTTGCAGGCGTATTATATTTTTCTTAACATGGAATTTCGGCTTAGACCGCGTAGTATTTGGATATGAACACCCAGCATTTTCTGACTTACTGTGCCTTGCACCTTGTGAAGTCGAGAAAAAACCAGCGCGATGGTCATGCTGTTTGGTGGCTCGTGTTGTTTGACTATCTTGGGAACGAGGCAGATTTGGCCGTTTTGCCGTTTGTGCATCCATATTCACTAACGTTTTGCAATACTTTGCAGCTTGTATTATCCGAGTGAAAGTCGCACTAAGATCCGAAGGTCTGTGTGCAGCTATTTATAGTCCTCCATGCCAGGCGCGAGGAGTGGCGTAACGCTGGTTGGTCGACCGAGAATCCAGAAAATGCTGGGTGTTCATATCCAAATACTACGCGGTCTAAGCCGAAATTCCATGGTAAGAAAAATAATTCGAGTAACCGCGAAAGCCTCAAACAGTATATAGGCGTATTATATGTCTACCTGGCATGAAACCGAAAAATTATCGGAAAAATATTTAAGCGGGGTAGCACGAGCACCTTTAAAAAATAAAATTTTGTTTACTTTTGATTTAACTGAGTAATAGATAAAAGTAATAATTTTTACATGGTTCAAGCTTTATCATTAGCGAAAATGAAACATAACAAATACAGGTTAAACATCACAAATGGGACAGAATAGTATGTTGTCTTTATAACGCAGCAGAAACTCGTCCAACTCGAACACGCCCGTAGCTTAGTGATTCTGGCAGCGGACAAACAACCGGCTTCGAAATATTCGCATGGGAGCGCGGAGTGCGAATTCCAGCAGACTACATTTTTTAATTTTCTCGTTGAAAGACGAAGGAATTTTTTATTTGCAGAAGATAAAAGTAATGATTTGCACATAGCTTAGATCTTATCATTGGCGAAAATGAGACCTAACAGATATAGGGTAAACTTCACAAATGAGACATACTCTTTTGTAATTGTTGTAAAATTCTATGGTAAGTAAACCAATGTTTTTAAGCTTATATTATTTTTTTAATTTGCTGCATAAATTTTTAACTCTTTGGTAGCCCATGGTTTAGTAGGTGTTTTATGTTATTTTAAAGAGGCCATAAAAGATATATTAAAGTTATAGGTAATAATGTTTAAGAAATTGAAGATTTTGAATTAATCCTTTACATAGTACAATTGTTCCCAATTTTTTTTGAGAAGCATAAGAAAATTGTCTGTGTTTCTTTTACAAATATCGCAATTTTATATACAACGTTCTATTGACAAACAAAGTTACTGAGCAGAGTGGTTTGAAAATCCATTAATGATTACTCTTTTGTCGGACAGATTATTAAAATTTATGAAAATGTAATATATTCCCGATCTGCTGTTTCTAGTTATTCTATTAAAGCTGGTCGTTGAAAGGTTTATAATTTGCAATATCTATTGCTATGATATGTAATTGTGTTGCTTTAGAGAGTATGTTAATAAGTCTGTCAATACATTAATACTCTAAAACTTTCTCTGGGTTTCTTCTAAGAAATGGTCAACATTCTTCGAGATTAAGTTCTACTGTATTGATGATGTCAGGTTATGGGCTTGTACTAATTTTCTGAAAAATGGAGAACTTTACTGCCAAGTTGCAAATTGACAATCTTGAAGGAAAGCTAATTAGCCTATATGGAAGTACAAAATATCCATTTATTGAGAAGTACGCCAGGTGCAATGGATATTGTAGAAGGAAAGTTTAAGAGATCTGTAGAATTGGCAAACGCTGCAGGTGACGCTGAAGTGTTGGCTTATACGTCGGAGTTTACGAACTATATTAAAGTTGACAGTAGCGTGCTGCTTCTGATGACCACAAACATGAATGAAGATATATTACGAAAGCCTTGCGTTATACAACTGCTCGTGAGGTATGACTAGAGTGTCATAAGCTGTATGATGGTGTTTTTGAAGATAGAGCGTACAATCTATCTATGCAGTTCTTTGGATACAAATGAGAACTGGCAGATAACACACACATGTCGAAACTGAAAAATATATGGAACGAGTTGAATCAAGAAATTATAAAAGGCGAAGGCGACAATAAAACGTTACCAGAACTTCTCTTAATTTGTAAAATATTAGATACTCTTTGTGAACAATATTTTTACTTTAGATCCAGCTAGTTATTGATGTTAAAAGAAGAAATAACTGTGGAAAACCTAACCAGTTACCCATGCACATACGAGAGAGATCTTACTTGTAAAACTGGTGAACCTAATCCAGAGGCTTTAATCAGCAATACCCAAAGTAAAAGGCAAACGTATAAGGACGAGAATATAAGGTGTAACTGTTGTTTTGAAATTGGCCACAGTGTGAAACAATGCCAAAAGTAGATCAGAGACGAAAGACCAACAAAACATAGCAATACACTCTCTTCTAAACGAGAGGCGAATAAGTATGACATTAACGACAGTTCATTCATGCGCGATGACAGCAGAATATGACAGATAAAGTTGGTACATAAATAATGAAGCGATTAGCCACATTGCGAACCGGAACGATTTGTTCCAGGCCTTTGAACATTTAAATCAAAATCATACGGTTACCATAGCTAACAGTAATTGCATTGCAAAGAAGAGGCACAGTTGAGATTGAATCAAATGTTAATGTCAGACTGGAAAGAAGAAACCTGGATGTTGTCTGGTACGTAGCATCATGTCTACCAAAGGAGCTGTTCTCTCTATTGGCTGCGCATGTTAGAAAACCGCAAAGCAATTTTACTTCCACAGCATAAACATGCAGTTTAACAGTGGTTGGTAAAGTAAGTCTTGTTGGCAAGCGTAGTCGTAATAGAGGACTATATAAACTGGAATCAAGAAACGTTTTACCAGATGTTCAAGTTTATGGGGCAACAGATCTAATGCAACTATAGCAAAAAAGATTAGCTCGCCAAAATAAAAGATAGGTCAAAGTTGTAGTAAAAAGAGAGCCGGGACTAAAGTGTCTTTGGATCAAGAGATTTGTGAAGGTTGCCTTTATGGGAAAGCGTAGAGATCTAAATTTGGAACTAAGAAAAGAAGTACCAACCATGGCAGCTTCTACATTCAAACGTTTGTAAACCGTTCTTGTTTTCTATTTCAAAATATCGCTACTTTGTATTGTTAAAAGATGATTATATCTAGTTATCGACACATTTACTTATTGAGGGAGAAGTTTCAGGTACCTAAAAGAGAAGTTGATACAGATGATTACTGAAACGAAAGTAGCAGGACATGTTATCAAAACCATTTTGTGTGATAATTTTAAAGAATCACTAAATTAAACAGCGTCTTACAATGTCTTTCTCGCCTGATCAGAATGGCTGTAGTGAGCGAGAAAACAGAACGTTAGTTGAGGCAGCGAGGCCTATGATGTACGCACATGAAGTTCTACTTCAAGATTTATGGGCGGAATTAATTAACACTGCTGCATATATTTTAAATATAAAGGGTGCTAGTAGACAAGAAAATAAATCTCCGCATGAGTTATGGTTCGAAAGGAAACCAAATAGAGTGGTAAAAAGAACAGCGTTACCAAAACTATTTTTGCCAGGTAGGTACATAACGCAGCGGGGCCACGGTAAGTGAGCGGTGATCGCCGTCGCAGCCGAGGTCATAGTGAAAATCATGGAGCGCTCTAGTCGGAGTGGTTGAAAGTTCAACTCCCGGCACGGGCAGTCTAGATTTTCACTTAATTATAGCTTAGGTTAAAGTGACGCCCGCGCCCCCTTAAGTAATGCTTGAGCGGTTCCGGGGGAAACGGTAGTCGTTAGGAAAATTTAAAAAAAGGTACATAACGCATGTAGTTTTTTCGTCGGTCAATATGAAATCCGTTTCTGTTGTAGTTGCAGAGCAAATTGAACAAACTTCATCACTGATAGAGGTGGAACACTCGTATTGTGTGAAGCATGATGGAAACCTCGAGCCAGAATTTGAAGCCCAACCTATTACCGTAGATCTTTCAATCGGTATGTCAGGTGAGTTACAATGTTATTCTTTTTAGCAGCAGAATGTGGCATGCTATTTTTTCCTTTCAGTTATGCCGCAAATAATACATAATTCACTCCAGATCGAACGAGAATATCTAACGGGTGTTCATAAACAGTCGTCATCCCAGTAGGTTTTGACTTCAGAAACGTATGTCTATTAAAATTGAGAAAAAATGCGCTATGACAGTACTCAATGACGTTTCATTGTGTTGCACGAATTAATCAAAGACATAACATTTTGTTTTTCAAAGCAACTGGGATGACGACTGTTTATGAACACCCGTTATATAGCATCCCGCAGGGTGAAAGTTTTGAGCTCGAGCTAGGGGCACGACCTACGACAGAACTTTTATCAGTGCATTCTGGGGAAACTATGGAGTTTGCTTGTATTACACCAGGTGCAGTATTAAACATTAGTAATTTGTACAACTAGTTTTTAAAGTGATACTTTTTATCATAAATTTGTAATTTGATAACGAGGGCGAAGCCCGAGTTAATCAAGCAAATGAATGAAAAAAAGGACTTTCAAAACGTGTTGTACACGTATTTTTTGCATACGTGATCTTCTGGTCGAAATTTAGTCAAAAAGGACTTCGGAATTGACAACTGTCAAATTGACATTTCAACAAAATACAAGATGGCGCAAAAGTCCTCACTCGATTTCCTAAGGCAGTAACTTTGTTTTGTAAATGAAAAGAATTGGTTCTGTTTGCTGATTATGTTTATTTAGACGTTTAATTTTTTTCCATTAAGTCTCGAAGACAATATCGGTCAAGTGGACACCTCCAGAGTTGATGAAAATTCGGGCTCGTTTCACAGCATTTTTCATGACTTTTCTCAAAACTTCTGGCGATAAATTCTCCACTTTTAGTCAGATGTTTTCTTTTAAGGCCGCCAAGGTTTGTGGCTTAATCGTATAGACCCGTGACTTTAGAAAACCCCAATGAAAAAAGTCTGGAACGGTCAAATCGGGCGATCTTGCGGGCCAGTGCAGATCTCCAAAACGAGAGATGAAGCGGTCTGGAAAAGCTTGCTTCAGAATATCCACTGTCGTTCATTCTGTGTGTGCGGTTGCACTTATAAGAGAACATCTTTAAGTCTTTCACCAAAATTCGCTGTAAAGACCGTCTACCAATGCCCAAGTGCGTGGCCCGTCGTCTGGTGGATGTTTGAGGGTCCTCTTGAACATCTGTAGCCACAGCAGCTATATTTTCGACCGATCGGCTACTCCGGACGGAATGGGACGTTTCGGCGCGGCCGATTCGGCTAAGCCCTTTCGGCGCGGAGACGGTTCGGCGCGGAGACAGTTCGGCGCAATGACGTTTCGGCGAGAAAACGTATCCACTCCCACTAAATTATGTGTGCGGAGCATTTCACATGCTACAAATTATTAAAAGCACGCCAGGTAGCAAATTAGCAAGTAGAGAAGTTTCAAGTTTCAATCACGCACTTACTTGTACTACGAGTTTTAGAAGTTCAACCAATAGAAAAATTCTATTCAAATGTTGCTTAACTATTTCTGTTCGGTGAACAAGGTATAGTGATTGGCCAGTTAGGTTAATCCTAATTTTAAACAAGGCTACTTACTCAATAACCTTTGACATTTTTTATATTATCCGATGGCTGATTGAACTGTTGATAAACATACATCTCCTGGCATGTCATTGCAATTAGCATAAGTGAGCCACGACACTAATTGTGCTTTGAAGATTCTCAGCTACATATTCATTAAATTACTGAAGCAACGAATTGTGTTTTTGTTTTCAATGTCGACAGAGTCTATATTTGCAAGATTCAACTTCAAAGAGAAATGGGAATGGACATCCAATTCTATGGAAATTTATAGATGGATTAAGAAGCATTCAAAAAGACGGTGTTCTGTTTTACGTGCACCTGATTGCAGGCCATGAAGCACCAAAAAAGTTAAAAAATATATACGGATGCTGACAGGCGCATAAAGACAATAGTGGGTGATTACGCAAACAGAGACATAATAGACTATCTGCCAGGATTATCTTATAATTATGAAATGAATGAATAATTGTAGGATTCTTTATGTTATTAATAAGTATATTTAATATATTAATTTAAGTTTATTATTAGTAAATTAATATAATTATAAGTATTACATTAATAAGTGAATGTAACAATTTTATTTATATTTTTAGTTTATTTCTTCTTATTATGTTTTAGTTGATTTAAGCTGGCTATATTTACTGAATAATTACATTGTTTCCTATAATTTTATGTAAGTATTTGAAAAATCTTTATGTACATTTTTATATTTGCAATAAATGTAAACAATTTTGTGGAATTAGTTTTTCTGTATCGTGTAATATACTTCTGAACCAAATTAAGGAACCGCCAATAAAATTCTAGATAATGTTATGAAAACGTAACCCGTTTTAATAAAATTAGATAATGCAGACCTCTTGTTTTTAAGCTACGCCTTACGGCAGTTCTCTGTACCACCAATTTGTTGGTGTTCAAAGCCCTCTTCTCTTTGAGAATGACTCTTGCGAAGGAGAATAATTACAATAATTACAATGAAAATTATAACCCGTTCACTTCATTTGTTACTCTGAGCAGGCTTTGCATGCGCTTTTTTGACGGTGTAAGAAACAATTGCTAACAAAAAAAATACCAAAATAAAAGTAAAATTCTCCATTCGTGAAGTAAATTAAAGTTATTAAAAATAACGTAACTGATTCCTGCAGTTCAGCAAGATGCCAAAAATGAGGAGTTTTATATTACTGTAGTACTTTTAAGAAGTTACAGAACCTAAATGTCATTTTGACATTATTATTTTCTTGTAACTAAATATTTGATAGATTAGTAAAAATATTCACATTCAAGGCCTGCCCAGAATCAGAACTGGAGTAAATGGGGTATATGTAAATTAATTTCAATGAAAACGCATTCATTGCTCGACATGTATTTTTCATGACATACTAACTAAGTAACGTAGAAAACATTAAAAAATACAATTGTAAATTTAATTTACTAATTATACTACGTCTTCGTAAACTTATTTCAAATTCTATTGGTGGTTTCTTACTTTTGTTGAAAAGTAACTAGCATATTACACATTTAAACGATCAGCAAAATATTTGATTTTTGGTCGATTTTAAAATAAATATTATCTTCAAGAGCACAACACCAAAAAACTTAGAGTTTGTATACACATTTGGGAAGAAGTCAATGTTAGATCCACATTAATTTGTGCTTACTTTTATTTGAATATGTTAACTGGGGCAGGTACCTACATATTGAACAAACGCTTTTTAAGTATTATTTAACTTTCTGGTATTTTTAGAAGTATGCTTTCAACATTTTTCTTTACATACATCATAAAAATATACCAAATTGTAGCGTTGTGTTCTGACGCAAAAGCTAATATTTTCTAGTAATTATTATTTATATAGAATTGTGTTTATCCTCTACTATCCTCTAACTAAAATATATTCGAAAGCGCCTCATACGGAAATTTACAAAATATAACATTTTATTAGTTTGCGATTTAAATGTAAAAGTGAACCCACAAAATAGGTATACTCGCGCCGAAACGTCTTTGCGCCGAAAGGGCTGCGCAAAATCGTCCGCGCCAAATCGGCTGCGCCGAAACGTCGTACACCGACTCCGGGGCCGGCCACGTCTGAAACTGTCCCGTATTGAGCCAGTCTCCTCGAGGCGAGTGGCTAAACGCCACAGTGTTTACACATTTGATGCCACACGACCAGGGAATCGACAAAAAATTTCACGTGGAGCCAAAAGCACTGACCGATTATTTGTCAAAAAGATTGACACAAATTATTTCGCGTTTTTTGAGGAGTATAGCGATCCATGGTTTGTCTATGTGTATTCTGCTTCTGTTTGCTTCACGAATGTCAAAGTCGCGATGACATAAGATGCCATTTGCAAAAATGAGAGCATGTTCCGATAGGGTGATTACTTTTGCGCCACCTGTTAAAAAGGTGTACTTTTTTCATGATTTTTGGGTTAAAAAACTAGAACTTTTAATACGATTCTTCGTTAAAAAAAGACGACTTTCATGATCACTATGAAAAAAAAAAATTTATACGAATATTACATACTCGTATTATTATTTTCACTAGAAAGAATCAGATCTGAAATTTTCTTTATTTCAGGTGTTCATTCTTCGGGGGATAAATAAAAAATGGAAACAACCTGTTCTTTAGGAGTTTGTGAAAAGCGCCGTTAAAGCTACACATCTCATGATGAAAACTATTAGATAGATAACTATAGTTTCTTGTTTGGTAAATTTTTAACATATTAACGTTTTTTTTTCAATAGGTCATAATTGCCAGGAAGGATGCTGGATTAAATGTTGTTGCAACAATTTGTGACCAGGGGTCAAACAATGTGAGTGCATCAACCAGCTGGTCAAGCAGACAAAAGGCAACTATTTTAGACGGGGAGAAGAATTGAAAGTTTTCATTTTTGAAGTAGATGGAGAAATGATTATTCCATTATATAAATGGAAATTTTTCTGTTGGACAATAAATAAATATAATTATATTATGTAGTGTTTTTTCGTTTGTTGACTTTTAGCCCTTTTAGCCGTCTTGCTCACAAATTGTAAATATCAGAACTCAAGGTAGTGCAAACCAAAGCTACCATGTCAATCTTGATAAACCAGCATGGACCAATACGATGGTTTATGGATTTCTGTGATTATCACGGATTGCCTTATGCTAGGCTTATCAAATATCAAATTTCAAGATACAATATAGTAAAATATTGCAAGAAATGATTTTTGAATTTCTCTCCAAAATGAACTTCTAGCCCACTAGTTGGCGCTGACGTTAATTCTATTTCTGTCTTAGGGACATTTCATTCTATACCTGCGGTTTATTATTTCTCTAGGGGCACTACTTTCAGTTTATTCACCAACACATATTTACAAATGTTGGCTGGTGCCCCGCCTTTCGGCATTACTCCAACCTGTTTTGCGTCCTGTACCTATTTCTATGCCGTGGACAGCGTGCGTTTACTAACTTACTTAAACTAAACTAAAACTACGCTAACTTAGACTAAACTAAATCACTAAACACTTAGGCCTTACACTACTTAATCTAGATATCCTATGCACTAAACAACACCATCCTGGCCGCAGTCAGTCAGCACTCGCCCGCGTCCACTGATTCGTGCGCCTCACTCGCAATCCGGTTTGAGGCGTTGAATTCTGGAGACGAACGCTCGAAGAGCCAGCCACCACTCCCTCTCCTCGGATTAGGGATGGGCGCGTGATGTGAAAACAGTCGTGTCATGTCGGGTCACGGCGTGTCACGTCGTGAACGCGACTAATATTTGAAAATCGTGACGTGAACGTGAGTGCAAATTTCCAAGGTGTGATTCACGTTTCACATTAAATATTTAGTAACGAATAAAAAACTGCAGGGTGCCCCGGGTGAACCTATTTTTAGAAAAGTAATGTTTCGTTTTGTATACTCGACTGAATACTGAAAATGTCGATTACGTTTTATTTTTAAACCAATTTATTGTGTAGATGTGTAGACGAACTTATTATTCTAATAAAAGTACCTAATGTTTTGTTTTGTATACTCGCCTTAACGCTGACAATGTTGATCCTTGTACGTAAAAGTACTTTTTAGGATACTGCATTGGTAACTAGCGTTTACATAGTTGCAAACGAATCCGGTAGATAAAATTTACCGGCCTAGACCAGTTGGACACACACGAGCTTGTGCTTATGTGTCCAAATTAATTTAATTTTATATATATATATATATATACGTATATTATACACTTTTCTTGATATATAATTTTTTTAATTTATAATGTATGTAAGAGAAACATGTAATATTAATATTTAAAAATAAACTTACTTACTAACTTACTAACTTACTAGTAGTTGACAACGGCCGAATCAAAGGCCAATTTAATATTGTAAAATGAATGCAATCTTAGAAACTTCAACATCTCTTGGGTGATTACAGTCAAATAAGACATTTAAGTAAATGGAAAAATGGTCTGCTACATTTGTGTATAACATGAGAGTTACTTTTGACGGTTTTAGTATTTGAATTCATACGAAGAAAAATGTGGTCTAAACAAGGTGCACTATTTTTAGTAGGCTATAGCCTATAATGTAGAATGAAAACTCCAGTGATAAAAATGTGCAAAGATAAAGGTTTGAAAGACTATAACCATTTTTAAAATATCCATGTTTATGTCACCATTAAATATGCTAATATGGTTTTCCTTCATCTTTTCCTTTTCGTGTACAAAACCCACGCGTGCTACAATAAGCGCTCTTATGAAACTTGTATATTAATACACTATTAGGTATCATACCCTTATAATAAAGCAGAAAATTCCCAAGGTCAAACATTTATGCGCGTGGTCTATGTGTAGTCTTGATATTAGCAGCGTTGCCAGACCTGGTACAATTCTACGAATCTGGTACATTTTGAAACCGTTTCTACAAATTTATTTCGTACAGTGTAAATCTGGCAACAGGGCTAAAATTGTCGTGTTGACAGCTGGCCTTTAGTTTACGAAGAAGGAAACCCTCATTTCTGTTGTAGAAAAGTGAGTATTCGTTATTATATTTTCCATTTTAATTTTGTGTGCTCTTGTGTGACATAACCTAAGATTTGCGTGGAAATTTTATCTGGCAAAAACAGAGGCAATCAATGCGTTTCGCACTGCACAATTTTCATTATTATCAATCCTATTAACGACATAATTTTACAGTACATTATAATTACAGATACCTTCCTTAAAGGAGAAATTGGTGGAAAAAGAAAAGCAGCTAAATGAAATGAAACAAGAATTCCTCGACAGTAGAGAAGTCTTGTCTGAAAACTGGAAAGAAGCTGTAAGTGAAGCCAAAAAGCAATACGAAGCGATGGATAGCGCGCTAGAGGTGAATTTATTAAAAGTGACGCTATAAATACCTTTATTAACTATTGCGATTTCAGATTCTACATAGTATACAAACTGTAGTTCAACAGTGCCCACCGCTAGCCAAGCTGCAGAGAGATTTAGAAGAAACAAGCTTTCAGAGCGCATCGTCTATGCACATAGCTGCTCCATCCGACTACAATGCCAACGGAGCACTGCTGAATTCCGTTAACAACTTGGAGATTCCTTCACCCATAAATAGTACTGCCTAAGTTACGTACTAAAGCGTGTGTTTAGTTATCACGAGTACGTTGTGAACCAACACTTATTACATTCAGTTGCCCTCCGAAAAACTAATGTCTTCCGAGCTTTAGCATTCAGTACGAACGAGTTATTTATCAGGTTGTTGCTGCTGAGGAGAACATCGTTGCCATAGTCGAGCGCAGTTCCAGCGCATCTCGTACTGCCAAACCAGCAGATGGACAAACAAAACGCCCAGTAGGAAATGCTCTCTCTTTTAAAGTGGATGTTCAAATGATTGAGAGGAATCATCGTGAAATGACAAGGAGGAGTTTCTAACGTGCAGAAAGATAAAACGTAATCTGAAGTTAAGTGATATCAATTTGGAATTAGTTCATATGGCAAAAAGCAATAACTCTGTGTATATTAATGAATCTCTCTCATCGTTAAATCGACAGCTGTTTGCGACAGCTAGAGATTATAAAAAGGAGAAGAATATTAAATATCTTTGGTTTAAAAATGGCAGGATTTATATGAGGGCAAAAGATAATAGTAAAATAGCCAAAATTAAAAATGTTTTTTGAATGTTTGAATAAAATTGATTTAAGAAACATTTTATATATTTCTATCGATAATTCTATAAAATTATATGGAAAATATTTTCTTTTGCATTTTTTAGAACACAAAGTAAATCCTGTTTTATTTTTATTTGTATTTCTATACAGTTTGTGGTTTACTTTCAGTTATTTTGGTTGCTTCGCAAATATAACTTCATTTCGATTTTTGTCAATCTTTCTGATATTAAGTTTATTGCTATGTTGCTGCAAATGTCTTTATGGTAATATATTTAGTTTTATTTCTATTAATCAAATATTCATTTTTATGAGTTATCGTATAAAGTTTGTTTATAGTAATAATTCTGAGGTTCATCAGTATCTGCTGATGTTGATTAACTGCTTAATCGATTTACAAATTTACAATTTCCTATTATTCCTACAGCAAGTTGTAGTATAGCTATTGAACAGTTGTGGATCAAAATTATTTAAAAAAATTTAACGGTTGTCATAAGAACAGTTTATCGAAGGCAGGAGTTTGGATGCGCTGACTTCATTGATACCTTGGAGGACTCCTTTTAACTTATTGCACATATGACGGACGAGATAGTGTGTCTGGGTGATTTTAACATAGATATTTTATCTATAAATGATAAAAGTACTAAAAAATAATAAAAACAGCTCTCCATTACTGGACCTTATTTTGGTAAACGATAAAAAATGTATAGTCAATTACGGTGCGACTGATGTACATGGATTATCCGTACATTGTTTGGTTTATTGTGACTACTCTATTAAATGTAAATTGCATCGCAAAAGTTTTTTGTATACTTACAGAGATTTTGCTAATTTTGATTATGAGGAGGTCTATAACGACCTTCAGTCTCTTCCATGGCACAATTTAATAAATTTAATCATAGACAGTGCGGACAGTAAAAGAATTCAGCATATGCAAAATACATGCCTGAGGTTTATTCATGGTATTAGAAAATTTGATCACATAACACATAAACTTAACGAAATTAAATGTTTAAATATGCACAATAGCAGAATACTTCATTCAGCCACATTGTTTCATAAAATTATCTCAAATAAAGTACGATCTTATTTACTTATCAAAATTGAATTTAGATGTGATGTTCATAGTGTTAATATGCGAAATAGAAATTTAATTACGCATCCATATCACAAAACTGCAATGTATGAGCGATCCTTTTCTTACCTATATCGTAAGATCTTTGCCGGAGTATCTCAAAACCTGTTCACCTGAGAAATTTAACTCTAATCTATTTAAAATTCTACTTAATCACCAAATCGGTGCAGCATAATCACTCTCTTACATACAGTGTGTCCCAGGATTGATGTTGCAAGAGGTGAGATGTACTAAAAATTTTTGAATTTTATTTAAGGTTCTGGGATTCGGTCCTGCTTGATTTGAAAAGAATTTTAAGAATATTTTCATTTTTTAAAAAACAAGTAGGCCTTGACAGGGAAGCGAAAACTATTTTATTTTCAGGTAAACTACCCTTTTCGTTTATGATACGGCAAAATTCTATTAAGGAAAGTTGTTTATAATGATAAATTATGGTGCTATACAAAATTTCAGAAAGATCTGTTGACTTAGATTTAACCGTCATTTTTTATAAATGCAATTATTGTTTAATCCAAAAAATAACGTTTTAATCTAAGTCGACAGATCCTTCTGAACTTTTGTATAGGGTTATAATTTGTCATTCTAAACAACTTTTATTAATAAAATTTTACCGTATCATGAACAAAAAGGGTAGTTTACCTGAAATTAACATACAATTATCTAAAAAATAAACAATTTGTCTTAATAAAATTTTGCCGTATCATGAACAGAAAGGGTACTTTACCTGATAATAAAATAGTTTTCGCTTTCCTGTCAAGGCCTACTTGTTTTTCAAAAACTGAAAATATTCTTAAAATTCTTTTCAAACCAAGCAGGATCGAATCCCAGAACCTTAAAATAAAATTCAAAAATTTTTAGACCATCTCACCTCTTGTAACATCAATCCTGGTACACACTGTATATGTTTAATATTACAATATTATTGGTCTACAGTTAGTGTCGTTAATTATTTAATATTTGTTATCTAAGTGGAAAAGCAGATGCTATTTTAAATAGTAATCTGAATTTGCTCTTTTGGTGGTGAAATGGGGGTTGTCGAAATTAAGTGTCTTTATTGCGCAAAGGACATTGGCATATATGACCTAAATGTTCTAAAATGTGCAGGTGTACAAAAAAAAGGATGAAGAATTTAAATTAGATCATAACCATGGCTACTACTACCAGATACAAATGCAACTCGCTATTACTGGAGTTAATTACTGTGATTTTGTGGTATGGAGTAGTAAAAATTTTTTCCGTGAAAGAATACATTTCAATGAGGTATTTTGGGAAAAAGAAAGCGCTATTGCTATGAAGTTTTTTAACAATGTGATTATACCAGAACTTCTCGGTAGGGCATCCAATCCCGGGATCCCAAAATGTCGGTATCCCGGGATCCCTAATTTATTTATCCGGTATTTCAATCCCGGTATTTTTCCCCAATACCTGAATTTTCGATATTTTTGGGATTGCTTTTGTGTGCACTGCGTCGCAGTTCGCAGAGTCTGCGAGTCGCCTTACCCGGCCTGGCCGGCGCCAGACATGGAGCAACATGTTGATAGATAATAATTAGTATGGTTCAGGGTATTAGCAGTTAGCCAATGTGTCCATAAACGGCGTAAACTGTGTTCAGTTGTGTTGTCACTGTTGCTTGCATATTTACCTATTATACACCTACAAGCCTATGATATATATGGATAATACTAGAAATACCGGTTCTGAAAACAGGAAATCCCGGTATTGAACACCGGAAATCCCGGTATTGAATACTGGAAATACCGGTACTGAAAACAGGGAATCCCAGTTTGAACACCGGAAATCCTGGTATTGAATACCGGGATCCAGATAGAATTTCTTCAATACCGAAATCCCGGGATTGAAAATTCAGTTCGGTATTGGATGCCCTACTTCTCGGTAAATATTTCACAAATAAAGCAGTTAAGGATGCTGCAGCTAATACTGATTGGAATGTATTCAAAGAGTCGTTAAATGTTAATAATGGTACAAATTTAATGTTTTGTAATAAAAGTAGTAGTACGGAAACAAGGACCACTGCTCTCGTAGCCACGCAAACTAAAGATAACAGTATATATTGTTTGTGTAAGGGTCCTGATAATGGAACGCCTATGATTGCTTGCTGTAATTTGCACTGTTCCGTGGAATGGTTTTATCTGATTTTTATTGGTTTAACATCTGTATGTAATACTGTACAAAAATAACACAAACATAGTAAGGACGAACAATGAAGAGTCAAGAGAGTTTGTAACAGAGATAGGAGTAAAGCAGGGATGTGTGTTGAGTCCTCTTCTGTTTTCAATAGTGCTAGATGAAGCAATTAAAAATGCTAAGAAAAAGATGAAGACGCTAAAATTGGGATACTGGCAGATGGAACAAACAGAAATAAATGAACTCATGTTTGCAGATGACATGGCCATAACGAGCGACTCTGAAAATAATTTACAACATAACCTGGAGGTGCTAGAAAAAGAATTACAGAAAATAAACATGAAAATAAACATTGAGAAAACAAAAAGTATGGTAGTGGCGAGAGAGAATAAAACGCACAGCATAAAACTACAAGGGAAACAAATCGAGCAAGTAGAAAGTTTCAAATATCTAGGATCAATAATACAGAACAATGGTAAAGTAGACAAAGAAATCAACGACAGGATGGGAAAAACAGGAAGAATATACAATATGATGAAAACGACCTTCTTGGGGAAGAAAGAAGTGCCTAGGAAAATAAAAACAGAAGTAGTTAAAAAAGTAGTAAGACCGACAATAATGTATAGCAGCGAAACATGGACTTTAACAGAAAAGCATAAAACACGACTAAATGCAATGGAGATGCGGTTTCTAAGACGGATAGAAAATAAAACGAAAAAAGATAGGATTCGAAATGATACATACAGGAAAAACCTACAGATGGAGCCCGTAACGGAGAAAATAACGGAAGGTCAATTAAGGTGGTTCGGACATGTGTGCCGCATGACAAGGGACAGAATAACAAAAAGAGTGTATGAAACGCGAGTGCCGGGAAAAAATAAAAGAGGAAGACCCAGGAAAACATGGGAGGAGGGAATACGTGAGGGTGCAGCGAGCAAGGGAATAAAATGGGCAGGAATAAAACAAGTGACCCAGGATAGGAAACTATGGAAAGAAAAGTGGAAAACGCCATCGACGGAGCAAACTCAACCCCACCCGCCTTACACTTAACGGTAAAAAGGCATAGGACTAAGTAAAGTAAGTATGTAATACTGAATGGCATTGCCCTTTATGTAGTATAAGTGAAAGTAATAGTATTTTGTATTATATTGGTATTGGAATATAAAATAAAAGCAAATAAATATTTGATCGATTTATTTATTATCACTTTAATTGCAGTACTGTAAAATAAGTAAATACAAACATCATGTTTTTAAAAGCACGACCGCTGCGATATGTGAAAAACGCAGGTCTATTTTTAAATAAGTAACCGAATGCGCCAAGTAGCTGCTATAGAACACTGCAGTTTAAATTGAAACTAAATGAATTAATAACAGATTCATCCATTTTCAAGTATTCTATAATGTATATTGGTTATTTATATTTATACAGTACAGTAAACATTGCGCTTCCATACGTTGACCAAAATTATTTAAAAAGATATTTTTGTCAACTACACGGAAAAATTGCATGTTCAACACATTGGAAAATTCCATGCTCACGTAAAACTTTTACATTTTCTGGAAAACTCTCACTTTTCTTAACTTGTAGAACAATTTACTATTAATTCAATAGCGATTTAAGAAGAAAATTAACTCGCTAGCATATAAACATTATAAACAGTTACTTATGGTTGCTATTATAAAGATAATAATAATAATGCCAGTTTAAAATGACAAAGAAATAATAATTAATCGAGTTATTTAACAATATCAGTAACGGCGTAACTGGAGACTTGAGTTGCCGCATTTATATTTTTATGACGCTCAACGGCTTAAACCTGAAAAGAAACACAGATTGCAGGCAGCTGAAAATTATTTCGGTGGAGCAAATAATTCTCACATATAATCTCATAAGTCACAAGAGCATTAATTCTTTCCGGATTTTTTTTGACTGCGTTCCAACAACGTCATATTAATTAGGACGCCTTCCAGGGGCGAGCGTTTCCTTTCCAGAGACTTTCCATTTGAAAATATATTTTTTGGAACTTTTCCTTACTGCCAATCTCTAGCGTGCTTTTAAAACTTTCTTTAGTGCAACAAAAGTTATTAAATTCGTCCTACATTTTAAATGCGGCATATGCCGCGGGGTTTAAGCTAGTGTACTATATCTTGCAAGAATAACTTATGTATAAATATAAATGTTTGATTTTAACGCATCGCTCTCCAGATTATGTTCCAAACAACACCCAAGATACCGTTTATCAAAAAAGATATATTGGAGAGTGAGTAGCTCATACCGCTAAACAGTTCTGTACAGGAGATCACGCCCCATAAAGTTGCCAGCGGGATTGTGCTACGAAGGCGTGGACTATCAGAGCCAAATTGCTTAGAGGAATGTTATCCAACCTCGTGCTAACGTTGTGAAATCTCTGCCGAGCGACTACGTACACCTTTGGTTTTTTCAGTCTCCTGCGGAACTGCTCCAAGAGCAGGGAGGGTGTGTATACGTACTGTTACAATATGTGTTTGTAAAAAGTTTTCGCCTAAAATAACCACTACAAAATCCTTGTTACTTATGGATACCTTATTGCGGGACGCCCTGTATGTTAGAATAGTTCACTTGATTATTTGATCTATTCGACCATGACGAATAATGGTGGTCTACATTGTATTTAACATTATGTTTGCTGCTACCGCATTCTCTGGATGAATAACTTTTTCTAATTTCGTGTTCTTTCATGTAAGCAAAAATATTGCAACTCGGTCTAGCAATGTAGATATCTTTAAAATAATCAAACAACTTAAACCAATAACTTCATTTTGTGTTTTATTTTTAGACACAACATTTAATAAATCTGAATTCTTGATTATTGATAAAATGGACGTTACACAAGAATTTAATCATAATTTTCCTCTTACCAGCAGATTAGATAAATCATTAAATGAAAACGAAGTACTTGAAAATTCACCTACACGAGAGATCATTCAAGAAACTATCAACATGACCGATCACGGATTGAATATTAAACAGGAGGAACTTGATCTAAAAGATGAACTGCCTAGTGCTTGTGTAGCAGATACAAGCCTCTCAGACGGGCAGTTTGTTTACAAGCCGTGTGAATATAAAGCAGAAGATGAGAGTCATTTCGTGGAACATGTGATGACTAATTTAGAACAGTCTTACTCATGTTCCATTTGTGAATATAAAACTGCACGGAAACGTAACGTAGTCAACCATTTTAAGACACACACAGGTAAAAAGATGTATTCATGTTTTAAGTGTGTGTATAAGGCAGGAACAAAAGGTGCTTTAGTTCAACATATGAGGACACATACAGGTGAAAAACCATATTCTTGCATTATTTGTGAGTATAAATCAGCACAAAAAGGTAATGTAGTTAAACATATGCGCATGCATCCAGGAGTAAAACCGTATGCATGTTCTATTTGTGAGTTTAATTCATCAGAAAAGAGTTATTTAATAAGCCATATGAAGATGCATACTGGAGAAAACCTTTATGCATGTTCTATTTGTGAGTTTAAATCGGCATACGAAAGTAAATTAATAACACATATGAGGATGCATACAGGAGAAAAACCTTATGAATGTACGATTTGTGACTATAAATCAGCACATAAAAGTAATTTAGTAAACCACACGAAGATGCATACAGGTGAAACACCTTATGCATGTTTTATTTGTGACTATAAGTCTGCACAAAAAAGTATTTTAGTAAACCATATGAAGGTGCATACAAAAGAAAAACCATATGCATGTTCTATTTGTGGGTTTAAAGCGGCACAAAAGTGTAATTTAACAAGCCATATAAAGATGCATACGGGAGAAAAACCTTATGCATGTTCTATTTGTGATTATAAATCAGCACAAAAATATAATTTAGTAGGCCATATGAAGATCCATACAGGAGAGAAACCTTATGCATGTTCTATTTGTGATTTTAAATCTGCACAGAAATGTCATTTAGTACGTCATATGAAGACGCATACAGGAGAAAAACCTTATGCTTGTTCCTTTTGTGATTATAAATCAGCACGAAAATGTATTTTAGTAAGCCATATGAAGTTGCATACAGGAGAAAAACCTTATGCATGTTCTATTTGTGATTTTAAAGCGGTACAGAAGAGTAATTTAATAAGCCATTTAAAAATGCATACGGGAGAAAAACCTTATGCATGTTCAATTTGTGACTATAAATCAGCACAAAAAATTCTATTAATAAGCCATATGAAGATTCATACAGGTGAGAAACCGTATGCATGTTTTAATTGTGAGTATAAGACGGGAAGGAAAAGTGCTTTAGTTATACATATGTGGAAACATACAGGTGTTAAACCTTATGAATGTTCTATTTGTGTTTATAAAACAGCACGTAAAGGTGATTTAGAGACTCATATTAAGATGCATACAGGAGAAAAACCTTATGCATGTTTTATTTGTGATTTTAAAGCGGCACAAAAAGGTAATTTAATACGCCATATAAAGATGCATACGGGAGAAAAACATTATGCATGTTCTATTTGTGACTATAAATCGGCACAAGAAAGTCTATTAGTAAGCCATATGAAGATTCATACAGGCGAAAAACCGTATGCATGTTTTAATTGTGAGTATAAGACGGGAAAGAAAAGTGCTTTAGTTATACATATGTGGAAACATACAGGTGTTAAACCTTATGAATGTTCTATTTGTGTTTATAAAACAGCACGTAAAGCTGATTTAGTCACTCATATGAAGATGCATACAGGAGAAAAACCGTATGCATGTGCTATTTGTGAGTTTAAATCAGCACACAAAACTAGTTTAGTATGCCATGTAAAGATGCATAGAGGGGAGAAACCTTATTCATGTTCCTTTTGTGATTATAAAGCAGTCCACAGAGGTAATGTAGTTCGACATATGAGAAAACATACAGGAAATTAACTGTATTCCTGTTACATTTGCACATACAAAGCAGAAAACAAAGTTAGTTTAGTTTGACATATAAGAACTCTTAAAGGAGAGAGACCTTATTGATTTCTATTTGCAAATATAAAGCTGCAGAGAAACGTACTTTAGTTAAACATACGAATATATATACTAGAGAAATACGTTACAAGAAGAAGCTTCCTGGAGGCGTCGAAATTGTCATGATTTTGTAAACACCTTTCCATCTAACATAGTATTAGAGAATAACTGTATTCTATTTGCAAATATAAAACAACACAGAAGTCACTGAATGCATCTTATGCAAGGTAAAGAATAGAAGTAAACGCAAAGCCCTATTTTTGTACTGTGTATAAACTTAAGACAGCACAAAAACATGATCTGATAAGGCATATGAATAAGCACTAATGACGGCATTTGCGAGTGATTTTGAACTATAACCTCGTTTATGTCGAGCAACATATTTGCATCATACCTGGTCTATTCCTGCATATACTCATGTTTGTACTAATTGACAAGCTTGCACAATATTCTTCAGTATTTTTTACTTTCACCCGTCATCATGTTCAGATGGCATGGTATAGAACTCACAATAAAAAATATATTTGTTCTTCCTCTTATTTTACTCCAGTGGCCTGTCTTAACCATGAAGTCATGGTCCTATGAGCCCTCTTTACTCATAAGTGGGGTAGCTGGCTAGCCTTCATTGCCTCAACTGAGGAAGAGTTCCTCTGTTAGAGGTTAACAACTACCGCAGATGTTAGCGTGGTAGTCGGAGAGCACACAATATTGGAAATCACTGTGTAGTAGCCGGGAATTGAACTCGGTCCGGCCACCAATATACTTGAATAATAATTTTTGGGCAGTGCATTCCTCTATTTCTATATTGTAAAAATCAATGTAGGGCTAAACTCTTCATTGTGATTGTGTAAAATTCTTTATTCTTTATTTATTATAGAATCTTAAAATTTATTGTAAGGTTGTGGTATGATAATGCATATTTACGATGCAGAGTTAGGCACTAATTAATTACTTTGTGTTTAAATTATTACTTATTAATGACTTTGTGGTAATTGAATGACTAAATTACTGACCCTGGCTGGGATTGCATTATTAGAATGCGAAATATAAGATAAGGCCTTATTAAGCATAAGTATGATTTATAATTGCCTATGGCTAGTGGGATAACAGCTAGTTCTAGCAATGTGTGCACAAAGAAACTTCTACTTTTAAGATACCGCACAGATTTGCTCTCCTCGGCACCAGTTGAAAGAGTTTTTTCATTTGCCATATTTATACATAGTCCCAGAAGAATTGCGACTTCGGACAAATTATTTGAAAAACTGGTGCCAGTGAAGGCAAGCAGAGTGTAATACTTTTGGTACCTTTTACTTATTTTATTATACCTAAACATATGCTGTATCAATATAGTATAGATAATATATATATTTTTTACCCTTGATTTTATTTATTTACCTACATGATGCATCAACACTTTTGGTTTTGGTAAACAGTGCAAACAGTTTTAATTATCATAAAATCTTTATATGATAAAGTAGGTTCAGTGTGGAGCTTGTAGTAGACTGTATGTTTTAACTTTGGTGGCTTAGGCAGTTGCAGGATAATTCTCAGGGGTGTAGGAATGTGAAAGGATGTAATGCCAACGGCCTCATTCAGTCTCACATAAGGAGGGTCATAAAGACTTGGACCCGTTTGGTAGAGGTTTGTGAACACAGAAAGATATCTAATTGCATTACTTCATTGAATGAATTATCAAAGTTTATTCAGCTAGGTCTATATAATGGTTAATTAAATAAACCTAACCTACTGCCGTTTAGTGGACTACCCCTCTTCGGCTTTGTACATGAATTTTTGAAATTAAAATATATATTTTTATGATACAACCCTAATGTGGTTAGAATCAAATTTGTTAAAATTGGGAAATTACAGTGGGTTGGAAATGGTTTGGATTTATTCGGGGATAAGGAGGATATGTGTATGGAACATAGCTATTTGAAAAAAGGGGGTGGATTTGAAATATTGATAAAATACAGTTCGGAAATGAATGACAAATACTTAATTTGAAATAAAATAAAGTAGGTTTAACTCAAATAGATAAGACTAGAGTGTATAAAAAGGAAAATTGGTAGTAGTTAGGAAATAAACAACTGGTAGAAAAATGTAACGAATTTAAATTGGAGTCATTAAAGTATTTAAAATTAACCCTATTTTATTATAAAAATGTTTGTGTGGTGAAAGATGTAAGAAGATTTAAACATATTAGAAGAATAACAGATATAAAACTAAGGATGGTTACAAGTATGTGGTTTAAAATAAGCAAGCAGAATTAATCTATAAAAAGCGAATAACTGGAGAAGAATATGAAGTCAAGTTTATTGGAAAAATACATTTAACGTCAGACATTAATTTAATTGGATTGCATCGGGCTGTTCAGTAATAAGGGAGAGTTCCAGAGGAGCACCATCAGTTAAGAGGGCACATTCCAGAAAGTTTGTAGCGGCAGTGAAGGAAGTTTGGCGCAGCAGTCAAGGAAATCAGCATCTGCAGATTTGGTCGGTTGGCTACATTCTGAGGAATCTTGTATTGCTGGAAGGTGCGTCAGAGCTTGGAGCAGTAGGCAGAGAGGAACGGGTTGGTTTACATTCTGGAGATTGTGGAGATTAATTGAAAGGTAATTACCAGAAAAGGCAAATGAAAGACTATAAAAGTGAATTAGTTATCAAAGAATTACTTACTGTGTTTTTTAATATTGTTGTGTAACAGGAAAGTAATCTGGTGTTTGTCATTTGAATTTCAAATCTCTTTTTTGATATTTGGTTGACATAAGTATTGTCTTATGCATGTGATTTAAAATTTTAGAAAATCAATTTTTCAGGAAGCAAGTAACTAGATAAAAGAATCCACCCCTGTTGAGTTTTCAGGAGCTATAATAATAATAATAATAAGTGGTCTGTATTGCATATACAAGTTACAAAAAAAAGCAAATAAAATTAACAGTAATCAATATGCAAATGGCGAAGTTCAGATGCCATTTCGTATTAATGGCTCTGTTCTTCCACTTAACCTTAATTAATATAATTAGCAAAACAAAATATATATATATTAATAACGTTAATGTGCTCGATGCTTATTATAAAACAATTGCGTACAAAAAATGCAGTAACACAAGAAGGAAATAGTAAAATAAAAAAACAAGAAAAAAGAAAATTAAAGAAAATAAAATAGTAGGTCAATAAACACACCTCCAGGAATTAAAATTTGATGATGGCTGGATTACTAATTTTCAAGTAAATAAATATGATAAAGACGTGTGAATTTAAGAACACTAACAGCCGTATTCATAGTCGTTCGCCAGCGGCTCGCCGGCGAGTCGCCAGAGTTTCGTTATGAATAGTATGTTGGCGGCACTGTACGTCTATGTCAAATTCGAGGTTAGCAGGTTAGATTTTGTGTCAATTTCTGTCAAAACTGACAGAAAAGCTAACCTGATAACCTCGAATTTGACATAGACGTACAGTGCCGCCAACATACTATTCATAACGAAACTCCGGCGACTCGCCGGCGAGCCGCTGGCGAACGAGTATGAATACGGCTGTAAGTGTCTGAGAAAATAAAGAAAGGGAGTTATAAATTTTGACAATATTGTATGAAAAAGAGCGTTCATATACACTTGATTTGTGAGCAGGCAAAGTTAAAAGCCCTTTACTCCTTATATTGATATTGTAAACGTCAGTTCTGTATCGTAGTTTATTGTTTTTTAAGTTATCAGCCTATAGGATATGCAGGCAAAATGCAGTGACCTACGATTTTTCATGTTCAACCATTTAATTAAAGAGAGTTTGTCGGATACATGATCGAACTTTCTGAAGCCAAAAATAAATCGTAAACATGAGTTTTTCACTCTTTGCACTCGTTTGACGTCAATACTGTCTAAACAAGGACCATATATTGTATCAGCTTAAGTAAAATGTGACAGAACCAAAGCATCAGATAAACGGATTTTTGCGGTTTGAGACAAAGAATGTCTATAGAGATATAGGGTTTTTAGATTTATATAGGCTTTTTGAATGCATTTATTTATGTGCTCTTTGAATCTAAAGTTATGGTCGATAATTAGGCCCAAATTTTTACAAGAGCTTTTAACAGATAGCTGAGTATTTTCTATGCAGATATTTAGCAAAGGCAAGGCTCGGTCTCGTATAGAAGATTTTCCAAAAATCATAACATTTGATTTTTGTGAGTTAATGATAAGACAGTGTTTTCTCGAGATATCTATGAGATTATCTAAGTCACTGTTGATTGCTTGAATAGCAGATTGTATGTTAGAGATGTCAAAAGACAGATAGAGCTGCGTATCATCAGCATAAAAATGACAGCGACATGATTTAACAGAGGTTATAAAATCAGATGGATAAATGATATACAAAAGGGGTCCCAGTATGGAGCCTTGCGGAACACCTTCTGTCACTGCTCTTAGATTAGAGATTTTATCATGAAGTTTAACTTGCTGATATCTACCGC